>LR753316.1:1863852-1999749 GCA_902729485.2 Mus minutoides | reverse complement strand
GTAGTCCTTTGACTGTAGGCAGATGCCTTGGAATTCTTAGCTTTCACATTTGCTTTAGAAAAACTCTTTCTTTCTGGGGGACCTCTCATTAGAGCTTTCTCCAGCTCTGCCTGCAGCTCTGCCTGCCTGTTAACTAAGGTCTGTGAGGTGTTCTATTCAATTGTATCCTAAGCAACCTGGGCATTTCTCAATGCTTCTCTAACTCCCGATTTTCTGTGTCTTGGCTTCTTTCTACTTTGAACCATGGGGAGTAGACGCCTTATCTTATCTGAAAAAACCTTTTTAGCATCTGCTTGTCTAACCTGTTTCTTTCCCCAAAATGGGCCTCTGTAGGCTTGGACCATTGCTGGTCTAAATTACTTAGTTTCATATTCGCTGGCTGATCCTAAGCGAGTTCAACATTGGGACTAACTGCACCTTCCTTTGAACTAGCGCGCTGAATTGGGTGCACTTACCTCGCCATATCCCGTGCTCCGTACGAATATCCTAGATCTGTTTTTCTGGGGAGCTCCTCTTGAGCCAGCTCGCTCTCGGGGGGTGTTCCATCCTCGTCCATGCCCGACGTTGGTCGCCAGAAATGTTGGGGTCCACTGCCCGCAGTGGACTGGGTTCTTGGAGGATTGGCCCGAAGCTGAAATGAAACTAAGGGAGTGGGGGAAGAAAGAAGGTCTCTGAGGCTACATGGTTGCTTCTGCTTAGAACGACCGTTTAATGGTGGACAAGCATTTGGGGATAAAGGAAGGGAAGCCCCGCCCCCCAGTCTTCTGCGCAGGCGTTCTGGAGTTTGGCGGGAACCCTGAAGTCTCCTGACATCTCAGGTTGCGCAGGTGGGCTGGTCGTAGGTGGGCCTCTGGTAAGCTGGGCGGAGCCGGGTGACCTAGGAGACGTGCAGAACCTGCTGCAGGGGTACCGGGCTCTCTTAGCCTAGTTAACAACACAATGGATGCCATTGGGTGCGGCACGGCTCTGGCCATTTGCACCAACTGTGTTGGTGGGGAAGGACACCACAGGTTGAGAAAGAAATCAGGGAAACATAATACTTCATAATAGTCAAAAATAAATAAAATATCTCAGTGTAACTCTAACCAAGCAAGTGAAAGACCTATATGACAAGAAATTCAAGTCTATGAAGAAAGAAACTGAAAAAGATACCAGAAGATGCAAAGATCTCCCATGCTCATGGGTTGGTAGCTTTAACATAGGGAAAATGGCCATCTATAGATTCAATGCAATTCCCATCAAAATTCTAACACAATTCTTTACAGACCTCGAGAGTGCAATTCTCAGCTTTAAATGGAAAAAAATAATCTAGGATAGCTATCACAATCCTGTACAATAAAGGAACTTCCAGAGTTATCACTATCCCTGACTTCAAGGTGTACTACAGAGCAATACAAATAAAACTCACATGGTATTGATATAGAAACAGATAGGTTGATCAATGGAACCTGAAGACCCAAAAATAAACCCATGCACCTATGCACACTTAACTTTTGAAAAAGAAGCCAAAACCATATTATGGAAAAGGGAGAGCATCTTCAGCTTTGGTCTGGCTGAATGACTGCATGTCCCTGCACTGAAAGACCAAATCTTATGGGTTCAGACTCAATCTTTTTTTTTTTTTTTAAGTTTTCTATTTCTTTGATAAAAACAAGCAAATAAACCTATCAAAAATGTGCAAGCAACTTATTAAAGGATGTATTTACTTGCTTCTAGAGTGATGAAAGTCCATCATAATTGGAGGAGTAGGGGTGTTGTATGAAGGCATGGCAATTGGTGCAGCTAGTATTCTTCAGTAAAGTTTCTTTTATGAATGTGGGTGCCCTTGAATTTGGAGCACCAATGTTCAAAATTTAGAGTTCATCTTGGCAGATTTCTACTTTGACCAGTATGAAGTGTCCTCCCTTATCTTTTTTGATAACTTTTGGTTGAAAGTTGATTTTATTCAATATTAGAATGACTACTCCAGCTTGTTTCTTGGGACAATTTGCTTGGAAAATTGTTTTCCAATATTTTACTCTGAGGTAGTGTCTGTCTTTGTGACTGAGGTGCATTTCCTGTATGCTGCAAAATGCTGGGCCCCAGTTTATGAATGCAGTCTGTTAGTCTATGTCTTTTGATTGGGGAATTGAGTCCATTGATGTTAAGAGATATTAAGGAACAGTAATTGTTGCTTTCTATTATTTTTGTTGTTAGAGGTGGAATTATGTTTGTGTGGCTATGTTCTTTTGGGTTTATTGAAAGTTTACTTTCTTGCTTTTTCTAGGGTGTCATTTCCATCCTTGTATTGGTGTTTTCCATCTATGATCCTTTCTGGGGCTGGATTTGTGGAAAGATATTGTGTAAATTTGGTTTCGTCGTGGAATTTCTTGGTTTCTCCATCTATGGTAATTAAGATTTTTGCTGGTTATAGTAAGCTGGACTGGCATTTGTGTTCTTTTAGGGTTGGTATGACATCTGCCTAGGATCTTCTAGTTTTCATAGTCTCTGTTGATAAGTCTGGTGTAATTTTAATAGGTCTGCCTATATACATTACATGACCTTTTTCCCTTACTGCTTTTAATATTCTTTTGTTGTTGTTGTTTTGTGAATTTGGTGTTTTGATTATTATGTGATGGGAGAAATTTCTTTTCTGGTCCAATCTATTTGCAGTTCTGTCGGCTTCTTGAATGCTCACGGACATCTCTTTCTTTAGGTTAGGGAAGTTTTCTTCTATAATTTTGTTGAAGATATTTACTGGCCCTTTAAGTTGGGACTCTTCATTCTCTTCTATACCTATTATCCTTAGGTTTGGTCTTGTCATTGGATCCTTCATTTCCTGTATGTTTTGGGTTAAGAGCTTTTTACATTTTTCATTTGCTTTGACTGTTGTGTCAATGTTTTCTATGGTATCTTCTGCCTCTCATATTCTCTCTTCTTTCTCTTGTATTCTGTTGTTGATGCTTGTTTCTATTACTCCTGATCTCTTTTCTAGATTGTCTATCTCTAGGGTTGTGTCCCTTTGTGAATTATTTATTGTTTATATTTCCATTTTTAGGTCCTGGGAGATTTTGTTCAATTCCTTCACCTGCTTGGTTGTGTTTTCCTGTAATTCTTTAAGCGATTGTGTGTGTGTATGTGTGTGTGTGTGTTCTATCTTTAAGGGCTTCTACTTTTTTACCTGTGTTCTCCTGTATTTCTTTAAGGGAACTATTCATATCATTCTTTTTTTTTTTTTTTTTTTTTTTTTTTTTTTTTTTTTTTTTTTTTTTTTTTTTTTTTTTTTTTTTTTTTTTTTTTTTTTTTTTTTTTTTTTTTTTTTTTTTTTTTTTTTTTTTTTTTTTTTTTTTTTTTTTTTTTTTTTTTTGGTTTTTCGAGACAGGGTTTCTCTGTCTAGCCCTGGCTGTCCTGGAACTAGCTTTGTAGACCAGGCTGGCCTCGAACTCAGAAATCCGCCTGCCTCTGCCTCCCGAGTGCTGGGATTAAAGGCGTGCGCCACCATGCCCGGCTCATATCATTCTTGAAGTCCTCTAACATCATCATGATATGTGATTTTAAATCAGTCTTGCTTTTCCAGTGTGATAGTATATCCAGGATTTGGCATGGTGTTAGAATTGGGTTCTGATGATGCCAAGTATCCTTGGTTTCTTTTGCTTCTGTTCTTATGCTTGCCTCCTGCCATTTGATTATCTCTAGTGCTCCCTGCCCTCACTATATATGACTGGAGTCTGTCCTTCCTGTGATCCTGGTTGAGATAGAACTCCTCACAGTCCAGCTGTTTCTGTGATTCTGAGATTCTGGGTGTGTCAGAGTTCCTGGAACTCAAGCTGCCTGAGACCCTGAGATTCTGGTGTGACTATTCTCCAAGGATTCTTAGATCCTAAGATCCTGGTCATTTTAGAGCACCTGGAAGTGAAGCCTTCTCTGAGGGTTGTGCGAATGACTACTGAGGAATTGTGCCCAAGGTAGACCTATGCAAACTGGAAGAAACCTGAGCCACTGGTTGGGAGGGGTTCCTGCGTCCCTGGATCCTGCTGGTCCACTTACTCCATGTTTTGTTGGAACAGATGTTGTTTTCTCCTCACCCTTGATCCTAAGATCCTGGGTGTGCTAGGGAG
Source organism: Mus minutoides (assembly GCA_902729485.2). Classification (NCBI taxonomy): domain Eukaryota; kingdom Metazoa; phylum Chordata; class Mammalia; order Rodentia; family Muridae; genus Mus; species Mus minutoides. The sequence continues at coordinate 1,995,652 of LR753316.1, read as the reverse complement.
CCTGGGAATAGAGCCTCTTCTGGGAGCTGTGGAGCTGGCCGCTGAGTTTACACCCAAGGTAGACCTGCACAGAGCAGAAGGAATCTTAGCCATTCTGACTGGTATGAGGTGGAATCTCAAGGTTGTTTTGATTTGCATTTCTCTGATGACTAAGAATGTTGAACATTTCTTTAGGTACTTCTTGGCCATTCAAGATTCTTCAGCTGAGAATTCTTTGTTTAGTTCTGTACCCCATTTTTTTTGTTCCAGTAGGGTTATTTGGTTCTCTGGAGTCTATCTTCTTGCGTTCTTTGTATACATTGGATATTAGTTTACTATCAGGTCTAGGATTGGTGAAGATCTTTTCCGAATATGTAGGTTGTCATTTTGTCCTGATGACAGTGTTTTTTTGCCTTACAGAAGTTTTCAATTTTATGAGATCCCATTTGTCTATCATGGATCTTAGAACCTGGGCCACTGGGGTTCTGTTCAGGAAAATTTCGCCTGTGCCCATGTGTTTGAGGCTTTTTTCCCAATTTCTCTTCTAATAGATCCAGAGCATCAGGTTTTATGTGAAGGACTTTGATCCACTTGGATTTGAGCTTTGTCCAAGCATATAAATTTAGTTTGTTTTGCATTGTTCTACATGCTGACCAACACTTAAGCCAGCACCATTTGTTGAATATGGTATCTTTTCTTACGCTGTTTGGTTTTAGCTTCTTCTTCTTCTTCTTCTTCTTCTTCTTCTTCTTCTTCTTCTTCTTCTTCTTCTTCTTCTTCTTCTTCTTCTTCTCCTTCTTCTCCTTCTTCTCCTTCTTCTCCTCCTCCTACTTCTTCTTTCTTAGATATTTTCTTTATTTACATTTCAAATGCTATCCCGAAAGTTCCCTATACCCTCTCCCCACCCTGCTCCCCTACCCACCCACTCCTACTTCTTGGCCTTGGCATTGCCCTGTACTGGAGCATAAAAAGTTTGCAAGACTAAGGGGCCTCTCTTCCTAATTATGGCCGACTAGGCCATCTTCTGCTACATATGCAGCTAGAGACATGAGCTCTGGGAGTACTGGTTAGTTCATATTGTTGTTCCACCTATCGGGTTGCAGACCCCTTCAGCTCCTTGGGTACTTTCTCTAGATCCTCCATTGGGGGCCCTGTATTCCATCCTATAGATGACTGTGAGCATCCACTTCTGTATTTGCCAGGCACTGGCATAGCCTCACATGAGACAGCTATATCAGGGTCCTTTCAGCAAAACCTTGCTGGCATATGCAATAGTGTTTTAGCTTCTTTAGCTTCTTTGTCAAAGATCAAGTGGCTGTAGGTGTGTGGGTTCATTTTGGGTATTCAATTCTATTCCACTAATCGCCATGCCTTTCTCTGTCCCAATACCACATGTTTTTTTTGTTTGTTTGTTTTTGTTTTTTTTTTTTTTTATCACTATTGCTCTATAATAGTGCTTTAAGTCACTGATGGTGATTCCCCCAGAAGTTCTTTTATTATTGAGAATAGTTTCCACTATCTCAGATTTTTTGTTGTTCAAAATGAATTTGAGAATTGCTCTTTCTTTCTCTGTGAAGAATTTAGCTGGAATTTTGATGGGGATTTCATTGAATTTGTAAATTGCTAATAGGCAGAATCTGGAAACAGCCTAGATGTCCCTCAACAGAGGAATGGATACAGAAAATGTGAAGCATTTACATAATGGACTACTACTCAGCTACTAAAACAATGACTCAATGAAATTTGCATGCAAATGTATGGAACTAGAAAATATTTCCCTGGGTGAGGTAACACAGTCACAGAAGAACACACATTGAATCTACTCACTGATAAATAGATATTAAGCAAAGAACATTGAATACCCTTGATACAACTCACAGACCACATGAAGCTCAAGAGGACAGAAAATCAAAGAGTGCAGGCTTCATTCTTACCAAAGGGGGAACAAAATAATCAGGGGAGTTAGAGGATAGGAGGGATTTGGGAGGAATGGAGGATGGGGAGAGGAAAAAAGTGGGGTAGGATCAGGTGTGGAAAGAGATGGGGGAGATGTACAGAGTTTCAGGAAATTGAACAGAGGTATATAGCAATAGGAGATGGGGACCTGGGGGTAGCCAACAGGAAGTTCCAGATGTCAAGAAAGGAAGAGGATCTCAGAACCCAATATTGATGGCATTAGCTGAAATACCCAACCAAGGGGAGGGAGAATGTGTCAAGACCATATACAGAGATAAGCACGGATTCTGGTTGAGTGAAAGGGCCACCTACTCTTCTCAAAATTTTAGCTCATAATTGTTCCTGTCAGAAGGAAATACAGGGACAAATAGTGGAATAGAGACCAAGGAAACAGTCATCCAGTGACTGCCCTACCTGGGGATCCATCCCATATGCAACCACCAAACCTAGTCACTATTGCAGATGCCAAGAAGTGCTTGCTGAGAGGAGCCTGACATGGATGTCTCCTGAGAGGCTTTGCCAGAGCCTTACTGATATAGATGCAGATGCTTGCATCTAACTATCAGACTGAGCATGGGGACCCCAATGGAGGAGTTAGGTGAAGAAATGAAGGAGCTGAAGGGGTGTGCAACCTCATAGGAAGATCAACAATATCAACCAACCAGACCTCCACAGAGTTCCCAGGAACTAAACCACCAACCGAAGGGTACACAGAGGATGTAACAGAGGATGACATCAATGGTAGGGGAGGTCTTTGGCCCTTAAGGCTTGGTGCCTGAGTGTAGGAGAATGTTAGTGTGGGTAGGCAGGAGTGGGAGCACCCCCATAAAAGCAGGGGGTGGGATTTTGGAAGGGAAACTGGGAAAGGGTTTTATTTATTTACATTTGAAATGTAAATAGATAAAATATCCAATAAAAATTAAAAACAATAAAATAAAAAATTTAAAGTGAAGTCTTGATATTTGAAGGATAGATGGATTTAATAGATAGAACTAGAAATAATTGTTTTAAGTTAAATAGTTCCAAAGCAGAAAGACAACTATTTCATGATTTTTCTAATATTCAGAATCTAGATTTAAGATTACACATAATTAGGCTGGGAAAACTATTCACTTGGTATCATGCTTACAGTACAAGCATGAGGAACTGAGTTTAGAACCCATTATTGTTTTCAGCTAGCATCCTTGATCTCTAGCTTCCTGAGAAAATGGAATCCACCAAGGAGTCTCTACTGGAACTTATGCAAGAGAAAAAACCTGGGTAGAAGGAAGGGATGAGAGAGAATAAGAAGGATGGTACTGAGGGCACATACAATAAAATCATGGTACACTCATGAAAATGATGCAGTGAAAATGGTTAATTTGAACAGTTTATATGCATTAGAAATTAAACATGTCATCTTCTAAGAAGTTGTCTAATGATAAAATCCAAAATAATCAATAGATAAGTTATAAAGATATAATTTTATTTTTTTGCATACGGATTGACAGTTAGACCAGCATCATTTATTGAAGATGCATATACTTTTGACTTTTTTTTGTCAAATATCAGGGTCCATAAGTGTGTCATTTTATTTCTGGGTCTTCAATTATATTCCACTGATCAACATGTCTGTCTCTGTACTAAAAACATGCAGTTCATCACTATTGCTCTGTAGTAAGGTGAGAGATGGTGATCCACCAGCAGTTCTTTTATTATTAAGAATTGTTTTCCCTATCCTGGGAGGTGAGAGACTATCAGGACTCAAAGGGAGGGACCTTAGATGAAATGCAATGGGGGAGAGGGAACTTGTAAGTAGAGTCTACCTCCAATAAAAAGATAGAGCATCAAGTGCAGGGATGGGGTTGTCATCCCACAGTCAAAAACTCTGAACTAGAATTGTTCCTGTTTGAAAGAACTGCAGGAACAAAAATGGAAAAGAGCCCGAGGAAAAGGAGGTTCAATGATAAGCCCAAATTGAGATCTAGCTCAGGGGGATGCCCCAAGGCCTGACACTAATAATGATGCTATAGTGTGCTTACAAACAGGAGCCTATCATGACTGCCCTCCAAAAGACCCAACAAGCAGCTGAGAGTCATATGCAGATATTTACACCCAACCAATGGACAGAAGCTGGTGGCTCCTGTGGTTGAATTAGGGAAAAAGCTAGAAGAAGCTGAGAAGGAGGGTGACCCCATAGGAAGATCAGCAGTCTTCTCCCAGGATCTCTCAGACACTGAGCCATTAACTAGGCAGCATGCACCAGCTGATATGAGGACCCCAACACATATAGAGCAGAGGACTGCTGAATCTGAACTCAGAGAAGATGCACCTAACCCTTGAGGGACTTGAGGCCCATGGAGAGGGATAGTCTGGTGGGGTAGGGTGGGGTGGGGACATCCTCTTGAAGACTGAAATGGGGGAAGGTGTGGAATGTGGAGGGTGGACTGGGAGGGAGATAAAGTCTGGACTGTAAAAAAAGATTAAAGAATTTAAAAAAAAGAAAAGAAAAGAAAAAATGTTCCACCCATTGAACTTCTGGTTTGTCATGTTTCCCTGATGCTACAATTAGTGTGCAGCTGCTTGATTGCTGAGCCTGTTGTCCTCACTTTCTTCTGTGGTTTGAATTTGCAATGTCCTCCAGATATGCATGTGTTTGAACACTTGGTCCCTAGCTGGCAGCACTGTTGTAGAAGGTGTGGAACCTTCAAAGGTGGAGAAATGATGGTGTGGATGTGGTTTGAGGTTCTGTAGCCTGGTTCTGTTTTTTGTTTGTCCTCTTGTTCTGACTGACCTTGCACTGAGATTAATCACCTCATGCTTCTGCCATTGTGACTTTTTGCAATAATGGATTGTATCCCTTCCTAAACGGTGAGCCAGAACACACCCATCCTCTGTTAAATTGCTTTTTGTGTCACAGCAATGGAAAAATAATACACTGATTTAGTGGTGTCTGTCACATCTGTATATGTCACATCTGTATTTGCCACATCTCTATATGCCACTTCTGCATCAACTTACCAACGCAGCTATTGTTACTAACTTATTCATTCTGTCATGTAGAAATGCCAACTTTCTTTCAACTTTTATGCAACACTTGATTCCACATTCCCTTTACCATGGATACAAGATGTAGATGGTCTTTGTTAACTTGAGAAATCTCTCTTTTTCAATTTCCTATGAGTGTTGTGATGAATAGGTGTGGTATTTGTATCTGTTCTTTACCAACTGATTTCATCACTTGACAGAATTTTCTCCTTCAAACAACTCTATCTTGGATAGAAATAACTCTAGTTCTCTAGCCAAATAAGCAAAAATCTTTGGTGACTTCTAGTTTTCTCAGGTATTTGATATCTAACTCATTGGCACAGACTGCCATCTCTCATAAACACAGGGATGGTCACATCCTCACAGCTGTTGCTTCCCTTTGCAAAAGCCCACTATTGCTTCTTGAATAAGGCCTTGGACTATTTGTCCCCATCTGAGTTCCACACTTGCTGCAGACAGACCTCACTTGGTCCTCGATCCACAGGCAAAACTTGGGTTCTGGTAGCTACAGGTGAGCATGGAGTTGGCATGGATGAGTGACAAACAGACACAGACACAGAGAGAGTATGTATCTGAATGTAATTTGTTAAATCAAGCATCAAACTTTTAATACAAAAGAAAATAGGCAAGTTAGATAACACATCGGCAAGGTACAATGAGGTCACTGGATGCTTAATGACTCTTACACAAAGCAGAGGAATACAAACATAAAGAGTGGCAGGAACTGGGCAATAAAACAACTGAGACAAAGTCAGCTCTATCTAAGGCCAGCCATATTCTTAGAAGCCAGGTGTGAGGTCTTTACACTCCTAGGGCAAGGGCTTTCATGCCCAAGCCATGGTTCTCATTAGGGAGTTCTGCTCTAGCTAACCTTCTCATGAATAATGCAATAGTCTAGTTCCTCTATCTCTCTTACAATACTAGAGGCAATTCTGAATGTTACTGAATAGGTAACATTCTTACTGAATTCCAAGCCCAGGGTCTGCTCAAGGACTACCTAAGGCATTGGTGAAGGCTAGGAATCAAAGTTCAATTTTGCTTAGGTATTTGGCAAGTCATTGATTGGAGGCACTTACAATATAACAATACTGAAAGAAAGCACACAGATCCATTCGCAAGGACAAGTTTGGAGCATTCATTATACGGGATGCCACGGTTCCAGGAGACTAAATTTCCATGAACTTTTTGCCTCGGGACTGTGTCCAGGTTTCTAGGCCTGTCACATGAGTCACTACTGGAGTGGGTGTAGTACATACTGCCAGCTTCTCAGCCTGGAAACTTTAGTCTGAGTCTTACAGTAAAATACTTTGATCCCAGTTCCTCTGTTTAATAGACTAAATGTTAGGATTTGCAATATTTAAAAATGTTATAGGATGTGTCTGTTTTCTTACTCTAGTGATATCTCAGGAAAAGCTGATTGTTTCTTGAGATCATCTTTAGAGTTCACTCTAACTTTATGAAATTCTTCCAATTGCATAAATTAATATTTTGATTGCAACAATATTACTTTATCTAATAAAGTAAGTTGAAAACAATTTAAATAAAAGTAACATGTTGGATGTAAGTTTTAATGATCTATTCAGTTTTGTGAGACTATTGTTTTTAATTTTATTGTACATTTGGGGAAGAAGGGTCTGGGAATGTTCTGCAAGATCAATTGTTCATGCTTTATACGTGGTAAGAAAGTAAACTCTCAAGCTGCCCCACTCTACATTCTACTTTGCACAACACCTACATCCAACCACTGTTAGGGTCATCCAAACTTTGCCATTGGACAAGGAACAGTTATTCAAGTAGAAAAAATCTAGTTCATGAAGATTTCAATGTGCTGACCTCATGGAGAATCAATTTCTTTTGTAACTTTCCATTTCTAAAATGCATATATCTTGCCATATATTACATGATAGTACATTACTTGATTGCTTTTCATTTGAACATTTTCTCTCTCTTGATCAACTGCAATAAATTAACCCATTTTTTTCCATGTTGAAGGTGACTGAAACAATGGAAAAATCAGTTCCGTTCCCTTTAACTGTTTTGAATACAACTTTAAAAGAAACAGTTGTAAAATAATTTTAAACTTTGTAAAGGTGATCTCAAAATACCATTTTACATATACAGACAGTATGCAAATGATTTCCCATGGTTTCTGACTTGTAAAACAAATAAATGAAAATTCTTAATATACTTTAAACTGTCTTCTTATTCCCACTCTATTTTCTTCTCTGTGGAACACATACCTAAATTTGGCACGAATACACGAATGTTTCTAAATAATCTATCTATCTATCTATCTATCTATCTATCTATCTATCTATCTATCTATCTATCTATCTATCTATTCATCTATTGATTTATCTATTTTTCCATTTATAATATGTGGTAAATGCTTGGCCCTGTGAGTAGCACAATTAGGAGGTGTAGCCTTGCTGAAGGAAATGTGCCATTATGGGACTGGGCTTTGAGGCTCTCCTCCTACCTTCTCCTGTTTGCCTTCAGAAAAAAATGTAGAGCTTTTAGCTCCTTCCCCAGCCTCAGTCCTGCCAGGGCACTGCCATGTTTCCCACCATTATGATAATGGACTGAATCTCTGAACCAGTAAGCCAGTCCCAATTAAATATTGTTCTTTATAAAAGTTGCCTTAGTCTTGGTGTCTCTTCACAGAAATGGAGACCCTAATTAAGACAGAAGTGGAAACTGGGTTATTGCTATGATAGGCATGATCATGTTTTTTTTTTGTTTTTGTTTTTGTTGTTGTTGTTGTTTTTGAGGAATATGGATTTGAGAAGCAGTGGAATGCTTTAAGTGCTGAGGATGACTTGAACTGTACAGACCTGGCATAAGAGGGTTCATTGGAGAAGAATGTTAGTATGTGGCCTAGAGATTGTTTTTGTGATATTTTGGTGAAGACTATGGCTGCTTTTAGCCATTGTCCAAAGAGTCTGCCTTAGGCTAAAGTGAAGAGACTTAGATTAATTGCTTTGACAAAGGAAGTTTTAAAACAACCTGGTACAAGTTTTCTTGTATAATTATTAATGTTTACTCTAATGAAGAACATTTTAATGAAAAGTAGCAAGCTCAGAAAGGAAAAATACAAAAAATATGGTTCAAAGAATAAAGGGACAGAGGAAGTAGAATGGCTGAATCCTATGTTCAAGGAGATAAAAAGGTTAATGAAGTGGGGACTTTAAAGCAAGAGCCTACCTTGCTAAACTTATTGTTTATGCTTTTGCCGTTGAACATGGTACTTGGTTATTGTTCTCATTTGGACTTTTAATCTGAAATGAACTACAATCTAGAAATGGAGAGAACATCTATGATCCAGCTCTTAAGTGTAGAAGACTCAAGATCCAAATCTTTTGCAAATTTTTTGATCCAAATCTTAAGCAACAGTGGTCATGAAAAGCTTAGGTCCAAGCATGGTGGTACACACCTTTAATCCCAGGAGACAGAGGCAAACAGATCTCTGAATTCAAGGTCAGCCTAGAACAGAACAACTTCCAAATAGATAAAAGCATAGGTCCAGGCATGGTAGTACATGCCTTTAGTCCTAGAATTCAGGAGACCGAGCCATGCAGATCTCTGAGTTCAAGGTCAATCTACAGAGCAAGTTCCAGGCCAGCCAAGCTTAGACAGTGAAGAAAACCATTAGAAAACATAAAGCTGGTGATAATGTAATAGAACAAGGAGACCATGTTGCAGCTCCAGGAAACAGCAGAACTTGGAAACTTCTTCCATGTGGCACTGGCTTTAGAATTAAGAGTAGAAAGAGATTACTGGGAAAATTAATGATGCTGGTTAGCTGAAGCTAAGAAACTTGTGGTGATTACAAAGAGACCAGTATGACTGATATGAAATCTTGGAATTTATTTTCTGATAGCACAAAGAAGCTGTGTCTCAAAGATAGCTGCAGCTGGACTTCGTTGATAATATGTGGTACTGGTTTTGAAGGTATGAAGGGGTCATGGAGAGCACCTGATGCTTGTAAATGTGAGAGGCCAGGGAAGGCCACTGGTGAAACTGCAGCCTCAGTTGTAGTTGACTGGCCAGGACTGAAGGGGTCATGCATAGAAATTGAGGCTTGATACCATAAAGAGAGCCTGTGAGAGGCTATTTGCGAAGCCTAGTTGCAATGAAAAAACAACAGAGTGTTAGAGATGCCAATTCCTTGGGATGATGACTAGAAACAGTAGCAACAGTGAAGTGGAGTAAACCAGACCCTGGAGTGATACAAAGGATAGAGCTGAAGCTGTGACTCAAGCTCTTTGATGAAGCCCAGAAGATTATGTGTAGATCCCAGAAATTGTAACCAGAAACTGAAAAGTTGAAGTTGTCTTGGATACCCCAATATATTAGAGATTCCAGAGCCTTGAGATACTTGCTGAGGAAAGCTAAGAACAGGTAGTGGAATAGCCCAAAGAAAGAAGTGTGTTGTAGTCAACAAAGCAAAAAGGAGTTGGAGAACTGATGAGTACTTTGACATCAGAGATGGAGCTATAGAGTTTGGAGTTTCACCAGCTGTTTTCTTGGTATTGCTTTTGTCCAGGATTTCCTCACTTTGTTGGTTTGGAATAGTAATGTATGGATGAATCTCAGAAGAGACTTTGAACTTTTACACATTGTTAAGATTGTAATAGACAATGCAGACTTTTAAAAATATTTATTTATTTATTTATCTATTTATTTATTTATTTAATGACTGTGAGTACACTGTTGCTCTCTTCAGATACACTAGAAGGGGACATTGGATCCCATCACAGATTGTTGTGAGCCACCATGTGGTTGCTGGGAATTGAACACAGTACTTCTGGAAGAGCAGTCAATGCTCTTACTTACACTCTAAGCCATCTCTGCAGCGCTGACTATGGGGACTTTAGAAGTTGGACTAGATTTATTTTGTATTATGCTAAGGCTAGGTATGGCCCACATAGACTCATGTGTTTGAATAAGCCTATGGGGGCCAGGGAGGGGAATGTGGTGGTTTGAATATGCATGGTCCAGGGAATTGCACTATTACGAGGTGTGGCCTTGCTGGAGAAAATATGCCACTGTAGAGGTAGGCTTTGAGACCCTCCTTCTTATTTTTTGAAGTCATTCTTCTGTTTGTCTTCAGAACCCTCATCTCCTTTCTCAGCACCAGGCCTACCTGGATGCTATTAATGTTCCCACCATGATCATAGTGGACAGAGCCTCAGAACCAATAAGCCAGTCTCAATTAAATGTTGTCCTTCATATGAGTTGTCTTAGTCATAGTGTCTCTTCACAGCAATGGAAACCCTAACTGAGACATAACCCATCTATGTACTTATCATCTACATACCTACCTGCCACCTATCTTTCCCTGTTTGACTCAGTTTTATCATAACTGTGACCAGACATCTGAGAAAATCAATATACAAGGAGAAACTATTTCTTTTGGCTCCTTGTTCTAGATAGTGTCCTTGACCTCTGTGATGCTGGGCCTGTGGTAAGGCAGACATTAAAGTTTCAGGATCATGCCATAGAGGCAACTCGTCTCATAGTGACCAGGAAACAGAGAGGGAGAATAGCTTCATTTATGGCTTTCTCTCCTTCCATCATTAATTTCTGTCTCTCATCTTATAGGATGGTACCACCCACATTCTGGATAGGCACCCCACTGGTTATTTCTCTCTAGAAGCACCCTTCATAGATACATTACTTATAAAGAAAAAGTTTTATTTCCCTCAGTTTTAAAGGCTGATACAGATCATTTAGTTTTATCTGTTTAGAATTCAGTAAATATAGTATAACATAACACAGGATCAGAAAAGAAACAGCTATTGGTACAGGAAAATGGCCAAATGAGTGACCCTGAATTGTAGCTTCCAACTCCTAAGACCAGCTTTGAGCCCTTCCACACTCTTCAATATCATACTTACTTTATCTCCCCCTTTTTACTCTGTATATGCTGTGTGTGTGTGTGTGTGTGTGTGTGTGTGTGTGTGTGTGTGCTAGGCCTTTATTTTTAAATATTTAAGCACTTCTCAACACTACAACACTAAAGATCAAGACTGTAGCATACTACAGAGAACATACTCAGGCAGTTTATATACTATAGTAAATGTTTCCAATAAACTGTATGTTTCTAAAGTCTTTGACACATGTAAAATAGTTCACCTTTTCTATCTTACAATTCTATAAGTTTCACCACAATATAAATAATGATCACATCCATCACTGACAAACTTTCCATACTCACTTCTGTCACTTTGCCATGTGCCCTCTGCTGGACTTTCTGGGGACAGAACTAAGTAACAGACAGGAAGGTGTAGAACACACTGACTGAATCTGTGCTCTGCCTTGTTTCTCAGCTGCGTTCCCAAGTTGAGCATCAATGTAGTCTGCATTTTCCACTATTCTCCACTTCTTTCCTGTCTTTACTTATAAGGATCGTGGAACTCCTGATTTGTAAATCCACTTTTTTTGATTCTTGAGTGGATCAAAGCCTGAGTTTTCACTCTCTTTTGTGTTGAAGGAGCTGGTTCTTTCTCTCTCCTATTTAGAAGGAACAAGAGTGATGTTTTTCAAACTGCTAATTCTAGCAGAGAACCATATTATTTTTAACCATGTGTATTTCTTTCTCTCAGTGCATCCCCCTCTCTCTTTTTGTGTGAGTGTGCAACAAAGTTGTGCACATGTGTGGATGAGTGGTTGTGTGTGCATGTAAGGTGCCCAACAGAGGCCAGAGGTGTCAGAACCCCTGGAGTTCAAAGCTAGAGTTACCTATACTTGTCAGCTGCCTGATATGGATGGAGATTGAACTTAGGCCTTCTGGAAGAACAGTATGTGTTCTAAATCACTGAGCCATCTTTCCAGCCCCAGGGACCAACTCAGGCAAACAGGAACTCTGGGGTGTGAGCTTCATGTGAGTTGGAAGTATTTCCATAGCCTTATGTATTATCCTATTAAGAGGCTCCCATCCCTTCTCTTTTTCTCTTTCTATTCTTATTTTCCTTTCCCTTTCTCTTTCCCCTTCTTCATCCATTGGTTCATTTCTACCACAAGGCAAGTAGCACAAGAGCTCACAAAGCATTATCTTGTGCTGCTGTGAGTGGTAAGTCTGTGTTGGTAGGAGCACAGGGCTGACCCTTCCTGAATATAGGTTCTTAGAATGACTTTCACCCAGAACCAAGGCTTGATATCCACTTACCAGAGTTCTAAAATGTATTTTAAGAGCAAAGACTTTAAATATAAAGTTTTTTGGTCCAGCCTGATTATGCCATACAGATTGAATTTAGGAACCTACATGTGAGATTTGATTTTTATAACAATAGAGAGCAGACTTGGTTTAATCACTGTTGCTGAATTTGTGTCTTTATGTAGAGGCTTACTCATGCAGAGCAGAAATAGGATATGAATAGGTCAACCTCTAGACCTTGAAAGTATGTACTTAATTAGGCTAACAGAGTCTAACCAATGCTTGACTGCAACGTTGAGAACAAGTATGAAACTCCTGCTTGGTGAATAATTAGTCTCACATGGCTTGTTATAAAGAAGTTAAGCTAAAGGTCACCTTGAAAGACAAATATTTCATAGCTTGTCAAATCTTACATTTGGTTGGCATAGAAATATATCATTAAAATACCAAAGAGCAAGTAAGTTATTATTTTAGCTTCTTTTCTTATATGGATATGGGGTTAATAGTGTTTTAAGTATGGAAAATAAGGTCAGCATCTTCACACACACACACAGACACACACACACATAAACACACACCTAATTATAATGTATTTTACCTTAAGAAATAAGGAAAAATACTTGGAAAAAAGAATGTTGGAATTTACAGAATGAGTAAAAAAGGAGTATGGATTCTCTGCTGCTGAGGTTCCCCTCTTGGGCAGGCACTTTTCAAAGCATACCCATTTAGGAGGAAAGAAAAGCAAGAAATGTGCACTGCAAAGCTTCAGACATAAAATGGACATTTCCTGGCTGCAATTAGTTGGATTTTTTTTTTCTGAGACTCTTGTATAACCTGACAATCCACTGCCTTTATAAGCTGTCCATTAGGTAGATTGGAGATGGGTATATATATTGGTCTCATCTTAAATAAAAGAAAAAATATATAGTTAGCTAATTGCAAGTTTTAACTTTTTTTTCTGATATTGCTCAGGCACTTTGTGTCAGACAATAAAAATATTAGGAATCTACCTTTCCTATTGGAGAACACTATTTGCTTTAATTAAATAAAAATAGAAAAAAGATAGTCTTAGTAATCAATGATGTAGATATTTGTGAATTACCACAACTTATCATAAACAAGCTCTAGGTGAGTTGACTATAACAGAGCTAAATAATTCTAAGTGGAAGTTCTTGAAATAAAAATATATATCAGAGCATTTCATAATCACATTTTTTTAGATTTATGAACTAATTCTGCAGAGTTAGAGTAAACCTCAGAGGGGAGAGAAAGAGAGAGAGAGAGAGAGAGAGAGAGAGACAGAGAGAGACAGAGAGAGACAGAGAGAGACAGAGAGAGAACTGAAGCTCTATAAGGAAGATTTATTATCAACATGTAGAAGAAGGAAAAACCAGGATGTAAATATGTGCACTAAAAAGATATATTGAAGGAGTGGTAGAACTCTCAGTACAGGATTGGACAACATAGATTCTGACAGTGCCCATACAGGTGTTTAAAGCAAGTCTTAAAAACAGATAAGGACATGACATAGACTCTTGTCCTTATCTGTGGAGGTTGCTGAGATCTCCCTTACATGAAGATTTGACAATGTTTGATGTAGATAACTTTTAAATTCTAAGTTTCTGTGTGTGCTGTGATATTGTTATGTTTTTATTCCTTTGATTTTGTCTCATTGAGTTACTTGTTTTTGAAATGTGCATTGGATGTTCATAGAACCTAGGCATTGTTTAGTTTCTAGGAATCTAGCAGTAAATAAAACTAACTGGGAGCCTATATGATGTTGGACAATAAAAAAATACATGATAAAAAAATAAATTACAGGGTAGTGATAAAAATTATTTAAGGAGAAAAATTAAAATAGAGACTAGTTTAGACAAAAGTTTAGACAAGTGGTCAGGGTCCATGATTATTTTTATAGATGAAAGAAAATGATGGTAAAATGTAGGTTGCACAAGAAGGGCAGGACAAAATTGTGCTCACAGTCTGTGAACAATCTTATAGAGATCATACAGCTGTAGCAAAGGAATAGAAAGCTAATCATTGAGTTTCTGGAATGTAGTGAATATTTTGGCTTGCCCCACTCATATAAAGAGAAACTATTGAAGATTTCTAGAAGAATAAATTAGATGCCTAACTGGATGTCTCTGATAGTAAGTTGAGAAGCTATGCAAGAGGCAAGGACAAGAAAATAGAGATCAGCTTAGAAATTGTTGGAACCATCCAGGCATATATACTCAAATATGATGACAAGGAGGATATGGTGTGAGATGTATGCACATCCTCAATGTTCTTATTCACCACACTGTCAACAGACACCAGACAAAGCATAAGAGAAGAAAAAGCCAAGGGCAATTAATTAATTAATTAATTAATGAAGTGGGTTTTTAATTAATGTAGAAAAGAAGTACAGAGTGATGAAGTGATATAACGCAGATGAGAATACCAGGAGTTATGTTTTGAACACTTTAGTGACCTTTATTCAGATCTGACTGAGTAAACAGAGCTTTGTTTTTTCCATGTGGTCCTGGTTGGTCTCCATGTCCCCTCATGTCTTTACACCTGGAAACAAGACTCTACAGAAGTATCTATGGATGTATATAAAAATATAGTTAGGCTACTTTATGCCTTAGATCCCTCTATCAGAAACACTATAATATCCTTAGATCCCTCTACTCCATAACCTTTTGTCTTCCTATTAACTTACCAAGCCACCATAATTTAAAAATAACTAGACTCATTATAACTTAGATAAATAACTTAGATGCACTAAAGTCCATCAAAGTAAAATTAAAATACTAAATCAGCTTTTCCTACTAAGGAGTTGAGTTGAAACAGTGAATTATATGATCAAGTTATTTTCATAATATGGTTATTTGTACAGAAATAAGCAAAAGAGATTGTCTATTAATTATGCTAATAAAGCTGCTGGACTTTGTTTGGCTTAAACAATTTGTTAAAAGGATTTTTTATGACAGGAGATATATTTAGTTTTCTAAATAATGAGAGGTCGACAGCATTTCAATTATGAAAATATTGAAATATTATAGTCAAAGTCTTCATTAAAATAGTTAACTGATTCATGCATATTTCCCTTATTTTCATACCAAATTTCAAGACTAAAAGCTGAGATTTTAATGCTACATGAAAGCACACAAAATCCCAACCAACATTCCACACTCCCTCTCGAAAAAAACCCAAAATATCACATGCTTAGTTTTAGGACACTTGGATTAAAGCCTTTGTTCTCTTAGATATAAGTTCCCTTTAGGCTAATGTAGGTTCTCTTGGCCCTAGTAACTGAAATTCTGGGTAGAGACAATAGTGTCTGACTTATGTAATGCTCAATACCAAGTTACAGATCTAGTGAGCTCACACATAAAAGACTTTAGTAGGCTAAGTGCTAAAGATACACAATTACTATCCAATGAAAGTTATAGCAAAGTTAGTATAAATCTCTCTCTCTCTTCTTATTTGGAGGTTCTGAAATAGACAATGCCTCATATTATATCAGAATAAGCTGAACAGAGAAGGATAACTTCTAAGTCTGAAAGGATTGGTTTACTGGATTCAGCCCCCTTTCTTCTGTGGGAGAAGTAGGTTGTTACACATGAAATTTATTTTACTTATGGTGTTAAAGCAGACAGATTTTGGTTTTTTTTTGGGGGGGGTGTCAGATCTGTCACTTAGACAGGACCCCTTCTGCATGACTGCCATTAAAACGAAACAAAAGTAATAAAAAATAAAAAAAACAAAAAATTGGCCCATGTGATTATATAGGAATTTAGTATGAGTGCCAAATTTAAGCTGTTTGTACTGCTATAACAGTATACCAGAGACTGGGGAATTTATAAAGAACTAAAATGTATCTCACAGCATGGAGTTTTGGAAGGTGCTGGCATTGGTATTAGTGAAGACTGCTCTCTGTATGCTCATAAAAGAAAGAGAAGAAGCAAAAGAATTGTGAAGTATCCTTTAAAATGGCCTTAGGCCATCACTAGGGCTTGAATTTTATAATATCATCCTCCCTTTTTAGTATTACAGCACAGGTTGATTATTAAGCACCAACATATGCACATTTAAGGGGATGTTAACATTCAAGTCATGGAAAACCCCATTGGGGATTGGTCTGATCTATACTAATACAAAACAATGGCCAGCTATAGATTTTGCCTTGAGAAAAGATTTCCAGCCAGTGTTACTGGGGAAGAGGTTCTTTTTGGGGTTCTTAGTCTTATTAATAAAAGTGTTTAAATTCAAAGAAAGCCCAAGGGCAGTATTATTCATTTATGATAAAAGCATTGTACAGATTAATGGAAAAGCCTAGCAGCCATTAGAGGGAGATGTAAAGTTCCTGCCTTTCAAGTTAGGTATTGTGGTGGTTTGAATGAGAATGGCTTCCATGGACTTATATGCTTCAGTGTTAAGTCCCCAGTTAGTGGAACTGTTTAGGAAAGATTATGAGGTTTAGACTTGTTGGAAGAGATTGTCACTATAGAGGGGCTTTGAAGTTTCAAAAACCCACGATGTGGAGGTGGTCCCCCTCCCCCAATGCCAGCTCCAGGCTGAGAGTTCAGACCTGATGCCTCTGAAGGCAGGCCACCTACAGTTTAGCTCTGCAGCTTGGCTGGCTTCATTTGTCCTGCTAAATGCCTCTGCATTTCTCCAGAATCTTCTGCTACCTGTGCCTCTCCCAGTTCACCTGCTTCCAGCTGGGACATTCCATAGCACTTCGGACTTCCGACAGATTCTAGGCGCCTGGGCAAAACTGACTGGGGGCAGGGTCTTCCCTTCCCAAAAAATCAAGAAAGAATCCTAAGTAAAGAACAGACATGCTTTGACTGGAGAACTGACTCAGTGTTTTCATTTCTCTCCCATCTAGTCCCCTAGCCCCCATATGCCTTCCAGGGAACCTAGTCTGTTTTGTGGAGCACTGCGGGCAGCCCCCAACACAATCCAGCCCATATTTTACTCTCTGAAATGTAACCTGCCTGCTTGTCATGGACTTTCCATCATGATGGTCATGGGTTCATCTACTGAAACTGTAACCAATTTCTGAATTGAAAGCTTTCTTTTATAAGTTGCCTTGGTTTTTTTGGAGTCTCTTCATATTAATAAAATATGTAGTAAAAATAAAATTTATTAAAGAAGTACAAAGCATTCCATAGAAGTGGGCTTTGAAATCAGAAGTAAACCTCCAAACACCTGGAATTGTTGGTGTTATATCCTCTTGCAGCTGCCTCCTCCCACCTATATTTCCTGGGTTCTTTCGCCCTGTTCCAGGAAGGCATGACTTCCAGTCTTCCTCTACAAACTAACACTTTTACATGGCAGTCTTGGTTCCGCTCTTTTAGTTCCTAGTCTTTCATTACAGCAGGCAGTCAGAAAACAATATTCTAATTTTTTAAAATTTATTTATTTATTTTGGTTTTTCGAGACAGGGTTTCTCTGTGTAGCCCAGGCTATCCTGGAACTCACTTTGTAGACCAGACTGGCCTCGAACTCAGGAATCTGCCTGCCTCTCCCCCCTGAGTGCTGCAATTAAAGGCGTGTGCCACCATGCCCAGCTTAATGTTCTACTTTCTAATTATACCTTCCTCTCCTTATTTTACTATAATGAGACAAAGTGCTCATTTCTTTTATCCAACCAGAGGGAAATCTATATGGTCCTTCCTAATGCTCCTCTCTATAGTAGCTTTAAACCTTTGTTAATGACAGGACCATTGATTTGTGTCTTCCTACTGGTAGATCTAGATTGGTAAGAGTAAATTAACCTGTAATGGGCATGTCCTTCATTTTCCAATAAATGACACACACATGTTTAAAACATAGGTCGTTCCCTTGATTTTCATAGTTGGTATTCACTGAATAGCCCCTTCTCACTCACATCTCCAAGCCCATAACCACAGCACCCCAACTCCAATGGGGCCTCACTGGCAGGCCACTTGCTTTCTTTCTAGTGTGTATGCTTTTATTTTCTCAATAAGCCTTCACTGTCTGATTGTCTATATTTACTTTTTTTTTTATTAACAAAAGCATAAAAATGACTAAAGGCGGTCTGAACCCCCTTGTCACTCTAAAACAACCTCAATGTTAGGTCTTATTTATATTTACACCTCAAAGTGTCCTCAACTGTT
Organism: Mus minutoides; assembly: GCA_902729485.2. Lineage (NCBI taxonomy): Eukaryota > Metazoa > Chordata > Mammalia > Rodentia > Muridae > Mus > Mus minutoides. The sequence goes on along the minus strand of LR753316.1, from coordinate 1,977,397 downwards.
TTCAGTCTTCTCACATGAAGGAAGAAATGTTGCTAAACTCAGACACTATTGCATAGGACAGCAAGTGTTTACTGAAGGGACCCTGATATAGCTGACTCCCACAGAAGTGGATGCTCACAGTCATCCATAAGAGGGAGCACGGGTCCCACATTGGAGAAGCTAGAGATAGAACACCAGGAGCTGAAGGGGTCTGCAACCCTAGAAGAGGAACAACAATATGAACTAAAAAGAACACCCAGAACTCGTGTCTCTAGCATCATATGTAACAGAAGATGGCCTGGTCAGCCATCATTTGGAGGAGAGGCCCCTTGGAACTGCAATCTTTATATGCCCCAATACAGGGGAACGCCCGGGCCAAGAAGTGGGAGTGGGTGGGCAGGGGAGCAGGGAGGGGGGAGGGGGAGGAGACTTTCGGAATAGCATTTGAAATGTAAATTAAGAAAATATCTAATAAAAAAAAGAGAAAAAAAGAAAAAAAGAAAAAGAAATGTTGGTGGCCCCTCCGTTTTTCTTATCAGGAGCATCACATGTTATTTTGTTTTGATGATGACAAGTAGCAATTGAATGCCAGCCTTAAGCAAGTCCCAATTGTGGCAGGACAGAGACAGCTTTCACACACTGAGCTAGATTCTCAAGATCAGAAAAGTAAGAGAATGATATGAGCTGTAGACACAACATTCAAGAACAAAATTCAAAGATTTTTTCCCTCGTTCAGGTCAACCCTGCTCGCTCTTGCCCGCTCACTCCCATTGGCCCTGCTCGTTCCAGCCGTCCCCGTTCGGCTCTCTCACTCTGGCCGGCCCTGCTCGCTCCGGTCGGCCCCGCTCGCTCTGGTCTGTTCCACTTGCTCTCTCCGGTCCAAGGATTTGTTTTTATTATTATTATTATTCATAAGTACACTGTAGCTGACTTCAGAATCACCAGAGGAGGGTGTCAGATCTCATTAAGGGTGATTGTAAGCCACCATGTGGTTGCTGGGATTTGAACTCATCACCTTCGGAAGAGCAGTTGGGTGCTCTTACCCGCTGAGCCATCTCACCAGCCCTCAAAGACATATTAAAGTCTGTGTGGGCCTGTGCATCTCCCTCAAGGTCTCCCTCTTCACCCCAACCTTTTGTGTTATAGACACATGGTATAGTGAATATGTACTTACAAGCCACAGAAATGCACTCAAAAGAAATCCTTTTGACATTTCATTATGTGCAAAAATAGTTGAGATGTGGCTAAACAAAGAATACTTGCTCTCTAATTAGGGTATTCTCTGCTAATTTCTCTTCAAAGCTAGAGAGATTCCCTACTCCTAATTAGTGGACTTTGGAAAGACCTGGAATGGAGGTCTCTGAACTGTACAAACTGACTATGGCTACTTTGTTGTTTTGTGACACTCCGAAGGTCACAATGACTCAAGGTGCTTCAATGACTTCTCCCAGACATGTGTGGTTTCCTTTGTGAACCAAAGGGAAGAAATGCTTCCATTTCTTATATGATCACTTCATAGTAGCTTCTAAATTATTCTAGCATTCTGAAAATGAGTTAGCAATAACTTCCACTCTAAATGTATCCAAGGGCAAGTACATCTTATTGTATCATTTAAGCAGATGTGTTTTGAATTTGACCTGGGGAAAATATAAGTGCATGATCTGGATATATAACAATCTTTTAACTAGCTTTTCAAGTCTGATGCTTTTATAATGTGACACCACATGCATCTGAGAACAGCTTTCAGCATTTGCTGCAGAGACCCCAGCCTGATTACTGCCCGATCCTTGCATGTGCCAGATAAAGACAGTGAACAAGATGTTAAGGTGAAATTATAGCAAATTTTTGTTCTTAAATGGTTTCTTCTGTTTGTCATAATCCAAAATAATTTCTAAATGTTGTCTTGGGACACAATCATTAGTTAAAGGAAAGAATCCTGGAAACTATTCTTCTATCGGCCATGCAGAACCAGAATGCATCATCCACAAACATCCTATTTTGGCACAGAGTGACCTGAAGGCAACCTAGAAATAACAAATTGAAAAAGAACTCTTTATTCTCCCATGTCTGCATAGAGGAAGAATATACATTCTCCTGCATATATTCTCTAGTCTTTCATACCATCAAGAGGAGATTGCTTTTAATCCATAGAGATGACTCAGTACTGAAAGCATCAGGGACATTAGTCTTCATAAACTACCCTTTTGAAATGGCTTTTATATCCCATTATTTTCCTCATGCATTTACTTTTCTACAATTTACTGACCTCTTAGCCTAAGTCCTCTTTAGGTTCTGTAATCATTTATATAATTTTTTCATATTGTGTTAAAATGGCATATAAGAGCCTCTTTTCACTTCTTTGTGGTTTCATGTTCCACCCTCTTGCTGGGGTGTGGGAATGTCTGCTGGGGTTCCCTGGCTCCCTAGTATCCAATTGCCACTGGAAACCACTCAGTGAGTTGGGAATAGAAGTTCAGGGGAGTCCATGGGCCTGTGATGAGGAACCTGGGACTATGGCCTCCTAAAGTCCTGGACATCCAGACTCTGCTGAAAGTCGTGGCAGAGCTGAGAATAAAGGGGGCCCTAGGGTGAAGGACAAGCCTGGCCCAGGGACAGGGGAGCTCTGACAAAATTGTGTATATTTATAAACTACAACATAATGTTTTGAGATATCCATACATCACAATTTGATTAACACACCTGAGATATTTAATATGAATGTATAGTGAATCATTATAAATATATTCTCTTACAAATTTTGAGCTATAGGATGTATTAGCTGCAGTGACAAGGCTGTGCAGTAAATATCCATAATTTATTCATGGTGTCTAACTGAAACTTTGACTCATTTAGCTTTTTAGTTAGCCCCAGAATTAAAACATTTTGTAATGGCATTAAGGTCACTGAGGGCAAAGCAGGTCTGAAGCCAAAGTGTCTGCTTGAATTGAAGAATTTTCAGCTCAAAATGAACTGCCTTGGGAATTATTTTCTTATATTTTCTTATATTCAGTCTCAGAGACACACAGAAGTCTGTGAAACTGTGGTTCAAGGGGATCAGAGTATATCTTCAAATGAAATTTGTAGTTGGCTGTATCATTCACATTGCACTGGTTTTGTAACCATGAAAAATATAAGAGTTATGCAGGTTAATGTATTTTCCTTCTGATTGCATTAGGCCTATCATTTGTAGTGTGTGCTTTGAACTGTTTGACTCAACTCATTACCTCTCAGATAGAGGCCATAGAGCTATTTGTGGTTCTGACCCTGAGCTAGTTTGTCAGGTGGTCAAAGAAGAAGACCCTGAGTTTGCAGGCCTCCATGACACAGAATTTTAAATTGGAGCTTATAAGAAGTTTGTAGCAGTTCTGACCAAGGGGACATGATTCAGAAGAAACTCAAACTAATAGAATTGATGTTGAATTGATTTTGAAAGATATTCTTAGGAAACATTAAGACATAGAGAATAGAATTTAGTTATGGGAGTGCTGCTCCCCAAATACCCGAAAGATAAGTAGTCTGTTCGGTCTGATGGAGGCAAGGGAAATTGATGATGCTAAGGTGTAAATGTTTGTTCACCAGGAGTGAACAGACACTAGACTCATCTCTAGTTAAAGGGGACAGCATGCAGCTGCAAATAACATTAGATCCTCATCTGTTATTAAGTCCCCTGTGCTTTTATTAAAAAATAAACCATAATTCTACAGGGTGGGCAAGATGATCCTGAGTAACAACTATTAGGAAAAGAACATTGGTAAACTTAAAATAACCTTGACAATATGTAGTATCTTTACTGTGTAACTGTCCTATCTACCTCAGCATGCTAGAATTGCAGTCTCAGATCCTGGGTCAGGGACTTGAAAGACATTTAAGGATGACAGTAAGTGGTGACGTCTTACCACCAATACAGTGGCCAACCATAAAGTAAATGTGCAAAAGAGGATAACTGTGAATTCTCTGACCTTCCTGCCTCTACCTACAGATCCCAGGAATGTACCAATTTTCCTCTTCTTGCTAACAAGAAACCAGTTGTCACTTGTCATATTCTTCATACTTTTCATTTGTCGTGGTATTATCTTAGTGAGTTTTCAGAGCCTTCTCCTCTTTCTCTCCTTGAACTAGAGTATGTCTTGTCTTATTCTGGTATTTGTCCTTCACTGAGTCATACAGATGCAGGTGTTAGTCAGTCATGTTATCAGCCTTTCATTTATTTGTCTACCCACTCTTTAGTTTGTTTATTTATGATTTTGTTATTATTTTCCAAGCACTATGATATTACTCTAGGACAGAGCACTTAAGAATATGGGCATAATTGTAAAGTCAAGCCCTACTACTATCTGCAAAAGACAATACACCAAGGAACCACTGGTAGAAAGAAGACTGGGGACAGTTTTACTCAACATCTTATTTTCTCTGGTGTATAGATGTAAATGCATCTACCTCTTTGAAAATCAGAAGTAACCCCTGGAAGAAAATTAGATTGGCTGACAATGGACCTTCATCTTTTTTTTCTGCTCTTCAAGTTCCAATACCCCAACTCTCATCCCTCATTCTATAGCAGAACATCTGCTGCAGTATCCCTTTTATCTCTGACCCCAAGCCCAGTGGATCACAAAAATCTTATCCTTCAACCTTCCTTCTCATAATTCATCTCAATATTGTAGTCACCAACATCAGCAAGTATTCCCTGAAAACACACAAGCTGGGCAGGTCAAGAAAATATGTAAGCTAACTGAAGATCTTCAATACAAACCACTGTCCTCCAAAATAAATTCTCAAGTCTTATCCCTATTTTTGCAATAGAATGTATATTGCACCCTTTCTTCCCCCTCTGCCCACATCTAGTATGGATCCAAAGATCTTCCTCTCCTAACCACATTTGTTGCTTTATCTCACTTCCCAACTCTAACAGGAACTCCCAGTTAACCCACAGACCATTCAGCCAAGAAAGCAGCTAGACTGTCTATAGATCTTACCTTCTCTTCCTGTTACTCTATATCTCCCACCCAGACTTATTCCCCAACACTATACCAGCCCTTTGGTGGTAGCCTATCTTCACTGACTCCCTGCATTTCAAGTAGATGAAATAAATAGTCTCTGATTCAACACTCTGCTCTCTTCTTTCTTTGAACACCTTCAACCCTTAGCTTATCCCCATTCCAAAGTATCATCTCCCACTACTCAGAAACACATTTACCTAGAAATCCCAGTGTCCATAGGTAGTAGGCATTTTTTTCTACCAAGCAACACACACACACACACACACACACACACAAAACACACACATGTATATGTATATGTATATGTATATGTATATGTATATGTATATGTATATGTATATGTATATGTATATGATCTCTTAGAACTCTGGGACATGATTTAAAGACCAAATCTAAAAAGTGTAGTGATAGAAGAAAGAGCAGATATTCTGTTAAAAAGCCTAGGAAATGTTTTTAATAAATCATAAAAGAAATTTTTCTTAACCTAAAGAAGGAGATATCCATGAAGGTACAAGAAGCATACAAAATACCAAATAAATTAGTTCAGAAAAGAAAGTTTCCTCATCACATAATAATTGAAACATAAAACACAGAGAACAAAAAAAGAAAATAAGATTGATTGTAATTGATTTCTCAATTACACCTGAGATTTTAAAAGCCAGTAGGAGCCTGGAAAGATATGCTGCAGATACTAGCTGACCACATATATTAGCCCTGATTACTATAGACAACATAGATGTTAGTAATAGTCAACATAGATGGCTAAAACATGACATTTCATAATAAAACCAAATTTAAGCAATATCAAACTATAAATTTGGTCCTACAAAGGAGCTATAAGAAAAACTCCCACCTATTGTCATTAACAACATGCATGGGAACACAGAGAAAAAAAATATGAGATCTGCAAAATCAAAAGAAAGGAGGCACACAAACCCATACCTACAAGCATATACAACACCACCATCACCTCTTCCGCACCAACATAACAGGAATCAATGATCATTGGGCATTGATATCACTCAATCTCAGTAATCTCAATTCTCTAATAAAATAATATAAACTAACAGATTAAATGTGAAAACAGGATCCATTCTTCTGTTACAACCAAGAAAACAACAATAAGGATAGATGTTACTTCAGGGTGAAAGGTTGGAAAAATATTTCTAGCAAATGGACTTAAGAAGTAAGCTGGTATAGCCATTTTAATATCTGACAAAAGAGGTTTCAAACCAAAACAAATTAGAAGTGATAGATAAGGGTATTACAAACAATTTAAAGAAAAAAATCCACCAAGATGTCATTTCAGTTCTTACCATCTATGCCTCAAATACAAGGACATCTAAGTTTGTAAAAGAAGCATTCCTATAGCTTAAATCACATATTGACCTTCACACACTGATAGTGAGAGACTTCATTACCCAACTCTCACCAATGGACAGGTCATCTAGACTAAAACTTAACAGATATATGCTGGAACTAACAGATATCACAAATCACACAGACCTAACAGATATTTACCGAATGTTTAACCAGAACACAAAAGAATATAACTTCTTTTCTGCATCCTATGGCACTTTCTCCAAAATTGACCAGGTATTGAGACACGAGGCAAGGGTCAATAGATACAAGAAAAAAGATATAACTCTCTGTACCATATCACACCTTCATGGATTAAAGCTAAAGATCAACAAAATCAGAAACAACAAAAAGATTAGGAACTCATAGAACCTGTACAACTTTGTATTGAATTTAAAAATGTGTCAAGACAGAAATAAATGAAGAAACTAAAGGTTTTCTAGAATTCAAAGAAAGTACATAGCATACCCAAATTTATGAGGCACATTGAGATCTGTTCTAAGAGACAAGCTCACAACATTACATGCCTCCAAAAAGAACCAAAACAAAACAAAACTGGACAGATCACATACTACCTACTTAACAATACAGCTGAAAGTTCTAGACCAAAAGAAGTGATCAAGAAATAATTAAACTCCTGGTTCAAATCAATAAAACAGAAACAAAGAGAACAATTCAAAGCACCAATGAAATAAAAAGCTGTTTCTTTGAGAAAATTAACAAGATAGACAAATTCTCATCTAATCTAATTAAATGGCAGAGAGAAGATATCCAGATGAACAATGTCAGATCAAAAATGGGAAACATAACAACAGACAGTGAAGAAACCTGGAAAATTATAAGAACATTCTTTGAATACATGTACTCTATCAAAATGGAAAAATCTATAAGAAATGGATAATTTTCTTAGTAAGTACCTCTTAACTCAACATTATAATACAACATAAATCAAGATCAGACAAGCAATTTAAACAGACCCAAAACCCTATTAAAATAGAGGCAGCCATTAAAAGTTTCCAAAACCCCCAAAGCCCAAAGCCAGATTGTTTTAACACAGAATTTTAACAGACTTTCAAAGACAAGTTAATGCTAACACATCTCAAATGATTCCACAAAGTAAAAACAGAAGGACTATTATACAATTCATTTTATAAAACCACAGTTACTCTAACATTCAAACCCCATGAAGACTAAACAAAGAAAGAGAATTACAGCCCAATTTACCTTATGAACAAATGTACAAAAATATTCAATAACATACTTGCAAACCAAATCCAAGAACACATCTTAAAGATCATTTATCATAGTCAAATAGGCTTTATTCCAGAGATTCACAATGGTTTAATATAAGAAAATCAATAAATGTAATCCAACAAATAAACGTTAAAAAATCATCATATCATTCTGATCATCCCATTAGATGCAGAAAAGACCTTTAACAAAACCCAACACTACTTCATGACAAAAGTCTTGGACAGATTAGCCAGACAAAGAATATACATAAACATGATAAAGACAATTTACCTCAAGGTCATAGCTGATATTAAATGGGGAGAAACTCAAATCAGCTCTAGAAATTTCATGAACAAGGGTTGTCCACTCTTTTCATAACTATTCAATATTGTACTTGAAGTCTTAGCTAGAGCAATAAGACAAATTAAAGAGATCAATGAAATACAAATTGGAAAAGAAGTCAAAGTGTCTTTGGTTGTAGACGATATGATAATATATATAAATGACTCTAAAAATCCCATCAGGCAACTCCTAAAACAGACAAATAACATTATCAAAGTAGCTGTATTCAAAATGATTATCCCATAATCAGTCACCAAATCCAGACACTATTGCATAGGACAGCAAGAGTTTGCTGAAGGGACCCTGATCTAACTGTCTTGTATGAGGCTATCCCAGTGCCTGGCAAATACAAAAGTGGATGCTCACAGTCATCTATATGATGGAACACAGGGCCCCCAATGGAGAAGCTAGAGAAAGTACCCCAGGAGCTGAAGGGGTCTGAAACCCAAAAAGAGGAACAACAATATGAAATAACCAGAACCCCCAGAGCTCCTGTCTCTAGCTGCATATGTAGCAGAAGATGGCCTAGTCAGCCATCATTGGGAAGAGAGGCCCCTTGGTCATGCAAACTTTATATGCCCCAATACAGAGGAACACTAGGGCCAAGAAGTGGGAGTGGGTGGGTAGGGGAGCAGGGCAGGGGGTGGGGGAGGGTATAGGGGACTTTCAGGATAGCATTTGAAATGTAAATTAAGAAAATATCTAATAAAAAATTAAATCACAAAAATCAAAAGCCTTCCTATTTACAAATTACAAATGGACAGAGAACAAAATCAGGGAAAAAAACATTAGCTTCAAATAATATAAAATATCTAGTGATAACTCTAACCAAGTAAATGAAAGACTTGTATGATAAAACTTCAAGTTTTAGAATGAAATAGAAGATATTAGAAGAAGATAGAACGATCTTTCATGCTAATGGATCTGTAGGATCAGCAAAATAAAAATTGCTATCATTCCAAAATAATAGATTCTCTAGATTCAATGCAATCCCACTGAAATTTCTACACAGATCTTCACAGATCTTGGAAGGACTATTCTTAAATTTATATGAAAAAAATCCAGAATAGCTAAAACAATTCTGAACAATAAAAGAACTGCTAGAGATCTCACCATTCCCAATTTCAAGTTGTACTAAAAGAGCTATAGTAATAAAAACCACATTGTAGTGGCACAAAAATAGAACCATTGACCAAGAGACACAAACTGAAGACACAGACATAAATCCACACAACTATGGATGCATGAAATTTTTATTAAAAGCCATAAATATACAATAGGGTAAATACCTCATTTTAAACAAATGATCCTGTTCAAACTGGCTGTCTGAATGTAGAAGAGTGCAAATAGTTTCATACTTATTACACTGCACAAACCCAAATACAAATGAATCAAATGCCTGAATATAAAACCAAATACACTGAACCTCACATAAGAGAAAGTGGGGAAGGGCCTTAAACTTTCTGGCACAGGAGAAGACTTTCTGAAAGTCTTATTCTTTCTGAAGACCTTATTAAACTGAGAACTTATGTAAAGCAAAGGACACCCTTATTTGAACATACAGTAGCCTATGTAATGGTAAAAAATTACCATCTCTGCATCTGATAAAAGAGTAATAGGTAAAATATGTAAAGAACTTCATAATAAGATATACAAACTAAATAATCTAATTAAAAGTGGGATACAGATCTAAACAGAGAATACAGGAAACTCAATAGAGGAAACTCAAATGGCTGAGAAACACTTAAGAAAAAAAAGTTCAACATCCTTAGCCATCAGGGATATACCAATCAAAACTGCTTTGAGATTCTAGTCCGTCATAATTACTAAGATCAATAACACAAATAACAGCTCATACTGGCAAGGATGTGGAGCAAAGGGAACACTCCTTTATTGCTGGAGGGAGTGCAAACCTGTATAGCCACTTTGGAAATCAATATAAAGGCCCTAAAAAGTTGGGAATCATTCTACCTCAATATCCCACTATACCATCCTGCTATATCTTGGGCATAAACTCAAAAGATGCTTCATCCTACTGCAAAGACACCTACTCTACTATGCTCACTGCCAATCTATTCATAATAGCCAGAATCTGGACACAACTCAGACATTTACACAGTGAAATATTACTAAACTATTAAAAATGCTATAATGAAATCTATAAGCAAATTAATGGGACTAACAAAATAAATCATCCCGAGTAAAATAACCTAGATCCAGAAAATATTATGGTATGTATTTACTTATATTGTAACTTAGCTATTAATGAAATATAACTAAGCTACAATTTATAGATCCAGATAGTGTATATGTAGAGGAATAGGGTATATGTAGAGAAAATGACTAAGGAAGACACATGAATCTCTATGGGAAGGAAAAGTAGAATATATTTTATGGATGAACTCGGGGTAGAGGGGATATAAGAAGAGGAGGGTCATGTGGGGAGGGTAAGGGGAGATAAGGTTGAAGGAGGGATTGTGGGGAGAAACCTAGAATTGGGGGCATTTGAGGGAAGAAATGGAAATCACTGCAGTGGAAACTTCCTAAGTTAATTGAATTTGATCCTAATAAAAGCTCTAAATAATGGAGAAGACAGAGTTCCAAGTGGCTGTCTCTTGTCAACAAACAAACCTTCCTATACTAGGTTGGGTTGCATTAAATTTATTTGTTATTCCATGAAAATCTCCAAACAACTCAGGCTGTTGCTTCTGTGTTCTCTGAAAATTTATATCAAGGTCCCATTGCTAAGGGTAATACTCACACAACAGAATGAACAGGAAGAATTTGAGCTGGTGGTTACATGGAACCTTCACCCTAATACTCTTGTGTTTTTAGTGTGAGAAGTTACTCTGCAGGCCAAAACAGAAGCACAAACATCGACCTAACCACAAACCCTTTGACCTACAATTTGTCCTGCCTGCAAAATATGCCAAGGCAATGGTGGCACAGAACTTTTGGTAGTAGCCAATGAATGTTTGATTTGACACACTTTACAAGTTGGAACCCATACTTGACATGGCTTGGATAACCAAGACTTAGAGACTAGATAGCCCTGAGAACTGGGGTAAAACAAAACACCATTGATCAAACAAACAAACAAATAAACAAACAAAAAACAACAGCAACAAAAAGTAAAACAACACCATAACTATAAAATGATTCCTAATGATATTCTGCTAGATCAGTGCTTTATTCAGTCATCACAAGAGAAATTTCCTCCTGAAGCACACAGGACCAGATTCTGAAACCGGAGGCAGAGATCACAGAGTGGGGGCTGGGGGCTTATAACACACTACTCTTAAGGCTACTGATCATCATGTAAGAGGATGGAGAAAAAGCAGAAGATACAGAGTGAAGAAGTACACCAAGAAAACTAGGTTCTCTGAACCAACTAAGAAAGACTCATACGAACTCACATATACAGCAGCACGTACAGGGCTGACACAGGTCATTTGTGCATATATTATAGTGGTTTTTATGGGACTCCAGATTGTGTAGATGAATAGATCTCTGCCCTTGGGACTCCTTTTCTTCTCTTGAGTTGTCTTGTTCAGTCTAGATATGATAGTTTTTTTGCCTTATCTTATATTTTATTTTGTCAAATTTGGTTGCTATCTTTTGGAAACCTGTTCTTTTCTAATGAGAGATAGAAAGGGAGTGGATAGGTAGATAGGAGAGGTGGAGAGGCACTGGTAGGAGAGGCACTCTGCAATCAGAATACATTGTAAAAGCGAAGACTATTTTCAATAAAAGGAAGACAAATAAGCAAATAAAAACACAGAAGAATGTTGAGATGTCTAAGTTTTCTGTAACAGCTGTGTTTTTTTGTAGCCAATTTTTTATTAGATATTTTCTTTATTTATATTTCAAATGCTATCCTGAAAGTTCCTTATACCCTCCCTCCAGTCCTGCTCCCCTACCTGCCCACTCCCACTTCTTAGGCCTGGCGTTCCCCTGTACTGGGGCATATAAAGTTTGTAAGACCAAGGGGCTTCTCTTCCCAATGATGGCTGACTAGGCTATCTTCTGCTACATATGAAGCTAGAGACACAAGCTCTGGGGGTTCTGATTAGTTCATATTGGTGTTCCACCTAAAGGGTTGTAGACCTCTTCAGCTCCTTGGGTAATTTCTCTAGCTCCTCCATTGGGGGCCCTGTGTTCCATCCTATAGATAACTATGAGCATCCCCTTCTGTATTTGCCAGGCACTGGCATAGCCTCACTCAAGATAGCTATATCAGGGTCCTTTCAGCAAACTCTTGCTGTCCTATGCAATAGTGTCTGGGTTTGGTGGCTGATTATGGGATGGATCTCCAGGTGGGGTAGTCTGGATAGTCTATCCTTTTGTCTTAGCTCCAGACTTTGTCTCTGTAACTCCTTTCATGGGTTAGAAAGGGCAATTTGCAAATTCATCTGGAATAATAAAAATTCTAGGATAGCAAAAACTATTCTCAACACAGCAGAAAAGCAAGATTTGGATTTAAAATAATATTTCATGATGCTGGTAGAGGATTTTAAGTAGGACATTAATAACTAACTTAAAAAAATACAGGAGAAGACTGCTCAACAGGTAGAAGTCTTTAAAGAGGAAAGGACAAAAATCCCTCAAAGAATTACATGAAAACACTGCTAAACAGATAGAAGTCCTTAAAGAGGAAACACAGAAATCCCTTAAAGAATTACAAGAAAACACAACCAACCAGGTGATGGAATTGAACGAAACCATCCAAGATCTAAAAAGGGAAGTAGAAACAGTATAGAAAACCCAAAGTGTGGGGCTGGTGAGATGGCTCAGCGGGTAAGAGCACCCGACTGCTCTTCCGAAGGTGATAAGTTCAAATCCCAGCAACCACATGGTGGCTCACAACCATCCGTAACGAGATCTGATGCCCTCTTCTGGAGTGTCTGAGGACAGCTACAGTGTACTTACATATAATACAATAAAAATAAATCTTAAAAAAAAAAAAAGAAAACCCAAAGTGAGACAACTTTGGAGATAGAAACACTAGGAAAGAAATCAGGATCCATAGATGTGAATATTAGCAACAGAATACAAGAGATGGAAGAGAATCTCAGGTGCAGAAGATTCCATAGAGAACATGGGCACAACAATCAAAGAAAATGCAAAATGCAAAAAGATCCTAACTCAAAACATCAAAGAAATCCAGGACACAATGAGAAGACCAAACCTACAGATAACAGGTTTATTGATGAGAATAAAGATTTTCAACAGCTGTTTTTCTTTAGTCACTCATATTGTTTAGCTACAGGAGAGTCTTTTAATAGTCAAGTAGATGGTCTAGCTTCTATGGCTTCATTTCATTGTCAGATCTGTTTATTTAAAGATATTCATTCAACAGGTGTTCTCTTTCTTGTCTCCTTTTCCCTTGTGATGTTGGAGACAAAACTGAGTGCGTTGCATATGCTACCAAGTGCCCTATTATTTAGTGTATCCCACTTTCCAGGGTTCTTACCATAGGAAATGCTGGTCTTTCCTGTGATTCTAAATGAGTCATACTGCTGAACTCCATTTATACTTTTTCTAGTTATGTATCAGAATGATGGCTTGTAACATGACCACCCACCTGGCACCCAGCACTGTGTACTTAATAACAGAGATGACTTGTTAAGTGATGCTTTTCTGTTTCACCTTTGCACACATTGCATTTTTACTTAGCTAAACTGTTCAGTCAGATTTATTTCCTTAATTGCTCTTTATAAGCTTTTAATTTTTTACTTATCTTGACAAATTAAATTGTATCTTATTAAGATTTCTAGAGGTTAGATTTCATATCAACTCATGAAGGTAATCATGTACCATGGTAAAATACTGGCTTTGTCAGAATTATGTAAAATGATGGTGTTTCATTTTTATATAAATGGAATACAACCCAGTTGTCTATCTTCTATAATCTATCATCCATCTGTTTCTCATTTGTTATCTATCTATCTATCTATCTATCTATCTATCTATCTATCTATCATCTATCTATCTATCTATCTATCTATCTATCTATCTATCCATCTATCCATTCATCTACCTATCACCATCATCTACCTATCAGTCATTATTTATATTCTATAATTTTTTGTCAACTTGACAGAAACTATAGTCAGTCGTAGTTTTTTATGATCCACTACATCAATTCATCCCACTTGAAAAGGAATGGCAACAGGAGCAAAGGTCCCCTGCATGGATAGTCAGGTAGCAGAGGGTTAACAGGAAGTGGAGCTGGGCTGTAAAACAAGGCTTATCCTTAGTGACCTGATTTGTCCAGACATGCTACATCTCTTAATGTTTCCACAACCATATTGTCCTAGATTCCTTTCTGTTGTGGTGTTTAAACAAAGGAACCTTGGGGAGGAATAGATTTATTTGGCCTAAATTTCCACCATGGGGCAGGGGTTGGGAGAGTTGGGGAAGGAATTTAGGCACGAACTCAAAGGAACAAGTGTGAAGTAACACTGTTTTCTGGTTCAGACACTAACTCAGAGGCTCATGTTTAGAACCACCTGCCTAGGGATGGTGGTCTAGGCCATCCTACCACAACTAATGACCAAGTCACTCTCCAGACATGTCCACAGCCAATCTAATGTAGAGAATACCTCAGTTGAGACTTTCCCTGTCAGATGATTCTACACTATATTAAGCTCACAATTACAGCTAACTACACTTGCGAATCATTGTACCGTCAAAGACTACATGTTTGAACACATGAGACTATTCACAATAGATGTTGAACCTTTTCTATATTGCATAGAATAGCTACATATTTTAAGGAAGTACCTGGTTTTAAACATCAGTAATGCCAGTGTACTTTCCGAAGCTCATCGTTTATAATCCTTCACCAATATACCTACTTCACCTTTGCCTTGTTGTATATTTCATGTACATTTTGTTGCATTGTATCCAATTAAATATAGATAAATAATAGTAAATACTTTCTGGTTAGACAGGAAAATGGAGAATGTATAATTTTTTTCAGGAAGCATAGGCTAGACTCTCCCTGATCATTGTTGTAAGCAAGTTACAGTGAAACATAAAAATTAGTGGGCAGACTTTATGAAGGGAAAGGATACTTTGTCTTGAATTATCTCCCCTAAAGTATGTATTCATTATAAAAGGAAATATAATTCAGGTGATTATTATCTTACAGTTCCATAAGCAAATGATAAAGAACTTTGTGGTTTGATATTTAACATCTGTTTTCTCTGGGACAAAAATGGCCTCTGTTCAGAGTCTCACAGACAGGAATCACGGCATCAGCAGGTTCTGCTACCATTTGCCACTCAGGGTTGTCATGTGAACTCAGGTAGTGTGTAAGCAGAGTAAGTTCCTTATCTGTGCATTAGAGTTTGCCACTCCCCTCAACCCTTGTGCATGTCTCCTGTGCACCCTTGTGCATGTCTCCTGTGCACCCTTGTGCTCACTGTCATTTAAAGTGTTGTCAGGTCCTAGATACCATCCCAGTTCTCTGCCATGGGAGAGTAGGGTCTGCTCCTTCAAGACCTGCAGGGATGTCTCTTTCACTTGGAATGGAGCTTCCTTCTTTTACTAGCTCTTTAAATTAATTCAGACCAACATAGAAATGGTCTTTTTTTGACTGACCCCAAATCAATTGACCCTATTTAAACTTCAAATTTTGTTTTTCTGTGGAACAAAAACATAGGGATGTTCTCTGCTTTTCCATTTTTACAACTTTTAAAAAATAAGTCTCAAATTATTTTATAATGAAATGTTTTTCTTTTCTTTTCTTTTTTTTTCTTCTTCTTCTTCTTTTTTTTTTTTAATCAGTGCTCTTTCCAGTAGGTGGGTGAGTTCTAAGAGCTAATGATTTGGAGCTAAATGTTCCTGCTGTGATTTTCTTTGCTTGGGTAAGAGTAGAATTTATCATCTTTCCTTTTCAGACAGTAAATCTGTTGAGGCAGGCAGAGGTGGGTATAGAAATAATTTGTCACAGAATTGGGAATTAATAAATGATTCACACCAAGAGGGAAGGGAGGAAAGGGGTCACCACACACGGAGAGCACAAAATATGCTGAGGAGAGTGCATGCCATTGGTTTAGGGGGTGACTGCCAGATTAATTGGCTCAAAATGATCAAGGCTCAGGACTGTTTGAACACAGATGGAAAGCTCAAAAATGAAACAGAAAGAAGTCTAAATAAACTCAAAGACAATGCTGCTTTCCTTTGTGTAGCCCTGAATCAGCATCACAGGACTCTGCACGTGGGAAAAGGTAGAGGAATGTTGGAGCAATACAGAAAGAAATAAGAGCAGCACATCACCCTACATACCCGGCAGCAGAGCCGAACCTGAGTCATATCACCCAGGCTAAAGGAGTAGTCACAGGGTGCAGGAAGCTGAGGTTTTAATCAAGAAACCATTTTGCCGAAGGACCATACCAGCAGGCTGGACAGGGCAGTCACAATTTCCAACCTCCATTTAGTTTCCAAGTTGGAGGAGTTGGTTGGTGATGTCTCTTCATTTGTAACATTATCTGGAATAGGTAAGGAACCAGGACTGGCAGAACTGGGCCAACACAGGAAGTCCTGTCAAGAAGTAGTCACAGGCAGGTGACCTGCAAAACCGCTGAAGGTTATTTAAGTAGTGGCTGAATTCTAAGTGAAGGCAGCATCAGAAATGTGCTGAATATGGTTTGAACATACAAAGGGGATTCGTAGGCAAATTCTGTCTTCCTAACTCAAACCCTGTGAGGCCCATAAATAACAGCAAAGTTTGTTCCCACTGAGTTACTGCGGGCAGGAGGATGGACTAAGGTTTCCTGTGCCTGCCATGATTTGCTAAGAACTGAGCACGAGGAGCAAATACATCAGCTCTCTTTTCCTTATATGATCCATAGCCACAGAATGATCCAAACTCAGGCTGAGATATGTGAGAACAAATGTATCTATATGAAACTGGCATAGATTTATTTTTTTTCCTCTAGCTAATATCATATAAATCATTTATTATGTTTTATGATTAAATATTTTAAGTAATCTAGGGATGATTTAATGTATACAGAAGGTTTTTCTCATGGGTTATTTGTAAGTACTATTACATAAGAGACATGAACATTTACAGATTTTAGTGTCCCTAAGTTGGCACTGGAAACACTCCCATGCAAATGACCCTGAAGGCTGAGTGGACGACAAGTTTGGCAAGGCCTCAGCTAGGTCTTCTAGATATTTCTGTGCATAATCATCATTTTATTTGGAAACTTATTGAATGTTATTGATGAAAATGCATGAAATAATTAAATATTGTTAATCATTCATGATTTAAAAAGTATGTAACACACTGGTCTTGATCACTGTTCAAAATAATGTGAAGTTTTTATATTTGTTTTTTCCTGTTCACTCTTTTACACAATAACACAATCCAGAGAGGGGTGATTTCTAGAACAGCACACCTCCCTAATACTTAGAATCCACATAAGTTTTCAGTAGATCATTTTTAGCTGCTTGCACAAGAGGAAGCATGAGAGAGTGATATTTGCAGATGTGTCATGGGGAAGAAGCAGTCAGGAGGGAACAGATTGGAACACATTATTCTCTCTGGCAGTGGGACTCCTGCATAGATTTTTAATAAGCACTGTTCTTCTTAACCTCATTTCACAAATTTATTTTAGAAACCTACTGCATTTATAAGAACTTATTTTTTAACATACTGAGAGTATTTTCCTACAAATTATGTTCTGGTCAAGGAATATCAGTATCATATTAATTGTTTACATAAATTATATTATATAATATAAACAATAATAAATTATTAGAAAACTTTTTTCTTTTTATTTAGAAACAAAATTATTTTCCTTTTGTATTGTTTTTGTGATAGCTCAAGAAAAACATTTTCCTCCTGATGAGATGGCTCAGGGACAGACAGCTCCACCTGCGGCTCCAACGGACCCTAGTTCTGATGCTGGCTCTGGCCCGATGGCTCCCGGATGGCCATGCTGAAAAACATTTTCCATTTCATATATATTACCTCCTTTTCTATTTTTACACCTTTAGTTACAGTAGTTCATTCTACCTTTGTATATAGTATTCTTTTTTTTTTTTTTTCGAGACAGGGTTTCTCTGTATAGCCCTGGCTGTCCTGGAACTCATTTTGTAGACCAGGCTGGCCTCGAACTCAGAAATCCACCTGCCTCTACCTCCCGAGTGCTGGGATTAAAGGCGTGCACCACCACACCCGGCTTGTATATAGGATTCTTTACAGTAGATTCTCAATAGATATCTGTTATGTCTCAGATGGTACTGAATTGTAGGTACAGGCACAGTAATGTAAAGAGTGAGAGTTAGTTAATCTGTTAATTAAAATAAATATAAAATGATCAATGGGTGTTTATTTAGCAATGTGAATATGATATAAAATAACCAATGGGAGTTTAGTTTGTATAGTATGAAGAATCTGTACAAAGATTTTCATATCTTTATGAAATACAGGGAGAAAGAAGGATTTCATTTCACTACTCAGAATAATATACAATGATTCTATGAAATATTTACTTTTGAAAGTTCTCATTTTAATATTTTGGGTAACTGAACCATGTGTAAAGGAAAATTACTGTATTTTCAGTACTCCCTTTATTTCACAAGGAGTTAGGAAATGCTTTCCTAATTGCATTATAGAGGTCTTAATTTAACCATTACTCAATTTTCTTTCTCTCTTTATCCTCTCTCCCTCCCTACCTTTTTTCTATCATTTCTTTATTTGTATTTTTTGAAACAGGACCTGACTACATAGCCTAGATTGTCTTCAGGCTTGAGAGTGCCCATATAGGTGTGTACTACCATGTCTTGTTTCCAATTGTTTTTTAAAAGAATTCTTGAATCTACAGTCTTAATCTTTTCTTTCTTCTCCTCCTACATCCTTCCATTTTCCCTTCTTATATCTCTTCTCTCTTTCCTTGTTTTTCCTCCTGTCTTAGTTGGGGTTTCTATTGCTGTGAAAACACACCATGACCATGACAACTCTTATAAAGGAAAACACTTCATTGGGGTTGGCTTATAGTTTCAGAGGAAGAAACATTGTGGCATGCAGGCAGACATGCTGATGCAGAAGAAGCTGAGAATTTTACAACCAGAAAAGCAGGCAGCATGAAGAAACAGTGAGCCACTCTAGGTATAGCTTGAGCATCTGAGACTCCAAAACACACCCTCACAGCGACACACTTCCTCCAACAAGGTCTCACCTATGAATAGTGCCATTCCTTATGGGCCAAGAATTCAAACACAGGAGTCTATAGGAAGCAAACGTGTTCAAACCACTTCATCTTCCTTCCTCAGTCCTTGTTTGTTTGTCTGTTTGTTTGTTTTTGTTTTCTGTTTTCTGTTTGGTTTTTGAGAGAAAATATCATGAATCCAGATTGACCTCAAAGTCACTAGACAGCTGATGCTGGGGTTTTTCTCTACTTCCAAAATACAGAAAACACAGGTATGCACCATGATGCCTTGCTTAAATTATTCTTATAAATAAACTTTTTAAAAGATATAATTCAAATGCCATACAAATCACCACTTTAATTTCTTCTATGAGCCAATGTTGTTTGTACATGTATGTGTTTGAGTACTAGTGTCACAATAAGTCTTTGAACACTATAAACTCTCCCCAAATAATCCCCACACTCTAGCTATCACCTCTACTCCAGATCCCTCTGTTTCTACTAGCCTGAGAAATCACTAACTTGCATAAGTTTCAATAGATTTTCTCACTCTAGGCACTGCATCTGAATGCAGTTAGTCTTTGTTTTTTGTGCCTAGTATTTTTTAATTCAGGGTTGTGTTCCTGAAAAGTTTTCTATTCCTGCATATATCACTTCCTTTCTTTATCCTGCTTAATAAGAACTTCCTATGGGGTATAACGTATACTCCCATATGAATAAATAAAGAAATGGAATAAATTCCCTTTCTTCTGTTCATGGACACTTGGATTGGTTGAACTTTGGTGCAACTGTTGACAAAGCTGCTAAAAAAACAAAACAAACAAACAAACAAAAAAAAACAAACCTTTGCATAACTTTTAGTGTGTATATACATTTTAATTCCCTTTGGTCCTGAATCTAAAAGTTGAGTTGATGGGTCCAATGCTCACATGGTAACTCTATTTAGTTTCTTACGGAGCCACTGTCATTCCTAAAACATTTTAGCTTCTCCACAGTATTCCCCCCCCCCCTTGCTTTTTTCCATTAGGATCCTCTTTATAGGTATGGTATGGTATTTTACTCTGGTTTTGATCTCTATCTTCCTAAAAACTTGTGAGGTTGATTATCTTTTTATGTCATTGGAGAAATGTCTGCTCAGATCATCACATTTTTCATCTTGTTTGTTACTGAACAGGTGTCTATGTAGTCTACATACAGGGCCCTTATAATGTATACAAAATATAAAAATTTCTTTCTATCCTTTGGATTTTCTTCTCCCTCATGTGTTTTCTTGTTCGTTCTTTCTCTCCCTTCTTTCTGTCTTTATTTCCCCTTCTTCTTTCTTTTTTGGGTGGGTACCAAACCTCAGTTTTTATATTTTCACTTAAGTAATGAAAGTTTAAAGTTTTTGGTAATGATCAATTTATTCATCTTTTGTTTCGTTGCTTGAAATAGTAATAATTTTTAAAAAAGTTCTTATTCTAGGGCCAATGACATTTATATCATGTACTTTATTTTTTGTTATCTTTAGCCATTATATTTAAGTTGCTGTGTTTATTTAAATCTAATTCTCTATAACTTACATTAATGGCTATAGAAAAAAATGAACTGTTACATTTACTGCATCCACAGGTTGCTTTACCCTCTAAATTTTCAAAGCTGTTAAAAGGGCGTATACACAGAGACGGTCCAGGGAAGGAGGAGGAAATATTGTGACTGTGATGTCCAGTATGCAGACAGCATCAGACAGCAGCACAGGTATAGTAGGCAGTCCAGAAGCTAAGGATTATTAAACCAAAATATGCATACAAAGGGGGAAAGCAGTACTGCACAGCGACAGAGGTGATGCTTGAGAGAGTGGCTAGGATGTCAAGGACAATCCTCAATGCATAGAGATGGGCAATAAGGTCATTCTGTGCTTTGGAAAAGTCTGCCATTGCCTCCAACAAAGCACCAATTTGATTGTTGATTATTCTAATAATAAATTCTGCATGAGGAAATAAGCTCATTGTATCTGTTGGATAAAACTTTCATATTATGGAGAGGTGACTTTATATTTTAAAAATTCATTCTTTTTATTTCCTATCTGAATTTAAGTTATTGTTTTATAAATATATCTATTGATAATTAAATAAATCTACTCATAATTAAAAGGTATTTATAGAAAAGCTTTTCTTTTATATTTTGAAAGTCAAGCAACTAAAATGAAGAAATGAATGAGAAAGAAGCATCATTGAACTGGCACAAGGACCAGGTCTGGTGTGGCTAGTCAGCCTACCTACCTGTCTTAGTCATTATATTGCTCTGCAGAGACACCAGGATCAAGGCAACTCTTATTAAAGAGAATATGCAACGGAGGGCTTACTTACAGTTTCAAAGGCTTAGTTCATTATCATTGTGGAACACCCATGGTGGCATTCAGGCAGATGGAGAAATATCTGTGAGTTTTATACCCTGATCTACAGGAAGCAAGGAAAGAATGAGAAATAGGCCTGGAAATCGCCTTGGAAGCTCAAAATCCACCCCCAGTGAAAAACTTCTACCAATAATACCTACTCCAATAAGACCAGACTTCTTAGTCCTTCTCAAATAGTACCACTCCCTAATGACTAAGTATTCAAATATATGAGTGTATTATGGTTGTTTTTATTTAAGCCACCACTGTCTCCAAATCTGAGCAAGGAAGCAGTGTCAGAACAAAGGGAACTCAGACTAATGCTGACAGGGATTAATGAAGCTTCAAGTCACCAACACCAATGGAGGACAAGCATCTTCTATCCTTTCTAACAGTACAACTTTTACAGGATTTGCATAACTAGTAGCTGTGCCTCTGGACTACTTGCTAAGTAACCTGACACCTGAATGTATCTTGCTTCTTAGCCAGTATCATGTACAGCACTCCAGAAGGCTCTTTAGCAGAATGGGGATTATACCTCCTGCTTCAGTAGAAGTAGTGTTGCCTGCTAGACAGATCTCAACAACTAGAAACCTCTTCCATCAAGAAAGAAGTCAGATAGAAAAGGAAAAGAAAGCTTACTGATGTGATCGGTTGATCTGCTTATCCATGAAGACAATTATGTACCTCAAGTTGAGTTATTTTGTACATAATTGTAGATATTAGTCTGAAACAAATGGACTGTTCTCAACATGTTACTCTAAACGATAGCTATTACTGGTGTGTGTGTGTGTGTATAAATATTTTATTACATGCCATCATAAGATACCTCAATTTAAATGGGTAATTATTTTGAAATTTTTCTTTCCAGAGAATAATGAATTTAGCCAATAATGGTGTTTGTTGTGAAAAGAAGTAGTTTTTATATATTTTCCCATAAAACAATATATCTGTTAAAGAAATGTTTCTAACATTTAAGATTCTTCTAGTTTCTTAAAAATGTGTCTCATGAGATTGGCAGGCAATTTTGAAATCACAGTGACACAGCCAAGAAAAGCCTGTTCAAATTACTTTGCAAGTTCAGAAATAAGATACTGTAATTCTGGCAACTTCACATTGTAATTTGACACAGACAAGGTATCGAAAGAATTTCTCATGGTTCTTGTCAGACTAAGAAATTATTGCTGACTTCAAGTGGTTGTGAAAATATCCACAACCACTTTTTTGTTTAACCTTCTCTGAAATAGGAGGTCATTTTATTTCATTGAAATGGCTTTACCATATAACTTCATCTACTGTGGTATGGATGTCTGATGTGAGTTCACTGAGAAGGCAAAGTTTCTGTTCTTATCCAGAGCTGTTCTGGCATGAGGAAAAGGTAGATTCAAAAATATTAGAAGCAGCCTCTCCATTAAGATTTGATTAAAAAGCTCTTATTTCTGTTTCTATATGCCTACAGAGCTTTGCATGTTAAATCTGAGGTTAGAGGATGATAGCATGTGAGCTTAGAAGAACACATTGTCTTCAAGAAGTGCTAAAACTATTTCCATCTAAAGTACTCCTAACCATCTTCCCTCTGATCTGTTGTCTTATAATCCCTGTTGCTCAGGTAGTCTGTTTTCGTAACAATTTCATTCTTAGATACTTATGGCAGGGAAACCAGTTTCTCTACATTTCAGAAAATGAAGTAATATTTGGCTTAAATTAAGCCATACATGGTGTGCTGACTTGTTTTCTATAAACTGGACACAAGTTATATTCATTTGGGAAGAGGAAAACTTAATTGAGAAAATGCCCCTACCTGATGGCAATCCTGTGGTACATTTATTTGGTGTATGATGTGGAATAACACAGCTCACTATGAGCAGTGACACCCTGCAGTTGTATGAAAAGCATCTGAGTAAGCCATAAGAAGAAATCCAGTAAGCATTATTTGGAATTAAAACTTATATATTTAATTCTGGGAAAATGTTTCTCAAATGTTTGTGTGAAATTTTTAACCCTTCTACTGGTATTTAATGCATGTTTTGTTAAAATTATTTTATTCAATGTAGTTCATGGGAAGGTAAGCTGGAATCTGTAAATCCTGAAAATTTCTTTGTGTGTTTATGTGTCTCTGTTGTATAAATTTATGTGTGGGTAAACATGTAAAAAAAAAAAAAAAAAAAAAAGAGGCCAATGGACAATATAAGGTGTCCAGATCTGCCACTGCTTATCTTTCTCCCTTGATATAGAGTCTGAACCTAGAGTTAGGCTGGCTAATGATCTAAATTAGACCTAAAGTTCTAATAACCCTCTTATCTGTGATTATAATGTTCTAGGTCATGTCCTGCTTTTTATATAGATGCTAGAACCTGAACTCCAGTCCTTATTATTCATGGCAAGGACTCATGCTCATTGGGCCATATTTTTAGCTCTGAATATTTCTGATATCTATTATAATAGAAACATTAAAAATTGTCAGAAAACAGTCTGTAAATGAACATGTATGAGAAGATTTCTGACAGCTTTTTATAGCACTAAGTGGCTCCATAAAGAAATTAGAAAGTTCGTGCACCAGCAATTTAAAAGTACACCTGAAAACTCTAGGGAAAAAAAAAGAAGAAGAAAGCCCACTAAAGAGGAGTAAAAGGCAGGAAGTCAACAAAATCAAGGCTGAAATCAATCAATTACAAACCAAAACAACAAAAAACAAACCAAATCTCAAAAGATACAAGATATTGAAATAATACCTTGCATCTTATCAGACCATCATGGATTAAAACTGAACTTCAACAACAACTGAAACACCAGAAAGCCTACACACTCATAGAAATTGAACAACTTTCTACTCAATGATCTCTAGATCAGGGAAGAAATAAGGAAAGAAATTAAAGCCTTTCTAGAATTCAGTGAAAATGAAGGCACACCATGCCCAAATTTATGTGACACAATGAAAATAGTGCTAAGAGGAAAGTTTATAGCACCAAGTGCCTCCATAAATAAATTAGAAAGTTCTCATACCAGTAATTTAAAAGTACATCAAAACCTCTACCAAAAAAAAAAAAAAAAATCAAGCACACCAAAGAGGAGAAGAAGGCAGGAAATAGTTGGTATCAGGGGCTAAAATCACTCAGTTAAGAAGCAAAGAAAACAAAACAAAGAATCAAGGAACCAAGAACCAACTCTGAGAAAATCAACAAGATAGACAAACTGTTAGCCAAACTAACCAAGAGTCAGAGACAGTATTCAAATTAACAAAATCAGTAATGAAAACGTAAACATAACAACAGAAACTGATGAAATTCAAAGAATCATTAGGTCTTACTTCAAAAGCCAGCACTCCACAAAATGGAAAATCTTAATGAAATTAATGATTGATTTTCTAGACAGATACTACTTACCAAAGTTAAATCAAGATCAGGCAAACTATTTTAGTAGCCATATAAACCTCAAAGAAATAGAGCAGTCATTATAAGTCTCCTAACCAAAAAAGCCCAGACAAATATAGTTTTAGTGCAGAATTCTATCAGACTTTTGAAGAAGAGCTAATATCAATACTCCTGCAACTATTCCACAAAATAGAAACAGAAGGAACACTGCCAAACTCATTACATGAGGCCACAGTCACCCTGATACCTAAACCACGCAAAGACTCAAGAAAGAATGAGTTCAGACCAATTTCTCTTATGAACATTGATGCAAAATAGTAAAGAATACAATTTGCAAAACACATGAAACTCGAGAAGAACAAAGACCAAAGTGTGGACACTTCGCCCTTTCTTAGAATTAGGAACAAAATACACATGGAAGGAGTTACAGAGATCAAGTGCGGAGCTGAGACAAAAAGATGGAGCAACTAGAGACTGCTGCAGCGGGGATCCATCCCAAATTCAGCCACCAAACACAGACACTATTGCATATGCCAGCAAGATTTTGCTGAAAGGGCCCTGATATAGCTGTCTCGTGTGAGGCTATGCCAGTGCCTGGCAAACATAGAAGTAGATGCTAACAGTCATCTATTGTATGGAACACAGGTTTCCCAATGGGGGAGCTAGAGAAAGTACCCAAGGAGCTGAAGGGGTCTGCAACCCTACAGGTGGAACAACAATATGAACTAACCGAGCTCGTGTCTAGCTGCATATGTAGCAGAAGATGGCCTAGTCGGCAATCATTAGGAAGAGAGGCACCTTGGTCTTGCAAACTTTATATGCCTCAGTACAGGGGAATGCCAGGGCCAAGAAGTGGAAGTGGGTGGGTAGGGGAGCAG
Source organism: Mus minutoides (assembly GCA_902729485.2). Lineage (NCBI taxonomy): Eukaryota > Metazoa > Chordata > Mammalia > Rodentia > Muridae > Mus > Mus minutoides. Next base: position 1,951,696 of record LR753316.1, on the reverse strand, counting down.
GGTGGGGAGAGGGTATAGGGAACTTTCGGGATAGCATTTGAAATGTAAATAAAGATGGTTTACTTAAGCAACCCAAAAAAATCTTCCAGAAAACCTCTAAAGCTGATAAACACTTTCAGCAAAGTGGCTGGATACAAAATTATCTTAAAGTAATCAGAAACTCCCCTCTCCTTTATGTAAACAATAAAATGGTTTGAGAAAGAAATTCAGGAAAGAGAACCCTTTACAATAGCCATGAATAATATAAGATATCTTAGTGTAACTTCAACCAAGCAAGTGAAAGATACGTATGACAAGAACTTCAAGTCCCCAAAGAAAGTAATTGAAGAAGATATCAGAAGATGTAAAGATCTCCCATGCACATGGATAGGTAGGATTTACATAGTGAAAATGGCCATCTTACCAAAAGCAATCTAAGATTCAGTGAATCTCCATCAAAATTCCAACAGTTTACATGGACCTTGATAGAGCAATTCTCACTTCACATGGAAAAGCAAAGAGTCAAGGATAGCCAAAACAATCCTAAACAATAATAATCTTTGTGAGGAATCACCATCCCTGACCTCAGGCTGCACTATAGAGTAATGGTGATTAAAAACTACATGATATTGGTACAAAAACAGGCACATTAATCAATGGAATCAAATAAAGGAGCCAGAAATAAATCCATAGACATATACACACTTGATTTTTGATAAAGAAGTCAAAACCAAACCATGGAAAAATGAAAGCATCTTCAATAAATAGTGTTGGTTTACATGGATGTCTACATGTAGAAGAATGAAAGTAGAGGCATATTTATCACCCTACACAAACCTCAAGTCCAAGCTCATCAAGGACCTCAAAATAAAACTAGACACACTAAATCTAATAGAAGGGAAATTGGGAAATAACCTTGAGTGAATTAGTATAGGTTCCTGGACAGAAAAACAATGGCTCAGGCTCTAAGATCAACAATTGATAAATGAGACCTTATGAAACTGCAAAACTTCCTTAAGGCAAAAAGAAAACTCAGAATAAGTAAGACAAGAGTCTTATAAACTTTTTTCCTCCATAACCTGTGATGTTCTTGGAATGTGCATTTTTCCCCTCACTGGTAATGGTAGGAGTGGGTTTACTTTAGATTACACATCATCCTACCCATTATAATTCAGAATGATGTTTCCAAACACAAGTTGCCCTCCTGACTATATATATATATATATATATATATATATATATATATATATATATAGCTTGCAGTTGTGTGACCTTGCCCTTGTGGCTGTACCCAACATGAATTCAGATGAACATTGCTCAAATGACCTTGCTTAACACTCAGAATGTTCTTGGAGTATAAACTGTCTAATACCCTGAATAAAGCTGGCTATTATTCACCTCATTTTATGCTCCACTATCTCAGGTTCACCCTGTCAAATAGAATGGCAACATTACATAAAAGGATTTATGGAAAACATTCTGTAAGAACAGATACTTGATTATTTTTATCTGTTTGGTTATTGTTATTGTTGTTGTTGTTGTTGAAACAATATCTCCTTATTGAGCCTGAATTGACTTGGATCTTATCATGTAGTCCACATCAAATTCACAACCTGTTCCAACTTGCTCAGTACTAAGATTACAGAAAGTATACCAGGATGCCTGGGCCCTGAAGTTTAGTGCGGTTTTATGTCAACCTACCCTGTGGTCAGTGAGGCTACACCTGGAAGATCAAAGGACATATTTACAAATATCTGAGTGGGGACCAATTAGGACACTTTAGGTTTCTGAGATCATACATTGTACAAACAAAGCACTTCTCGCTTTTATTATTAAAGCAAGCAAAACATGTTTACAGTTAGCATAAGAAAATACAAGTGTAGTGAGGGAATCCATTTTACCATCTTTGATCAAGTAAAAAAGACACAAGAATATTCTTTGTTGTTTGTATTTCCCACAGAGATAACATAGACATGACAGGTTATTTGCTTCATGTTCTTGGTGTCAGTCCATTCACATATCACAATTCATTCAATTGTTTCTAGAAAAAAATTTCTAGAAGGACACTTATGTGAACAGTCTATATTCTGCCCCATCTATAGGTCACAGTAATTTTACAGGCACCCACAGTTTTAATTGTTGATGGCTTTTATCCATAAAAATGTGTACTTCTCTCAGAAACTGGAATAATGATTTATACATTGAAAAATATTACAGAGGAAGAAAGTGTTCCAAGTGTTTACCCGACATCCAGCTTCCTCAGAGATGCTAGCAGTCTTATATTAATGTCTTATTCTGTAGCCTCCTCCACCAGCATGCTCTAGGCTAAGAGTTCAGACCTGTTGCCCCTGAAGGCATGCCACAGGAAGCCACATACAGCGTGGTTCTCCAAGCCAAGGCTGGTTTCCATTGTTGTGTTAAACCACACCTGAGCTTCTCTGGAATCCTGCTACCCATCTGCTGTGCCCCTCCAGGGTCCTGCTTCCTGCCAAGGCATTCCACAGCACCCTGGACCTTGCCTCACACAGTTCACCTGCTTCCAGCTGGGACATTCCACATTGCATTAGACTTTGCCCCACATTCCAGGCACCTGCGCAGAACTGACTGTGGGCAGAGTTTTCCCTCTCAAAACCAAGAAATAATCCTAAGTAAAATCAGACACTGAACGGAGTGATTCATCTTGGCATCCATCATTTCTCTCCCACCCTAGTCTCGTTACAGCCCCAGTCAGCTTTCTGGGGTACCCAGTCTGTTCTGTGGGAGGACTGCAGGTGGTGCCCCCAACATTATTCAGTTATTTATAAATATAAACATGGTGTATATTTATACCGCTGTCGGATTTTTTATATTTTCTCATGATTTCTCTCAAACAAATATATAGAAGACACTAAAAATGATAATGTATCTCACTACATTCTTTGTATAAGATGTGTGATATCAAGGCCTTTCTTTAAATCATGTTGAAATATATTTTCTTCTTTTTCTTTTAAATTTTTTATTAGATATTTTCCTCATTTACTTTTCAAATGCTATCCTGAAAGTCCCCTCCTCCCTCCTCCCACCTTGCTCCCCAGCCTACCCACTCCTGCTTCCTAGCCCTGACAATCCCCTGTACTGGGGCATAAAATCTTCGCAAGACCAAGGGCCTCTCATCCCATTGATGGCCGTCTAAGCCATCTTCTGCTACATATACAACTAGAGATACAAGCTCCGGGGGTACTGGTTAGTTAATATTGTTGTTCCTCCTATACGATTGCAGACTCCTTAACTCCTTGGACTCCTTGGATACTTTCTCTAGCTCCTTCATTGGGGGCCCTGTGTTCCATCCAATCTATGACTGTGAGCATCCACTTCTATATTTGCCAGGCACTGGCATATCCTTCCAAGAGATAGCTATATCAGGGTCCTGTCAGCAAAATCTTGCTGGCATATGCAATAGAGCCTGGGTGTGGTGGTTGTTTGGGGGATGGATCCCAGGGTAGGGCAGTTTTTGGATGGCCCTTCCTTCCATCTCAACTCTGAACTTTGTCTCTGTAAGTCCTTCCATGGGTATTTTGTTCCCGTTTCTAAGAAGAAGTATCCACCCTTTGGTCTTCCTTCATCTTGAGTTCCATGTGTTTTACAAATTATATATTGGGTATTCTAAGTTTCTGGGCTAATATCCACTTATCAGTTAGTACATATGATTTGTGTTCTTCTGTGATTGGGTTACCTCACTCAGGATGATATCCTCCAGATCCATCCATTTGCCTAAGAATTTCATAAATTCATTGATTTAATAGCTGAGTAGTACTTCATTGTATAAATGTACCACATTCTCTGTATCCATTCCTCTGTTGAGGGACATCTGGGTTCTTTCCAGCTTCTGGCTATTATAAATAAGGCTGCTATGAACATCGTGGAGCAAGTGTACGTATTACATGTTGGGAAAACTTCTGGGTATATTCCCAGGAGTGATATTGCTGGATCCTCCTGTAGTACTATGTTCAATTTTCTGAGGAACTGCCAGACTGATATCCAGAGTGGTTGTACCAGCTTGCAATCCCACCAGCAATAGAGGAGTGTTCCTCTTTCTCCACATCCTCGCCAGCATCTGCTGTAACCTGAATTTTTGATGTTAGCCATTCTGACTGTTGTGAGGTGGAATCTCAGGGTTTTTTGATTTGCATTTCCCTGATGATTAAGGATGTTGAACATTTTTTCAGGTGCTTCTTAGTCATTTGGTATTCCTCAGTTGAAATTCTTTGTTTAGCTCTGTACCCCATTTTTAATAGGGTTATTTGATTTTCTGGAGTCCAGCTTCTTGAGTTCTTTGTATTAAGGAAAAGTTATTGTTGCTTAGTGTTATTTTTGTTGTTAGAGTTGGGATTCTGTTCTTGTGGCTATCTTCTTTTAGGTATGTTGAAGAATTACTTTTTTGCTTTTTCTAGGGTGTAATCTCCATCCTTGTGTTGGAGTTTTCTCTTTAATATGCTTTGAAGGGTTGGATTCATAGAAAGATATTGTGTGAATTTGGCTTTGTCATGGAATACTTTGGTTTCTCCATCTATGGTAATTGAGAGTTTTGCTGGGTATAGTAGCCTAAACTGGCATTTGTGTTCTCTCTTAGGGTCTGTATAACATCTGTGCAGGATCTTCTGGCTTTCACTGTCTCTGGTGAGAAGTGTGGTGTAATTCTAATAGGTCTGCACATCTGCAATAGTGTCTGGGTTTGATGTCTGTAAATGGGATGGATCCTCATAAAGGAATCTCTTCAGTAGTCTCCTATATGGACTATTTTTTGGAGAGGTGGGAGAAAGGAGGTTGCCACAGAAACCTTCAATATCTCTCATTCTTTGAAGCTTCCAAGATGAGTCTCAGCGATATTCCAGTATTTGTAGTATTTCGGAAACCTTGAAACAAATCAGTGATTCCTTGCATTAAAAATTTGCATGTAAAACTGTTTGGGAAAAATAATATAGTGTGGGACACACAGCAGATTTCTTTTTTTTTTTTTCAATTTTTATTAGATATTTTCTTCATTTACATTTCAAGTGTTATCTAGAAAGTTCCCTTTACCCTCCCCCATGCCCGCCCTGCTCCCCTACCCACACACTCCCACATCTTGGCCCTGGAGTTCCCCTGTACTGGGGCATATAAAGTCTGCATGACCAAGGGGCCTCTCTTCCCAATGATGGCCTACTAGGCCTATTTCTTCTATACATGTAGCTAGAGACATGAGCTCAGGAGGTACTAGTTAGTTCATGGTTATTCTTCTACCTATAGGGTTGAAGATCCCTTCAGCTCCTTGGGTACTTTCTCTAGCTCCTTCCTTGGGAACCCTGTGTTCCTTCCATCTAATATGACTGTGAGCATCCACTTCTGTGTTTGCCAGGCACTGGTATAGCCTCCCACGAGACAGCTATATCAGGGCCCTTTCAGCACTATCTTGCTGGCATATGCAATAGTGTCTATGTTTGGTAACTGATTATGGGAAGGATCCCTGGCTGCCGCAGTCACTGGTTGGTCCATCCTTTTGATTCAGCTCCACACATGATCTCTGTAACTCCTTCAATGTGTGCTTTGTTCTTGATTCTAGGAAGGGGCGAAGTGTCCACATTTTGATCTTCATTCTTCTTGATTTTCATGTGTTTAGTAAATTGTATCTTGGGTAGTCTAGGATTCTGAGCTAATATCCACTTATCAGTGAGTACATGTTATGTGAGTTCCTTTGTGATTGGGTTACCTTCCTCAGGATGATACCCTCCAGATCCTTCCATTTGCCTAGGAATTTCATGTATTCATTGTTTTTAATAGCTGAGTAGTACTCCATTGTGTAAATGTACCACGTTTTTTGTATCCATTCCTCTGTTGAGGGACATCTGGGTTCTTTCCAGTCTCTGGCTATTATGAATAAGGCTGCTATGAACATAGTGGAACATGTGATCCTATTACCAGATGGAACATCTTCTGGATATATGCCCAGTAGAGGTATTGCAGGATCTTCCGGTAGTACTATGTCCAATTTTCTGAGGAACCGCCAGACTGATTTCCAGAGTGGTTGAACAAGCTTAGAGTCCCACCAACAATGGAGGAGTGTTCCCCTTTCTCCACATCCACACCAGCATCTGCTGTCACCTGAATTTTTTATCTTAGCCATTCTTACTGGTATGAGGTGGAATCTCAGGGTTGTTTTGATTTGCATTCCCCTGATGATTAAGGATGTTGAACATTTTTTCATGTGCTTCTCAGCCATTCGGTATTCCTCAGTTGAGATTTCTTTGTTTAACTCTGTGCCCCACTTTTGGATGGGGATATTTGATTTTCTGGTGTCCACCTTCTTGAGTTCTTTATATGTATTGGATATCAGTCCCCTACCTGATTTAGGAGTGGTAAAGATCCTTTCCCAATCCACACAGCAGATTTCAATGCTACTTTAGTAAATGAATGTGCAATAGAAAGATGGGAAAGATGGTAAGAGGTACAGTGGTGAGAGGTAGAACTAGAGATACTAGAGAGCCATCAGAGGAGGTGATAGGTATGGAGTGTGACCTCTGAAGAAAGGATCATGTCATTTCTGAATGGGCCCATCCATCAGAATGTCTACCACCAGTCCTGCCTTGCTCCATTGCCACTCATTGGATGATGCCATCACTCACCTGTGGACCATCCTGTGGTGTGGGACCATTGCTGCTGATGGTGCCACTTGCCCTGTTGCCCTGATTTGAGGAGGGAAGCATGAGTGAGGTACTGCCTGTGGCCTGCAAACATAAATTGTGCCCAAGGTACTGGGCAGTGCAGATAGTGGCAAGAGCAAAGTGATAGGTAGTAGCCTGGAAGTCTGCCCCCAGCATGCTACCAGCTGCAAGCTCATCCTGATTCTGAACAGCAGTAGGATGCCAGAGGTGAAGAGTGGTTCATTTTCTGGATTGAATATCCTCAAGGGACTTCTGAGGTCCATCTTGACACTAGAGGCCATATTGGTGTCCATGTTCCATGTTGCTTCCAGAGACCATGTTTATTTCCATGGTCCAGTATTGCTGGCAGAGAGCCATTTTGATGTTCATGATCTGTGCTGCCAACAGTGACTGTATTGATGTCCATAATCATGCTACCATTGGCAAACATTTGGAAGTCCATGATCCATGCTGCTTTTGGATGCTATGGGCAAGGAATTTATTTTTTTAATCTAAACTTCTCAAAAAAAATCTAGCTCAAACTCTCCCCAGCGCTTTGCTTTTTATATGCTTCCACGTCTATCAGCTTGATCTGCTGGGTTGGTGATGGTGAGATAAAACTGTAGTAGTTAAAACTCTGGTTAGTTGTGTGTGAAGACCCAGAGTCCTGTATGACAGGTCTCAAGGAAACTTGGGACAAGACTGAGTAACTGTGCCTGCTTCTAATACTTCTCACTCCACCATCTACCCTGAACCTCTCCAACTGAGGAACTGGGTTTCACTTCATCCTCTCTCATTTAGATTTTGAAGGCCTTTGATTTATTTTGGGCTCGTTTTTATATAGGTAAGAGGCAAGGGACATTCAGTTTCCCCAGCACCATTTACTAAATAGCCTGATTTTTCCCAACATGTGTTTTGACAATTTTGTCAAAAATCTGAGGGCCACAGCTGCACAAATTTACTTATTTCTTTGCTTTGTTTAATTATTTCCTATATCTGAAGCATATGTTCAACAAAAGTTGTTTGTATTTTATACATTTGTAGATCAGTTATAAAAACTATTTCTTTGGTACTGAGGAATGAACCCTGCTTTACACATGACAGGCAAACATTCTGCTAGTCAGTTATGTCATTAGCTACTTATATTTCAAATTGAAATTGTAAATAGACCCATATCTATCACCCTGCCCAATATTCAAGTCCAAGTGGATCAATGACCTCAACATAAAACCATATACACTAAATCTAGAGAAAATGGGAAATGGCTTTGGACACATTGGCACAGGAGGAAAATTCCTGAACAGAGAACACCACCATCTCAGATACTAAGATCAACAATTCATAAATGGAATTTCATGAAACTGAAGAGGTTTTTACAATGCTAAGGACACTGTCAATAGGACGTAATAGTAGCCTAAAGAATGGGAAAAGAGTCATCAACCCTACATCTGCCAGAGGTCTAATGTCCAAAATATATGAAAAACTCAAGAAATTAGACATCTAAAAACCAAATAATCCAATTTAAAAGAATTTAAAAGAAGGGAACAGAGCTAAACAGAAAATTCTTGACATAGGAATCTCTAATGTCCAAGAAGCCCATAAAGAAATGTTAAACATTCATCATGGAAATGCAAATCAAAATGACCCTGAGATTCCATCTTACACCTGACAGAATGGCTAAGATCAAAAACTCAAGTGACAGAAAATGCTGGCAAAGATACCATGGAATATGCAGTGTGGGCTTGTGTACTGGAAGTTTTCCATGGAGATCTTTGGCCTGGTCAGGTGTGAGAGTTCAGGCGAAGGGGAAAGGAGGGGAAAGAAGGGGGAATTGTCTCCGCTGCCTCTGCTGCTGCAGCTGCCTCCAATTCCATCTGCACTGCTGCCACTTCAGTTGCTCCAAGTCACTGCACTAGTCGCTCTGCACTGAGTTGGACTGGGCAGAGCCAGCAGGAGGTTGATTAGTCAGGGAGGGGTTCAGAGAAGCTCCTGGTGGTGGTTTCAGGAGAGCAAATCTCTTCTACAAGCGGCAGTGTTTCAGCTCTTATGACAGAAGTTCTCAGACGACAGAGTAATTCTCATACCTTTATTATTTCTAGATAGGATCCTCATATACAGTTTTGGGGTGGGTCAGGGTCTGACAGTAGGTACTTACTGTTAGCTTGGTCTGAGAGCTTGATACCTTATTTACATGTGGGGGTGGGGTGGGGTGCTGTTCTGTTCCTACATGACTGATGGCCACAAACCTCTCTATGAGGGGTTTCAGGGGGATGTAGCAGTGTGACAGGAGCCTGGTGCTCAGGAACAGGCAAAATGCCTACCGTCCCTTCAGGGTCACAGGGCTTTCTAGCCTTAGCTCAACTAGAAACCAGGATACCTTTCACAGTCCACTGCCTCACATGCAGGCAAATGGATGGATCTAGAAAAAAAAATATCCTGAGTGAGGTAACCCAGACCCAGAAAGACATACATCATATGGACAGACCCAAAGAAACTAAGTAGTAAGGAGGGCCCAAAAAAGAATGCATGAATCTCACTCAGAAGGAAAAATAAAACACCCACTGAAGGTGTATGGCGGGAGAGAATTAGATAGGAGAAATAATAAAGACGTTGATGGAGATCAGGTTCAGGGAAGTAGGGGAGAGGGCTAAGAGTGAGAAGTGAAATTGGTATGGGAATCTCTGGGACTGGCTGGTGACCTGGAATGGGAGAGGCTCTGGGGCGTCTATGGAGATGATGCTATTCCTACCAGTGGGAAAGTAGCCACCTCTTGTAGTTAGGCAGAACTTCTAGTGGAGAGAGTGACACATCAACCCACCCACAATACCTTCAACCCCAAATTTGTCCTGCCTACAAAATGTGCAGAGATAAAGATGAGGCAGAGATTGAAGGAACTGCCAACCATTGAATACCCTAACTTGAGACTCATCACATGTTGAGACAGCCAACCCTTGACACAATTAGTGATAGTCTGTTAGTTATGCTTGTATACAGGAGCATCACAAAACTGTCTCCTGAGAGGCACCATCTAGCATCAGATAGAAACAGATGCAGATACCCATGGCCAAACATGAAGCAGACCTTGCAGAGTCATCTGGAAAAGTAGGGATAGGATTCTGCAAGACAGAGGGGTCAAGCACATCAAAAGGTAACATACAGGGTCAACTAACTTGGGCCCATAGGGGCTCACAGAGACTGAATCACCAACCAAAAAACATGCAGGGGCTGGATCTAAGTTCCTTAGACTTTTGTAGCAGATGTGCCATTTGGTTCTTATGTGGATTCTGTAACAATTGGAGTATAGATTGTCTCAGACTCAATTGCCTGCCAGTGGATCCCCTTCCCCTAGCTGAACTGCCTCATTGGATGACAGTGGGAAAGGATGCCTTTAATCCACCTTTGACTAGATGTACCAGGGCAGGGTAGTTTCCTATGGAGAAGGAGAAGGAGCAATAGGGGGATTGGTAAGGGTGGAACTGGGAGGAGAGTAGCGAGGGAGGCTGTGGATGGGATATAAAGTGAATAAATATATAAAATCTTTTGTTGTATTAATAGTGAATAAAACTTGAGAAAAATGAAGGGTGCACCAGAATAAGAACTTGTTGGCAATAACTAAGTTATTTACCAAGGCAATTCTAGAGTCCTAAGTAACTGGCTATTGCTAATAGTATAAAAATTATTTTTAGACTAAATGTAGTTGATGAGCATTAGATGTATGGGGAAAGTAATCACATGTAAATACAGAAACCTATGAGAGAAAGTCACATGGCAACAGAAGCAGATATCCCAGTCATTCCCCTGCAACCCTTGGAACACCAAGAAATTTTGGAGGGGAGCCAGTCTGTCTCTGTAGCCTTATATGGAGCATATATTTGCTTATATTTTCTCTTCAGAATTTGAGAAAATAAACTTCTCTTATTTTAAGTTACCAGCTGATCCAGTTTATTAAATTTAGATTTTGTTAAGTATACGTGTTAAATGTGAAAGGTATTGTGTGTGTATATACATGCCCAACTAAAAGTAGAGAGAAAAGAGAGAAGTATTAATGAATTCAAGCTAAACACAGTAGGGAAAATTAGGTATATATCCTGAATGACCCTATAATGTATATATCTCACCAATCAAAGGAGATCCTTGCATGAGTTAGAAAATACGTTTTACAAAAAAAAAAAAAATTACATAAAATAGAATAACATAAAAGGAAAGAAAGAATAAAAAAATGTTATGTCATTATTGCCATACTATTAGCAAGTTTAAATCTGAACATTATACATACGTAAAGATAATGGATAGATAAATATGGTTATTAAACTTTTTTTTACAATAGTATACATTATTCTTTTTTTTTTTCTTTTTGGTTTGAGACAGGGTTTCTCTGTATGGCCCTGGAGGTCCTGGAACTCACTCTGTAGACCAGGCTGGAATTGAACTCAGAAATCTGCTGGCCTCTGCTTCTGAAGTGCTGGGATTAAAGGTGTGTGCTACCACTGCCCAGCAGTATGCATTATTCTTAAAACATACAGTACATTTGTGAATGCATGTGCAGAATATGGTGCCAATTCTTTAGAATGGATTATATATATAAATCATGTGAATCTATGTAAATTCTGTATAAAGACTTAAAAACACAAAAAAGCAAAAATTCAGAAACTGACTGGAGAAAGGAGACAAGCTTATATTTGAGGCAGTACTTAATTGTTATCTATTAAAAGATAGTTTTTATAAATCTATAAAACTGGTACTAACAAAATCAACAAGACATTTTATACTTATGTTGCTTTCGTTTGGGTTTCCATTGTTGTGAAGAGACACCATTACCAAGGTAACTCTGATAAAGGACAAAATTTAATTGGGGCTGGATTACAATTTTAGAGGTTTCATCCATTATCATCATGGCAGGAAGGATGGTAGCGTCCCGGTAGACATGGGGCTGGAAGAACATGAAGTTCTACATCTTGATCCAAATGCAGACAGGAGAAGACTGACTTCCATATAGCTAGGAGGAGGGTCTCAAAGCCTACTTCCACAGTGACACACATTCTCCAACAAGGATATACAGACTCTAACAAGGCTACATCCTAATAGTGATACTCCCTGAGCCAAGCATATTCAGACTTCCACAAATATCCAATACTAAATCACTTAATGTCATTTTAAATTATTCTGAAGAAGTTCTAGATTCTTTGTTGTTGTTCTGAGAACCAGGAAGCATTAGCTTAGTAGATTTTTTCTGAATATGGCATTTGACCTCTATATTTTTATGTTTTATTTTGTGCTTCAAAGGAGATAGCTGTGTTGAAACATTGGAGTAGGTGCTGAATGCTTATGAACTCCTTGACCTCTAGGGTTGAAAAGCTCCATGAGTAGTTTGAAGGATAGATTCATTATCTAGACCCAGAGAGGAGAAGGTTGAACATGTCAGGGGAGAGGTCAAGAAAGAACATGAAGCATATTAAGCTTTCTTTCATCAAAAGGCTTAAACACAGTATATAAATTCCAGTGAAAGTTAATGTCTTAAATCGATTTCCCCATAGAGGGAAATATTTACAATTTGTTATAAAGTTCACTGAAACTATTATATTGAATAATATTGAGAATAATTTATCTTGTCTCTTTATACCCTATCAATATTTAATGAGCAAGCATTTAATCATTTCAATGAATGATTGGATAGTGTATTTACATGCATTATTCATATCTTCTTTGCATCTTATCTTTTTTTTAAACTAATATTTATGCAAGCACTGAAATACATTTTAGTCTTGTTGAAACTGCTGTTTTATTAAACCCAGAACCACCTGCCTGGGCAGGGGGCACAGTGGGCTAGATCCTCCCCATTGTAATTAGTAATCAAGAAAATGCCTCACAAAAGATCCACAGATTAATCTGATGGAGGAAATTTCTCAATTAATGTTCCTTTTCAAGTATGTCTAGATTGTATCAAGTTGACAAATCTCTCCGGTACCTCCCTCACCTTGACACCACTGTGCTGCACACTCACTCCACCTTCCATACACATTCCTGTCTTGTTTTCTTCTGTGACCCAGTATTAATGACTAATCTTACTCAAATTTTTAATTTTCATTGATTTACTGTTTTTTTCTTTTTTTTTTTCTTTTCCATCTTATAAAACAAATATATTAGTGTATATACTAACATCTGTATAAAATGATTGGTAGTTGAAGGTGGCCAATTTTTATGTGACTATATTTTCACTGTGAATTTACTAAAGAGTAGTAGTGACAGGTTTTTTCAGAAAACATTCTATCATGAAAGTAGTAAAAATAATGTCTTATATCAGTCAAGCTGAGAAAAACAATCCTAAAACTCCACACAACAGTCTATTTCTATTTGGATAGTACAAGCACTTCCTCTCAAAGAATACAAGATGTTTTAAATCAATCAATAAAAAACAAGTTAGTTTTGTTGTTGCTTGTTTGTTGTATTTTTTGTTTTGTTTAAGACATGGTCGGGCGTGGTGGCACACGCCTTTAATCCCAGCACTCGGGAGGCAGAGGCAGGCAGATTTCTGAGTTCGAGGCCAGCCTGGTCTACAGAGTGAGTTCCAGGACAGCCAGAGCTATACAGAGAAACCCTGTCTCAAAAAACAAACAAAAAACCAAAAACAAACAAAAAAAGACATAGTCTTACTGTGTAGCCTTGCTTAGCCTGAAACTCACTATGCAGATGAGGCTAGTCTTGAACTCACAGAGTTCTACCTGTTAGACTATAGATTATGGTATATTGTAGATTCCCAAAATATTATACGCTATTGCCATTGTTCTTGGTTTCCCACCAGAACCTAATTGTAAGATTCTTGCTGAAGATAGCACCCACTTTGGCCACAGGGCCTGGAGAAACTAACTTGGTACTGACCAGAATGCTTGATCCCTGCTGCTTAGTCATCATTAGTAAGAGTCAGGTCATACAGGAAAGTAAAAGGTAATTAGTAATCTCGCCAAGCAGTCATCCCTGTGAGCTACAAAAATGTCTGGCATGGTAAGATATTCCCATGAATATATAGTGGCACTGGGGGGATAATTAACTGTTTTCTGACTGGAATTAACAACTGCTCCACAGGAGCCTGGTACTGTAAATCTGGCCAAAGACCAATATTTGGGGATTTCACAGGCCTCAAGCATGAACCCACTACTATTATTTTGCTAAATGGATATGATACCAGGCTGCTCTCTAAATTTGTATCCTTGTGCCCACAGATTATTGTAGCTTTCAGGCGTCACCAGAACAGTTTCTTTGTTGAATTCAATGGATGACAGTACACAAATTGACAATTGTTCAGAAAAATATGTGCCTGTGATGCACTAAGTCACAAGTGAGACATTTAAAGCCCGACATCAAGGGTCACAGATAGTTTTAGAAAAAAGGTAAGACTGCAAGAGCCAGAGGTTGGGAGGACCTGAGTGAAATTGTCTTCTAAACATGAACTCACAGTAATGGTTTCCGCAAAAGACTTGCACAAGATCAAACCAGTCGGCATGCCAGCATGGAGTGGGGAGGGCCTTCTGCATTCCCAAAACTAATTGAAGAGTTATTTGACAGTTGATGGTTTCTGGGGAAGGAGTTGTCCCCTTGCAGGTCAACCAAACTCCTGTGAAAGGTCTCATAGAGTCCATAGGTAGCATAAATCGTCTTGGATAGGTTATTTAACAAAAGAAACAAGTAAGAGAACATGAAAGTGGAGATTTTGGGGGGGTGGGCTAAAGGATTGATCTAGGAGGAGTTGGCAATGGATGAGATCAAAATATATTATGTAAGCCGAGCGAGCGGCTTACTCTATCTGGGTTCCTGAGTGGGAGGCCAGAGCTGTAAGGGAATGAACCGTAGAGAGGAAAATGCAGGCCAAGACAAAATGCTGTTCAAAGCCCCCAGGTTTAATGGGGGGAATTTACTTTTTAAGAGGTTAGCCCCCCCTAATCCCCAACCCCTCCAACCCCTCAGCCCCCATCCCCCCTCCAGTCCCACCCCCCACACCCCTGACCCCCGCCAGTCTGCTCCTGGATCCTGGATCCATCCTATAGACAGCAAATAGGAGGTGTCTTGTCCCTGTAAAGTCTGGGCGGGCAGCAGGATCTTGGAGGAAGGCAGCAGTAGTTGACATAACAAAAGGCGCCTTCTAAATTGGAAGGTTACCCTGTGGGTAATCTCATTTCAGTCTGCAATCAGTCTGCTTCAGGCTGGGGGGGTGGGGCGCAGGGAGGGTACAATATTATACAAACACTCAAGGTAATAATAAAAAATATTTATTTATTTATCTATCTAATTATTTATTTATTTATTTATTTATTTATTTATTTATTTTGGTTTTTCGAGACAGGGTTTCTCTGTGTAGCTCTGGCTGTCCTGGAACTCACTTTGTAGAGCAGGCTGGCCTTGAACTCAGAAATCCACCTGCCTCTGCCTCCCAAGTGCTGGGATTAAAGGCGTGCGCCACCACACCCGGAAAAGGCTTTAAGGGAAAAGGGCCGAGGAGGGTCATAGAACACATATAATAAGAAGTGAAATGGACAATTGGGGTTTGAAGGTCACCAAAGTGAGGAGGACCAAAGTCAGAGAGGATAATAAGAATGAAGGAATCAAACGTAAGCAGGTTTGAAAGTTCCATAAATAAATAACTGGCTACTTTGCAAGATAATTATACACAATAAAATTGAAAAATGGAGAAATAAATAAAAAGGGTGACCACAGACATAATTCAGTAGTAAGGTATTTGCCTAGCCTGTGTTGGATGTTTGCCTCCCAATACTGCCAAACAGCAATGCAAAACAAAAACGAAAATAAAATAAAACAACAAAAATAATATCAAAATAATCCAAATAGTGAATTTATAAACTTGAAATCTATGGAAACCTTAGTTCTTCAGTCAATAAATCACATGTAAACTAGTTTGTACCTTAATACTGATAATAATACTACCTTTACCCTAACATTAATCTTAAACATAATTC
Source organism: Mus minutoides (assembly GCA_902729485.2). Classification (NCBI taxonomy): domain Eukaryota; kingdom Metazoa; phylum Chordata; class Mammalia; order Rodentia; family Muridae; genus Mus; species Mus minutoides. Next base: position 1,936,095 of record LR753316.1, on the reverse strand, counting down.
TATAAGATGGCATTCATAGTTGGTTTATTTATTTACTTTTATACTAGGAATCAAAGGCACAGCTACAGGCATGTAAGGCAGGGGCCTACCACTGAGTGTATTTCAGCTCCAGGTATGCATTATTGTATTTCCTCATGAGATCCTCAGCCATGAAGAAAGGCCTTTTTCAGAATAGTTCTTACAATTTTTATTTTATACTTTAGTTGATCAAAGGAGCTCTAAACTAGCATGTCTCAACTCTTGTATGTAGTGACTATACAATTTTTTTTGTCATTACTATAAGTTACTGTGGTCAAGCTGTGGCCAAGAGCACATTCATGGAGTGAGGAGAGTCTTAAAATTTGGTACAAAGGGAAGGCAACTGCGAGAAATTGGTTCTTCTTCTGATGTTCCAGGTGGGTTTCCTTTTAGCGAGTTCATCTCCTTGTTTGTCTCCCAGGGCTCCATGAGTATTTTTTTAATGCTATTCTCATTGCTTTTCCCACTTCTGGTGGGATTCCAAATGCAGAATGACTACTCTACAGCAAATAGAATTATAGAAGGTAAGTAGAGTCTTAGAACATTACTAAGTTGCAGCCAGGTTCAACAGCTGCCTACTCTACTGATGAATAGGTCTGGAGGAATGAGTCCATTGTCGAGTACACACATCACTCCTAGGAGGACATTGACAGGATGTAATGATGGTCTTGGATATTTACCTAAGAATCAACATATCTAGCCTTTTCAAGAAGGCTATTTTCTAGTTTTGTTTGGGAGTCCAACCTTTTATATCTCAGCCATCTCTCCAACTCTCAAGTCATAATTTTACATAAAATCAATAGAATTGCCCTATCCTTGGTACCCAGCTCTCAGCACCTCTTGATGGCCTATGACTGAGTCACCTAGCAGTTTGCTCTGGTAAGATGCATTGTTCAACTAGCAAGTGCACTTCTCTTTCAGTGGAAGACCCCAGCTAAGTGAAGTCAAGTAGCTTTCCAAACATTTGGCCTGAAATATTGTATTTCACTCAGCATTTCATACAATAGGAATAAACCTTCCTTAATTGGGTAAAAATTAACTTTGTGTTTATCTCAATAAAAGTATGTCTGTTATTCTGTCTTAAGTTATACTGAGTTGTTAATATTCTAACTTTCCTTTAAACTATTAATTCTTCAAGGGCATTGTGTGATGATACAATATTCTGAAAGTATCTTTTACATTCTAGGAGACTAGAACTTTTGCTAGTCCTCACAGCCAGAGTTATTACTGCACCATGAGATTACTTAAAACTTAAGATAGCTAGCCTACTGTGTGCTCAAACTGTTTGTTTAATTTTCTCATAAGAGGCAATCTTTAAGGTTGTAACAACAAACATTATTTGCCTTATATTTCCCATGTAATAATCGTTTACAACCTAAACTAATGAATAGGGGCAATCTTATGTCTAGGAACCATGAAGTCCTTGTGTTCACAGATAAGCACAGGGGAATTCAGGAATGTGAAGCATGCAGTGTTGTCTCTTCAACAAAAGAGCTGTATAATGTTTTTCCCACTCAGAAGGCTGGGCTAGTAGCCTGGCCATCTCTGTGCTATTTGTATGGCAAGGCCACACCTGGATACCCCATAGTCTTAGGTTTATCTTAGTTAATCTTTAATGCTATTCCTAACCAGACCCTTAACATGATCTGTTTAAATTGAAGCCTATATTCTTAGTTAATCTATAGAAGATGTCTTTATAGAAAATGTCACAAGAGTTTCAGTTGAATCATGTCTTAAGCTTTGTTATACACACAGGATTGAATTATCATCAGGAAGGATTTTTCAAAATTCTTGCCTCATGTGGATGGATAATCTGCTGGCTGTAGTGTTTGCCGAGTCCCCCCACAACTGTGGAGCTCAACCCTCTGAGAAGGTAAAATCCCATCATCTTATCAAAGGGTCTATAAGTAAGAGTAAAATAGGCCGAGCGTGGTGGCGCACGCCTTTAATCCCAGCACTTGGGAGGTAGAGGCAGGTGGATTTCTGAGTTCGAGGTCAGCCTGTTCTACAAAATGAGTTCCAGGACAGCCAGGGCTATACAGAGAAACCCTGTCTCGAAAAAACCAAAAAAAAAAAAAAAAAAAAAAAAGAGAGAGAGAGTAAAATGAGCATGTGTTTTTCTAAGTTCTCTGAGACAAAACATTTTATACTACTATTGGGATGTTTGTTAAGATCCAAGGAACAATATATTCTGAGCTACAACTCTGCAACTTTGTACAAGTAGCTGTAAAATTTAATCTTTAATTTCCTAACTGTGATAATTGTTGACAATTGGAAGCACTTAGGAATTAAAGTAAAAAGAATCTATGAGATGAGAGATAAAATCCCTGTCGATTATTTTACAAGCCAGATTATAGTAATGTTGGTATCCAACCCAGGGAAAGTAGAAGGTTGTCCTCCCATGAGATCTGACCTGAACTCAGGGCCTTCCGGCCAGCCAGCAGCCCTTTTCACCCTGATTTCCCCAAGCTGAAGCTTGGAGCTGTGTCTGATGCAACACCTGTGTTACAAGTAGTGGTTGGAGTGCCACTGCAAAAGCACTTAGATTTTTGTCTACACACACAGGAGGGGAAAACACAGTAAAAATATTTATTTCACTGCATGTTTCTACACAGACATTTTAAAATGCCATATTGACAAAAGACTTTTGTCATACCACACTTCTCAGGAGTTTCCACATCTTAATTTTCGTCACCTGTGTTGTGACCACTGTATTGTCATGTGCACTAGGCTGCCATTGTGCCTCCAAGTGGCAATGAGGACAATGACTATAGCAAGTTCTATAGGCAAAAGTTATCTAGTATAATGTGACTATGGTCTTTTATGTAACCTTGGTTTTGAGTAAAGGAGATAACTTTATTCCAGATGTGTTTGCAGAATTGCCTCAGGCAGGTTTTTGGGAGCCCAGTGCCTCTGGCTCTGTAAAGTCATTTCCTACTCTGATCATCTAACTCTGAAGCTTTCTTTTAAAATGTGATTGAGATTTTGACTTATCGTTTAAAGAAACACTTCTGCAAATATTTATTTTTCTACCTTGCCCAACTCCTGTGAATATTTCTGGTACTTCTCAAAGACAAAATAAAAATAAAAAACATAAAAATCTAGGGCCAAACCTCTCTATAGCCAAAGTGATTTTGTTTTTCATGAGTGTTCTACCTATTTTTTCTACTTCTATAAAAATGCTGTGTTTTCTAGCAGGCTTTGGATGAAGATGTAGAACTCTCAGCTCTGCCTGCGCCATGCCTGCCTGGATGCTGCCATGCTCCCACCTTGATGATAATGGACTGAACCTCTGAACCTGTAAGCCAGCCTCAATTAAATGTTGTTTTTTTTATAAGAAAAAAAAAATGCTGTGCTTTCTCATGTCTTCTGTTATCTCTCTTCTACATGACACAAAGCCCAGAATAAGAGTTGAGAAGAACAAAACTGTATTTAATTGGCAAGAGTACCTGTTATTTTCTTATCACAGAAACACATGACAAGCTGTCTGATTTCAGAGATAGCAAATTGTAACTATGCATTTGCCTGAAGAGTTTATTCTTCTCAGACTAAAAGTCAGGAAACAAATGTTAAATACTTTCAAAAGTATCAATTATAAGTGACTGAAGACAGTGTTTACATAAAGCAGGTACAAACATTTTATGAAGTACCACTCTTCTTTCTCCTCTTCCCTCCCTCCCTCTCCATGTTCCCTGCTATGTACTAACCCCCCACCTTCCTTTTCCTCTTCCTCTTGGTTATAGGCATTAGTCCCCTTTAAGTTACAGAAGCCTCGAATAGAGTTCTTTTGATCATTTGTGGTCTTTTTATCTTCTCATCCTATCCTTCTTTTCCCTGGGTGGAGCATGGTTGTTTAAACTAAGTCAACTAGGATCCCCACAGGCAAGATTCTCAGAGATGTTGGTCCTTACTCCAGGAAGGCAGCCTGGAAATGCTGTCCTTATATCAGTAAGAAATAAACTACAGCTATAAGGTGAATCACCTCCACAGCAAGAGGGAAGGTCACTCGAGCAAAGGTGAGTAACCCTTCTTCCATGCTATTTTTTTTCTTTTCAGGTTTGTTAAAAGAAGGTACTGCCCACAGTGCCCACAGTTCTCAGAATGCTCACAATGGGGTAGGTCTTCTTGCATTAATTAAGACAATTAGGACAGTTTATCAAGTGCAGCTCCCTATTCAGATGATTCTAACTTGAGACAAATTGACATTAAAAATCAACCATAATTGCACAATAATGAATCAAAGGCTTTTTGAAAAGGGCTCTGATAACTCAGAAATTAGTAGCAAGAACTGATGGGTAGGATTGGGAGAGTTGAAGAAATAACTAAGCAAACTGAAGAGCCTGCCTACTGATAGGAGAAACAAAAATTTTTGCAAGTTGTACATTCGGTGGGGGAATTTATTTGGAATCTATAAAGAACACAAAAAATTAACTATCCCAAATCTTGTATATTAACTGGACAAATCAGACAGTTCTCTAAAGATGAGCAAATGGCTGATAAATAGATGAATAAAAATATTCAACATTCTTTTTTATTTATGAATGCATTTATTATCTATAATATTCTCTCTCTATATATACTATATCTATTATTTTTACACACACATATGTATACATATATACATATATTATTATCATCATCATTATTATTATTATTATTATTATTATTACTTTTTCTTTTTTACATTTCAGTCGTTGCCCCACTCCTGGTTCAGCTGCCCACATTTTCTCATACCATTACACCTCCTCTCTGTCTTCCAAAGGATACCCCTCCTCGGCCAGACCTCGCACTCCCTGGGACCTCAAGTCTCCGAAGGGTTAGGTGCATCTTCACCTACTGAGGCCAGACCAGGCCATCCCTCTGCTGTATATGTGTGTGTGGGGGGGGGGGACCTCAGACCAGCTCCTGTATGTTGCCTGGTTGGTGGCTTAGTGTCTGAGAGATCTCAGGGGTATGGGTTAGTTAAGATTGCTGGTCTTTCTATGGGGTCACCCTCCTCCTCAGCTTCTTCCAGCCTCCCCCTAATTCAACCACAGGGGTCCCCAACTTCAATCCAATGGTTGGGTATAAGTATCTGTGTCTGTCTCAGTCAGCTATTTGTTGGGCTTCTCAGAGGGCACCCATGCTAGGCTCCTGTCTATAAGCACACCATCATGTCAGTAAGTGTCAGGCCTTGGAGCCTCCCCTTGAGATAGATTCCAAGTTGGGCTGGTCATTGGACCACTTTTCCTTCATTCTCTTCTCCAGTTTTGTCCTTGCAGTTTTTAAAGATAGGAACCATTCTGAGTCATAATTTTTGACTATGGGATGTAGACTGCATCCCTTCACTTGATGCCCTGTCTTTCTACTGAAGGAGGACTCTACCAGTTCACTCTTCCCACAGTTGGGCATTTCATCTAAGGTCCCTCCATTGAGTCCTGAGAGTCTCTCACCTCCCAGGTCTCTGGTACTTTTAAGAGGGTCCCCCCACCTCCCACTTCCCACCCGCAAGCCCCTGGAGGTTGGATATTTCCTTTCATTCTGCTGGCCCTCAGGGATTCTTTCCTGTAGACCCCCCCCCCAATACCTGATTATGTTCCCCCTTTCCACTCCCCCTCCTGTAGCTGTTCAGCAGTTGTGGATGAACTGGGTACTTGAGAGGGAGGCTGGAAATGAAAAAAGACAGGTAGGTAAGAGATGGATGAAGCCAAGACAAAGGTTTCTGATCAAGGCTCAAAGTTTAATATTTAGCACTGTATTTATATAGGGTGAGCCCACAGATCCATCCTTTGTTTCAGCTGGATTATGTTGCTTTGTTTCAACTGGATTATCTTGCAAAGCAAGCTCAGCAGGCAGTCTGCTCCTGTAGAAAATTACAGGTGGGGCAAGGTGGAAGACTCCAATTAGGTTGGCAGACTCCACCCACTATGGCAAACACTGTCTATTTAGCCTGCTCAAGGCTGGGGGGAAAGGCACAATTCCCCCCTGTTTTGTTTTTAAAGATGAGCTGTATAGGGGCACAAGATTTACTTGTTTTCCATAATCCTATCTAGAGTAAAGAGTGGGTAGGCAACTATACCTGCCTTAGGTCAGTGTCTTCATTGCTCCTTCTTATCCATCATGGAGGACAAACATAGCTTTTTGAAGTTTGTCTCTGTCTTAGGTCTATTGGAACTCAAGAACACTCTTACCTGCTCTTGACTACTGGCCTTCAAAAGTTGGGCTCCGTTTTCTTTTTGTGAAAAAAATACAGACAGAACCTCACCCCCAGATGAGATACCTGATCATGATCATGCCATATGCCAGTAAATGGATCCTTCTATTTCACCTACCCATAAGTATGCCTAGTTGTACGGTGCCATAGACACTCAAAAGAGAGTTCCTTGGCATCCAAATTTTAAAATTTTAAAAATAAAAGGAGCATGATTTAAATAGTGTGCATGAAGATATAATTTCCCCTCTTTTGTTTTTTATGAAGATATTGTGTTAAAGTTCCATAATACCTTGTCCTTGAGAATTATAAAGAATCTCAGTAATATGGGTAATATTAAATTGTCTACAAAACATCTCAAATGCTTGACTGTAATAGCCAGTTTCCTTATCTGTTTTAATTTGATTTGGAATACCAATCATACAAAAATAATGCAGGCAATGACTAATTCCATTTCTAGTTGCTTCTCCTGTTAAAGCAGTTACAACTAGAAAGCCTGAAAACGTACCAATAGTCACATGTACATATTTTACTTTTCCAAAATGAAGAAAATATCTAATAAAAATTGGAAAAAAAAACATATACGGAGAAGCATGATAGTGATCAGAGAGAGACAGAGAAAAACTCATTGACAGGACTGACACCTAATAAGAGGACTACTATTAAACCTTGGAATGACTGGCAAAAAAAAAAAAAGAAAGAAAGAAAGAAAGAAAGAAAGAAAGAAATATGAGTATCATCTATTTGCAATAATTAAACAAAAAGAAATACTTATATTATCTGTATGACCAAGACTAGGCCAGAGCCCTAGGAGCCTTAAGCTAATACAGGTAGCCTTTCTTTAGAACTCATTTTCTTGGAAAAAACGACATATCAAAGTTCAATGTAATTACTTTACCTTGTGTACCAGATATTGTATTATACCAGGAAACATTTTTTCCCCAAACTGGACTGTTTTAAATATGCTGATAATGAACTGCCTGTCATCAGACTCCCCTAAGTCTTGATCCAGGTTGATGAAGTCAATTATGAACTCTTCATTCTTTTCTCTTTGCACTTTGCTACCCTGCCTGCACACTTGCTGGTTCCCCATCACAAAGCAGGTGCTGGCATAAGACTCTGGCAAGCCTTAACTTACTGGAGAACCTCTGAGTGAACAACAAGGAGTTGGGAATTATTGCAAAAGCAAGAGGAATTTTATTGTTCCCATGGTTGCCCTGCACATGAAGGAGAGGAGAGGAGAGGAGAGGAGAGGAGAGGAGAGGAGAGCATGAAGAGATAATCTAAGTATAGTTGAGTAGAAATGTGGAAATATTCTAGGTAAAATTTAATCTTACAAAATAAAAATTGCTTTTTATTAGCTAGCTATAATGTGACAGATATTTTCATATCTTATCTCATTTATTTATTTTTTAAAGTTGAATACAATATTCTTAGGATATCCTAAGGCTTGTAGGAGCTGCTGAGTACAAGACAAAACACTTAGCTAAGGCAAGACTGTTTTGAGACAGACCACAGCTATTTGTTCTTCATGTCAAATCCTGTATTTTTAATTAAGGTCTTCAGGGCTTGAATCAACCCCGCACATTTTCTGACACGTCTCTATTTCTGATGAACCTTTGCCATGTTTACTTGTGTAAAACAGCTACTATGAAGTCTAGAGGTTTTCATCGAGCTGTGTCCACATTGTTCATTTCTGCTTTTTTTTTATTTCTCACTTACTAGAAAAGAACTTTGAGAACTTTCAATTACTCCAACAGAGAGTTAAATTTGCAAGGTAATGTATCTCAGATAAGATCATTAAAACTCCCATTTACTTTCATTTAGAATGTAAGTAATTAATTTACTAGTCATGAATTCTATATTTCTTATAAGTAACATGGAAATCCACTGAAAGTAGAACATTAAGTTCATGGGTGTCTGAAGGTAAAATCTGAAGTCTGAATTGACCACTTAAGTGCTGGAAATGTCTTATGAAGAACATCAGGTAATCAAAATAGTTTTGTTTCTAAGTATGAAAACCCGGACGAAACATAATTCATTATTTAACATATGTTTCATTAAGAACAATGTAAGACTTAGAAGAGTATGAGAACATCTTAGTCAGGAAGGAAGTGAGCTATTGCATATGATGCTTATCCCAAAATCAGAAAAATAAAACTCAGTGGAACAAGTTTGTATAATACATTGTGTCAGAGAGATATGAGTTCAAATATTCAATGTAGGAATATAGTGCATTATTAACCAATATATTTCAGGTACTTGATGTATAATGTTAGAGAACAACCTTACTTTAACCAAGGATTAAATGAGCTAAAATACAAAATTGCATTCATACACGTTGGCTTCATTATAGACAGAATACCATAAATGAGTAAAAATTGATATGACAAACAAGTACCAGCTATATTTATTCATAATCAAAATGAAAAGAAATAAAATACCTATAAACTAGTAAAAATAACACATTAAAACATGCAACAATTGTGAATTTATATTCAGTGAATGTTGTTGTACACAATTTTAGGTGAAGATATGAGAATAGTTAGTATAGTGGTTTGAATAGGTTTGGCCTCATAGATTCATGGGATTGATTTCAATCATTCAATGTTTGATTTCAGGGAGCAGCACTGTTAGGAGGTATGGGCTGTTGGAGGAAGTAAGTCATTGTATAGGTAAGCTTTGAGGTCTCCTTTGTTCAGGCTCTGCCCAGTGTAGAGTCTAGTCTCCTTCTGCTGCCTTCAAGATCAAGATGTAGAACTCTCAGCTCCTCCAGCACCATGTCTGTCTGGATGCTGCCATGTTTCTCTCCATAAGCCAGCCACAATTAAACGTTTTTTCTTTATAAGAGTTGTCTTGGTCATGGTATCTCTTCACAGCAATGAAACCCTAGGAGAGTTTGAGACTTCTAATAAGTAGATTGACAGATTATACAATTCACAAGAGTCAACAAAGACATTTCAGAGATAAACTGCAACATAGAACAAATAGACTCAGAAGACTTCTACAGAAATTCCATTCAGTGGTCATGAAATACAAAATCTTCTCAGCAGGCCATGAAATATCAAATAACATTTTACACCATAAATCAAGTATTATCAAAAACATAGAAGGTAAATATTTTTCTTTGCCATATAAAATTATTATGTAATAAAATTAGAAATAATTTGGAAGAGACAAATACACAGAGATTAAGTAATATATTCTTAGATGGGCAGTGAGTTTTTGAGGAAGTCCATGGCTATAAGGGTCATTTAGATTACTAGTGATCTCTGGTCCTGGTTGTAGGACATTTATATGGCCTGGTGCTACAGATAATGCAGATCACCAGGCTATTAATCACTTCCAATTCCTGCCTTTCTGGAAGACCAGGTTATAAATCCTTTCCTTTGAAAGAACAATCCTGGGTACCTAATATCTTGTTTTTTGTGCTGATCTGTGAGCTCCTGGCCATTCATCCTCCCAATATTTCCACCCTTTTAATATTTTAAAGAAAAAATAGTGGCTGTAACAAAAGATAAGGCTGATTGCATTGCCTCTTTAGCTAGTCTAATTAATGCAGGCAAACATAAGTGAATTTTTAAGAGTAGGTAGCAGAGGACCAAGAAAAGAGGGGCAGTTATTTTAACCATGATGACCATTTAAAAGTTACTTGATAGATTTTTTTTCTCTTTATGTAATCATTGATTTAACCATCAAGAGTATGAAAAAACCCCACTGACACATTAATGCAGCACATGCTAGAAAATGGTTGACAACCAAGATAATTGTCTCCTGTCACAGATGTGCCCCTGGTAAAAGATGTTTGAAATCCACATTGAAAGGGTGATAATTAACACGTAACAGTAAACATAACAGCATTATTTTTATGTCAGTTCTTGTTGTTACCCAAAGATTCAGCTTGATTAGTTAAAGTTCTGATGTCTTCTACATTATCAGCTTAATCTTTTGTATAGGGTATTTCCTTTTGATGGATTTGTCATCTGCTTTCAGATGTTTTATTTGTCTGAGGGTCTCTGGATTTCCTGGGCAGATGCATCAGATCAGGAGTCATATAGGAGTTTGTTAATTTTCTGGAAAGTCAAAAGCAGAATCTTGCTCCAATGTTAACATTGGTTTTTTTTTTTTTTCATTGATTAGTTTCTAGATCATTTTGTTTAACATGTTTTTTTTTTGGGGGGGGGGGTCTCCTTCAGGGCAAAATGCTTTTGGGCAGCAGAAAAAAACATTATTGTTTAAAGTGGAAAAAAAAAAACTTAAAGTTAGAATAGCTAAATAAAATGTCAGGACATAGGTAGGTATAAATACCCACATTTATTTATGTATTTATTTATTGCCAATTAAGTATTTGATGTTGTAATTTCACAATAATTTAACCTTATGGACAGTAAGGGATTTGAGTAACATGATCAATATTAAAATTTCTTAAATCATTTGCCAGCATAAGGAGGATCACTATTATTATTAATTGTAATAAGAATCCTAAAAAGGAATTTGCTCTGTATCTGTCAGAGGCATTGTGCAAGCATATAGTGCATTCTGATCACAGATCTTCATACACCAGACAGCACAGAAGGCTCTAGACTCAAGCAATGACATTATCACATGTTAGGCTGATGCCCTTTTATTTCTAATTCTGCTTTGGTATTTTGGAATAAAATAATGTCTTTAAATCATGTAAATCAATGCCCTCTTTAGAGAGCATGCTTTTGTGCATCTTTTTAAAATTATCTTCTTTGCCAATCAATCTCTAATCATTTATCAGACCAAAGAAAATCATAAAACAGAAAACCAAATAAAACCTATTCAATTAACAATTATCATTAACTTTAAAGATTTAAACGTAAGGCTTACTTTAAGATATGGTATCTTTAGAATTCAGGGCAATTTTAGTTTTGAGCTTAAGATTTTTCTATTAGGCAACCAGACATTTAGAAGTACCCAAATAAAGTCACAGAAAATCCTGAAATAGAAAACAATTGATTTTTTTAATATAAGTTTTCATTTACTGATATAGTAAATGAATGAGTAATCTGTGTAGTATCAAAGAATGACAGTTATATGGAGGAAGAACTTGTTGAAAGGCTTTAGTTTCTATTACATTTTTATAGACAATTTGATGTAGAGAGTCTCAGGCTGTGTTGAAAATAATTTTAGGTGAAACTCTCCACATAATCTAATTTTTATTCAATGTATTTTTTTATTTAATTCTTTTCAAACTCTGAAGAAATTGGAGAAACATGTCATTATGTTTATGGTTTTTAGTCACCATATTATGCCCAAGAAATATTTTAAACCTTTTTTCCATTTTAATTTACTCCCATTTCCATTTTTAAATTTATTCGATGCATCTTCATGCTGTGCTTCCAAGACCTGTGCCTTCTCTTGTCTTCTTATCCCACTTCTAGTGTCCTTGGATGTGATCATCTGGAGATGAATTTAAATCTCCCCTTTAAATTGATTGAATCAACAGCTACAGAAAATTGGGTGCTAGATTTAAAAAATAAAATCTCTGAATTATACCACATGCGTAAGTTTCAAAATGATTTAGAAGATTAAAAAGAATGGTTAAAAGTTGAAAACCCAGAAGGCCTGAAAGAGACATTATGATTTTTTATTCTGTTGTATGTTGCCACATATTAATATGCCTAATTTGCTATCTTTCACACACTTTATCTGTTTTGTTTTTAGACCAGGGTAGGTTTGAACTTTTAATCATATGTGTGCCTCTCCAGTGCTACAATTTCAGGTGTGCATCCTCACTCCTGACCTTGCCTGCATGCTCTTCACAAAAAATGTTTAAATGCTTTATATCACATGTCTTTATGAGGGAAACAGTTCAAACTAAGAACTCTGGTTGAAACAATGTGCCTAAATAATGAGCTCAATATCTCAAACACAGTGGGTACTGCATCAATGTTAACTGACTTTCATGGCATTGAGAAAGGGTTTGTTTAGCTTCCATGTGTATGTGAGCTTTTTCTTGTTTTTGTTGCTATTGAAGACCAACCTTAGTCTTTGGTGATCTGATCAGATGAATGGAATTATTTCAATTTCCTTGTATCTGTTGAGGCCTGTTTTGTAACCGATTATATGGAGAAAGTACCATGAGGTGCTGAGAAGGAGGTATATTCTTTTGTTTTAGGATGAAATGTTCTATAGAAATTTGATAAATCCATTTGTTTCATAACTTCTGTTAATTTCAATGTGTCTCTGTTTAGTTTGTGTTTCTATGATCTGTCCACTGATGAGAGTGGGCATTATTTATTATTATTATTATTATTATTATTATTATTATTATTATTATTATTGTGGTGCAATGTGTGTTTGGGCTCTAGTAAAGTTTCTTTTATGAATGTGGGTGCGCTTGCATTTGGAGCATAGATGTTTAGAATTGAGAGTTCTTCTTGGTAGATTTTTCTTTTGATTAGTATGAAGTGTCCTTCCTTATCCTTTTTGAGAACTTTAGGTTTAAAGTTGATTTTATTTGATATTAGAATACTACTCCAGCTTGTTTCTTGGGACCATTTGCTTGGAAAATTGTTTTCCAGCCTTTTACACTAAGGCAGTGATATGAAAAATAATATATATATATATATATATATATATATATATATATATATATATATATATATATATGTTTTGGGAAGATTAACCAAACAGCAGACCAGGCCAAGGTGGTTCCATGTGGGAGAGGTTTATTGAGTGGGTAGGGGGAGCAACAAAGTGGGTAGGAGGGCAGAGAAAAGGAGAAAGAGAAGAAGATGAGGGGAAGGGAGAAAAGAGAGAAGAAAAAGAGAGCGAGGAGGGGCTGACTTCCTAATTTATATGGAAAATGATGTCACACCATTGAGGGTGGAGACTGAGCCACAAGTCAAGGGTCACATAGTTAGGTGGGGCTTGGAGTGTCCTGGTGCTAACATTCCTCCCTTGTTATTATAAAAAGGAGAGAAAAGGAGAGGGGAGACCAATGGTGAAGAGGGAATGGGGGCATTGTGTCTCTTAGGCTACTTCCTGCTGTTTAGTGGAGTAGTCAGGAAATATCTGGTCTTCACCATCGGAATCCATTTGGTGGTTGTCTATGGGCAACAGCCGGTAATTCTGTAACAGGAGCTGATTAACAATTCGGTCAGAAATTTTTGTACTTGTCGTTGAAGGAACATAGAGACAAGATTAAGAAGACAAGGAGTGAATGATAATGCCAGGAAGATGACCAGAAAAGGTGTTACAAGTGGAAGGATCCACTTCCATATGGGGTTCTCAAAGATACTAGAACTGGATGTCTCTTTGTTACTAAAGTCTCTTATGTCACTATTCTGGATTGATTGACATAGGAAAAGCATTCTTCCCATAGGAATAGGCAGAGGCCACCTTCTTTAGCTGTCAAGAGGTCTAGTCCTCGCCGGTTTTGAATCACCATGGCTGCCAAGGAATCGATCTGCTTTTGGATAGTAAGCACAGTTTAAATGATCAGCGGGGGGGGGGGGGGGGAGAGATAAAAAGGCCATAACTAATCCAGTGTCTCATCCAGCGAGGTCGGGTTTGGCTGTCAGAGTGAAGTCTCATTCTCTAGGATGGGAGACAAGACAGGTTATCTTGATGTCTTCTGAAGCTTAATGGAGCATGGCCCTGTTAGGGTTGATTTGTATGAAGAGGAATTATCTTAGGGGGAATGAAGGGTTTCAAGTGAGACAGGTGGACCCAATGAGAGAGTCCCTTGAGCTTAGCAGCTGTACGAGTTATGAGGATTACCTTAAAAGGACCCTCCCACTTTGGAAAGAGGGGTGAAGGTCGATGACCTGGAGGGGATAAAAGGACATGTTCTCCAACATTAACAGGTAATGGACCGGAGACAGAGTGTGGTGGAGGTAGGTGATGGTCAGCGAAGTTCCATAGGAGAGAATAGAGATGAGAAAGTAATGGGGTAAGTAAATGATCTAGAAGGGGAGAGTGTTTGGGCAAAAAGCCAGGAGTTAGGACTGGATGTCTGTACATGAGTTCGAAAGGTGAGATGAGGAGAGGTTGCTTGGGGAGAGATCGCAAACTGAAAAGAGCCAGGGGCAGGATCTTTAACCCAGTCGAGATGAAGTTCCTTTGACAGTTTAACAAGAGTAATTTTTAAGGAGCAATTAGTTCTTTCTACCTTGCCTGAATATTGAGGGTGGTAAGGGATGTGAAAGTGCCAGGGGATGTCTAGGGCCTTAGATGGGATCTGAGAAACTTGGGAGGTAAATTCAGGTCCGTTGTCTGATTGGAGAGAGACCGGAACACCAAATCAAGGGATGATCTCTTGGAGGAGAAGATCAGAGACTGTCTGAGCCCTTTTATTAGTTGTGGGGAATGCTTCTTACCTACACGGAGGTGTCCACAAAAGATCAGAGGTATTTGACATGTCTGATGGCGGGCATATGGGTGAAATCGAGTTGCCAGTCAGTTCCAGGAATGAAACCTCTAACCTGATGAGTGGGAAAAGGAAGGCCGCGATACCTTGAGTTGGAGTTAGATGGCTGACAGATCTTACAAGAGGCAGTGACAGATTTTAGGAAGCGTAGGTCTTCAGGAGTGGCCTGTAGGTAAGTTTTAACAAAGGAGGATAGTGATTGGCTATTAAGCTGAAAGAGCCGGTGAAGATATGATAGAGTTTGGCGAATGTCAAAGGGTGGGGGTGGAGATGTGGGCTGTAGTGTAAGAATGTCCTGGGGAGGACGACTCCAAGCCACTGAGGGCTGCAGCTCTAGCTGCCTCATCAGCTCCATTGTTTCCCTAGTCTGGTGAGATCTGCGATGGATGATTCCAATGGCTGTAGGGAGGTGGGAGGCCTCTAGCATAGCCATGATCTGGCTTGCATTAGTTACTGATCCTCCCTTTGTGGTAAGTAGTCCACGTTCTCTCCAGATAGCAGCATGGGACAGGAGAATGTGGAAGGCATACTTGGAATCTGTGTAGATGTTTAGGGATTGACCCTCTGCCAGTTGAAAAGCGCGAGTGAGGGCCATTAGTTCGGCCTGCTGGTTAGTGGTATGGGTAGGAAGGGCCTGTGCCTCCACTACTTCAGTGTCTGATACTATGGCATAACCAGCCCTTCTGGGTCCTTCATGTAGGAAGGAGCTGCCATCCGTATACCAAGTATATGTGGCCTGGGGCAATGCACCCTCCTGTATGTATGAAGGATGAAATAATAGTTCTACTAGGGTTTCAATGCAGGAGTGAGATAGGGAGTGATTAGTGTTTGGTTTAGGAAGGATGTTAGAAATATTGATGGGTGGGCATGATTGGAAAGTGAGCATGGGGTCTTCTATTAGAGCCACCTGGAGAGAGAGAACTCTAGAAGGAGGTAGATTCTGTAATCCTTTATACATTAGGAGCTGTGGCAGGTTATGAGAAAAGAAGACAGTTATAGGTGATCCAAAGGTTATTCTAGAATGAGGAGTTCAGTGGCTGCTAGAGTGTGAATACAGGGTGTCCCTCCTTGAATGGTTAGGTCTAGTTTCTTTGACAGGTATGCCACAGGTGTGAAAGAAGTTCCTATTTGGTGGCCCCAGGCTCCAAAGCAAATCCCTCCTTTTCTGTTATATAGAGGGGAAAAAGGACGAGTCAGGTCAGGAAGATGCAAGGCTGGGGCCCTAAGGAGGTCCTGTTGGAGCCGTTGAAAGGGCTTGGTTTTAAAAGAGGTCTGTGGGTGGGGTCTGACGCTGTTTCGTATAGAGGGTGAGAAAGAAGAGCAAAGGAAGGGACCCATCAACATAAATACTGGCTATTCCCAAGAATGACAAAATTTCTTCCTTTGTAGACAGAACAGTTAGAAATTGAATCAGATTCTTTCTGTCTAATGTAATAGTCTTATGGGTTGGGGTAATTGTTAGTCCCAAATAGGTTACCTGAGGAGTGGACAATTGGACTTTAGAGGGTGAAACCCGGTAGCCACAATTAGAGAGAAAATTCAGAAGAGCCCAGGTATCAATCTGGCTGATTTCTAGAGAAGGGCTACAGAGAAGGACATCATCTACGTAAAGTATGATCTTAGATTTAGGAAGAGATAGAGATAGTAGGTCAGAAGCTAAGGCCTGCCCAAATGGATGTCCAAGAGGAAAAAGATGGGTCGCCCACAGACCACGATGTCTACCCTGAGCTCTCTGTTCATGATGGTAGTGGTTGGGTCAGGAGCCTGGGCCTCATCGGCCATAGCCAAGCCTAGGAGATCAGTTAGAGGGTTATCTGGGAGTGATGTCCCTCTGTTCTGCATAACATGGGGGCATTCAACAGCCCAATGTCCCTCTTGATGGCACCTAGGGCATGGCCCCCTCGGCTTGCAGAGATTAGGGTAGGCTTTGGTCCATCATTGAGCTTGTCGACCGAACGTGTAGTAGGTGCCTGGTGGTCCCTGAGTCTTAGGAGACCATGAGCTTGAGGTAACAGTTGGGACTGGTCGGAAAGCCTTTGCAAGAATATTGTACTTCTGCTTACAAACCCTCTCATTTCTCCCATTGTACACCTTGAAGGCCAGCACCAAGACTTCTGCCTGTGGAGTAAGAGGTCCCCTCCCCAATTTCTTTCTTTTTTTCTTTCTGAGACAGAGTTTCTCTGTGTAGCCCTGGCTGTCCTGGAACTCACTTTGTAGACCAGGCTGGCCTCGAACTCAGAAATCCGCCTGCCTCTGCCTCCCGAGTGCCTGAACTAAAGGCGTGTGCCACCATGCCTGATTCCCTCTCCAATTTCTTAAGTTTAGCTTTAATGTTGGGGTAGCTCTGGGAAAAGAAGTAAGTCATTAAGAGTTGTTTACCCTCTGGGTTCTCAGGATCCATATTGGTATATTGTAATAGAGCCCCTTTAAGGCATTCTAAAAACTGAGATGGATTCTATTGTTTGTCTTGGACAACCTCTTGAAGTTTTTCAAAATTTACCAGCTTTAAAGCTGCTTTTTTCAGACCCGCCAAAAGACATGTAACAAACCTGTCCCTGGCTAGAATACCACCTGCAGAATTATAATTCCATTAAGGATCCAGGTCAGGGACCATTTCTGCTCCAATTGGATATGCTCTATCTGTTTGATAAATTTCACCTGCATGAGGTTTCACTTGTTCCCAAACTCGACCGCGTTCCTAGGGAAGCAAATTGTTAATATCATGTGTATATCATGAAAAGTCAAACTGTAAACTCCTTGATAAAGGCAGAAGAATTAGAAGTATAGGAGCCCAATCTCTTCTCTATCTGAGAAAGTTCACTCAGTGAGAAGGGAACGTGTACTCTGACCAGACCATCCAGCCCTGCACTTCTCTTAAGGAAAGGACAGTTGCTGGGTTGGACTCTTCTAAGGTTGGAGAACTTGGGGTTTTGGTCATGGCCTTAGAGTGCCGAGTGATAGGCGGTGTGAAAGCAGGTGCTAAGGTAGATGTCTGGAGGGGCCTTCAGGTGGCACAGGAGGAGGAGGGGAGGGGCCTGCAGGCAGAGCAGAAGGAGGAGATCTGGGGGTGGCAGGCCCTGAGCAGTCTTGGTAGGAGAAAACTGAGGCAGTATTTTGGGTTCTAAGTGGCACAGAAGCAGGCCTATGGCGAAAAGGAGGTGGTTCATATGCTGGGTCCAGTATTGTGGTATTGTCTAGTGGAAATTGTGTGCAGGATTTATGGCTAACAGAAGTTGAGTTGGAGAGCAGGAAGAACACATAGCAGGATTGGAACAGAGATGAATGAAAGGCTTTACATAACCTCTTCCCATTTACCAGTTTGCTGGCAGTATTTGTAAGATCCCTTAAAACAACTGGATCTATAGTGCCATTAATTTGCCATGGGGAATTGTTATCTAGTAAATTTTGAGTCCAAACCTTATTGCAAAGAAATATCAATTTCGATGCCCTCAAAGGGGGTGTCAGCTTCAAAGACTCAAGGTTTTCTAGGAGGTGTCCCAGCGATGTATCTGGGAGTACATTTTTGCCCATGATCCGGAAGTTCCTGGTGTTCATACCAATGTCCCGAGAACAGCTCAGAAACCAAAAGGGAAATTGGCCAGGCTAGAGTGTTCAGGTCGTCTCAAGGGCCTCTTAGTGGGCACCCAGTAGGTCCTGAACCTACTGTGGAAAGTGCTCCACCCAGGCCAGGGATTTCAACTGGCCACTAGGGCCCTGAAGAAAGAGAGCAACTTTCAGAAGAGAAGAGCAAGATCTAAATGGACAATGTACTATGTTGGCTGGGACGCTACCCCTTAGTTCCCAGGCGGGGCTGGCCAGGCCCTGTTCTGAGAACTGGGGGTCCATCACCACTGACAAGTCCTGTCAATTGTATGCCGGTGTGTGTGTGGGAAATTTTGCAAACCTGTGAATGGGAGTGTGGAAGCCCGACCTACAAGGCATGCAGAAGTAACACAGCTCACTTAAGGTTTGTGGGTACTGACCATGGAGGGCCAAGTGGTGGAAAATGGTTGGCAATGGCAGATTGCAACGGCACCAAATTGGTGGGCAATGGCAGCTGCAACAGCTTCCCCCCCCCCCCCCATTGACCTTTGTGTGAGAGCTGAGCTGTTCGGCAGAGGCTTAACAGCGGTTATGAGACTTGGGTCACCCAAAGTTCTGGCTCAGAAGGAGGAGGAGAGTTGGTGCATCTGCAGAGCAATGGGATTCTTACCATGGATGCTGTGTCTGCTGCTGCATCCACCCGGGTGGCCCCTGGGCACACCAAGCACTGGTGGCTGTTGGTTTTTACCACTTTTTCCAATCTCATGTTTTGGCACCAAATGATATGAAAAATACTATATATGTATATATATATATATATATATATATATATATATATATATATACACACACACACACACACACACACACACACACACACACACACACACACATGCTTCTAGCTGTTTACCTGTGTTCTCCTGTTGTAGCCTTCCTCAGCCTTGAAGCAGGCTGATCCAGACCTTGACCTTGCTGCCTCTAAGAATGAGATTACCTAGGGTGGAGCCTTCTGACCTTGATGGTTCTATTTGTTATGGTAACTACCACTGCTCTTCTCCAAGACTCCGCTTCCTGCTGAGAGGTCCTTGAGACAATCTGGAGACACACCCTGTACATTGCCTAAGGGCTGGCTCTAGGCACCAAGAATAGATTGGCAGGGGATGGGCCTACCCTCTCTATAAGCATGGACGCTCAGTAAACTTCAGGGGCTTTGAACAGAAAGGTTTTTCTTGGTCTCGTTCTTTTGTCTGATCTCTTTCAGACCCAGCCCACCTTTCAGGGGAATCCAGTTCATGTGACCACAGGTGGCATATATCCTGTATTTCTTTAAGGGAAAATTTGCATTTGTCCTTCTTTAAGTCTCCTATCATAATCATAAGTATGATTTTTAAATGTTTCTGGTGTGTTGGAGTATCCAGGTCTCACTGTGTTAGGGGAACTGGTTACCGATGATGCCAAGTAGCTTTGGTTTCTGCTGCTTATATTCTTGCCTTTGGCTCTCACCATCTGGTTATCTGTGGTGTTAGCTGGTCTTGAAGTCTCTGACTGTGGCTTTTTCTTCCTGCAAGCCTGTATGTCAGTTCTGGGAAGTTCTCTCCAGGAAGAATTTGGGTATGGAAAGCTGTGGCACAGGGTCAGCTCCAGGCTGCAAATAGAAACTGGAAGGATCCTGTCCCCGGCTGTTCCTTGGTTCCTGTATCCTGATGGCTCTGGGTGGATCCCTCTTTAGCCAGAAGTGGTGGTCTTACCTCTACTCACAGGAGTGGCAGTACACCTAGGAGACCAGCTCTCTCCCTGCTGTATTTGGGTATAGAGTGCTGTGGCACAGGATCAGCTGCAGGTGCTATGTCTCCACTGGAGCTTCTTTCTACCACTTGTTGCTTATAGCCTATGTCTCCCAACTTGGACTATATAGTTAACTTGCCAACTTTATTTCAGTTTTGTCCCACCTGGAGCTAGTCAACCCTTTGCGAAAAATCATATCAAACACCATTTCCTATACTATACAAATCTAAAGTCCTTATTTTAAAACTTAATAAATATCATTTTGGTATCTTGATATTATAAATAATATCAGAATAAGTATAACTTGCAATTTGCTGATATCTGCTGATTTGAATTTTTTGAAATAAATTTCTTCTCGGAAAACTAATGTTTTTAAAAAACCTAGAGGAAATAAAGATAATAAAATAGTTTGCTTGGTTCAACAAATTTTCAGTCTGTTTGATATCTATGAGTAGTGATCAGAATATTGACTTAGAACATAAGAGCTTATGTAGTCTATATTTGCTTCTAATGCTTCAAAATTTATGCTTAATTTCAAAAGCTTTGTTATATCTTATAAACAATCCTCTGAGACTGCTGATTTGTCTTTAATTTATGCTAAGTCTTTTTCTTTAAAACTATTTTTGATTGTTTTCATAGACAATCAATCAACACTGGTTTCACTTTAGCTCTGATCCAGACCCCTTACATCATTTATTATTCACTTAAAAGATTCTGAGACTAATGCAAATGGCTCTAGAATTTTAAAATATGTTGATGATGATAATTACTTCCCATGAGACAGATTGTCAAAAGAGTGACTGTCACCTAAAATAATTGCTTTCCCATGGGCATTTGAAACTACGACCTGAGTGAGCTGTGATGTTTCAGACTCTTCATATGCCAAAAAGAGATGAGCTGGAAAAAACAACTTCATCTTAGACTGACAGAGGTCTACATCATTTACAGAGAAGTTAAGTTTTAGGGCACAGCAAATTATGTTCCAAAGCTTACTTGCAACCACAGAAGGCAATAGATAGCATTTATCTTATAAAATAACAAGATGTTTTTTATGATTTTTACCTGCATGAATGTGTCAGAAGAGGAGGAGGAAAGGAGGGAACAGTAACAAGGGGAGAAATAAAGAGAAGAAACTGAGCAGAAATATGTAAACATATTTCTCTCTCTCTCTCTCTCTCTCTTTCTCTCTCTCTTTCTCTCTCTCTCTCTCTCTTTCTCTCTCTCTTTCTCTCTCTCTCTCTCTCCCCCATGAACCTCTTTCCTCTGTTGTGTGTTCTGAGAAGACTTTTCTTGGGATGATTGAACATATATGTCTACTCACCCCATATAGGGAACCCATGACAGACCAAAGTACAGATATCACCAAAGTCCAATGATGGTGAACCACTAAGTTTAATTGTGGTTATTTGCAGGAATATGGGTGACAGGTTACTTGCAGGAACACAAATAACTCAAAGATGGATCACCAAAACCCAACCAGCGTGGGTAACAATACACAGAAGTTAATAAACTGCATATTATTTGTCTATAGAAAACCTGTGGGCATTTAAAAAAATAATGATTGTGTGGGTGGGAGGTCCAGACTGCTGTGGGTAGTTCCAACCCCTGGGAAGATGGTTCTGGGTTGAATAAGAAAACAGGCAGAGCAAGCTATTGGAAGCAAGACAATAGGCAGCATTGCCCCCATGGCTTCTACTTTAGTTCTTCCCTCTAGGTTTTGTAGCCCATGGTGCCTTGATGGTAGATTATAATCTGTAAGACAAATAAACTCTTCCTTCCTGTTTTCATCAGTGTTCTATTGCTGTGAAAAAACATCGTGATACCATTACCAAGGCAACTCATAAAGTAAAACATTTAATTAGGCTTGCTGATAATTTCAGATGTTTAGTCCATTATCATTGCAGGGAGCATGGCAGCACACAGGAAGACATGGTGCTGGAAAGATAGCTGAGAGTTCTGAATCTAGAGCCACAGCAGGAAGAGAGAAACCGAGCCAAGCTTGGGCTTTTAAAACCTGAAAGCCCATCTCCAGTAACACTCCTGCCTACAGGCCATATCTCCTATTCCTTTGAAATTGTGCCACTCCCTGGTGATTATTCAAATCGATGAACCTATAAGAGCCATGTTCATTTAAGCTATCATACTCCTCAAGTTGATTTTTACTATACTGTTTATCACAGCAACAGAAAGCACATTAGAATACCATAGTGTATTCAAATGCC
This sequence comes from Mus minutoides, assembly GCA_902729485.2. Lineage (NCBI taxonomy): Eukaryota > Metazoa > Chordata > Mammalia > Rodentia > Muridae > Mus > Mus minutoides. The sequence continues at coordinate 1,913,936 of LR753316.1, read as the reverse complement.
ACCAATATCCTTCTTGAATAAATTAAAAGTACTAAAATAAAGCAAGGTCTAAAAAAATATGTGCATAAATTTAGTTTTATGTATTTTTGTTAGGGTTTCTGTTGTTGGTGTTGAAACACCAAAAAGCAGGTTGGAGAGAAAAGCCAGACTTATCTGGCATCTGGTTTACACTTTCTTTTTTTTTTTTATTTAATTTTTTCTTTTGTAATTCATTTTTTACACTCGAGATTCCATTCCCCGCCCCTCCTGACCCACCCTCTGACTGCTCCACATCCCACACCTCCTCCCAACCCCACCCCTTCTCCACATGGATGTCCACACCCCTCACCCCACCTGAACTCTGAACTTCCTGGGTCCTCCAGTCTCTTGAGGGTTAAGTGTATCATCTCTGAATGAACACAATCCAGGAAGTCTTCTACTGTATGTGTGTTGGGGGCCTCATATCAGCTAGTGTATGCTGTCTGTTTGATGGTCTAGTGTTTGAAAGATCTTGGGGGTTCAGATTAATTGAGACTGCTCTGGTCCTCCTACAGGATTAGCCTTCTCCTCAGCTTCTTTCAGCCATATGTAATTCAATAACAAGGGTATGCTACTTTTTGGGTCTTTCAGAGGGCAGTCATGATAGATCTCTTTTTTGTGAGCATTCCATATCTTCAGTAATAGCGTCAGGCCTTGGGACCTCCCCTTGAGCTGGATCCCACTTTGGACCTGTCACTGGACCTTCTTTTCCTCAGGTTCCTCTCCATTTCTATACCTGTAATTCTTTCAGACAGAAACAATTATGGGTCAGAAGTGTGACTGTAAGATGGCAACCCCATCCCTCACTTGATGTCCTGTCTTTCTGCAGGAGGTGGGCTCTATAAGTTCTCTCTCCCTACTCTTGGGCATTTCATCAAAAGTCCCTCCCTATGAGTCCTGGGAGTCTTTCACCTCCCAGGTCTCTGGAGTATTCTGGGGGGGGGGGGGGTGTCCCCACAACCACCTATTTCCTGAGGTTGCCTGTTTCCATTCTTTCTGCTGGCCCTCGGGACTTCAGTCCATTTCCCTCACCCAATACCAGATCAGGTTCCCCTATACACTGACCCCTCACCCTGTTCACTTTCCCTCCTAAGTCCCTCCCTCCCTCCACACTTGTGCTTGCTTTCTTCTCCTTCCCAAGTGGGACTGAGGTATCCTTACTTTGGCACTTCTGCTTGTTGAGCCTTTTGAATTCTGTAGACTGTATCTTGTGTATGTTGTATGGTGTTTTGTATGTGTGTGTGTGTGTGTGTGTGTGTGTGTGTGCTAATATCCACTTATTAGTTTGAAGGGTGTTGTTTCCCCAATTTCTTTCTATCTTCTGAGATCTTCTTCAATTTCTTTCTTCAGAGACTTGAAGTTCCTGTCATACAGATCTTTCACTTCCTTAGAGTCACACCAAGCACACCAAGGTATGTAATATTCTTTGTGACTATTGTTTCTCTAATTTCTTTCTCAGCCTGTTTATCCTTTGTGTATCCAAAGGCCACTCATTTGTTTGAGTTAATTTTATATTCAGCTACTTCACTGAAGTTGTTTATCAGCTTTAGGAGTTTTCTGGAGGAATTTTTAGGGTCATTTATATATACTATCATATCATCTGCAAATAATGATATTTTGACTTCTTCCTTTCCAATTTGTATCCCTTTGATCTCCTTTTGTTGTCTAATTGCTCTGGCTTGGACTTCAAGTACTACATTGGATATGTAGGGAGAATGTGGGCAGCCTTGTGCCCTGCATGTGCTTTTGGGTCTGAGTTACCTCACTCAGGATGATATTTACACTTCTATATTGCTGTTTATTATCAAAAGAAGTCAGGGCAAGAACTCACTCAGGGCAGAAGCTGGTGCAGAGGCCATGGAGGGATGCTTCTTACTTGTGTGCTTCCCCTGGCTTGTTCAGCTTGCTTTCTTATAGAACTCAGGACCACCATCCCTGGGATGGCAACACCCTCCATGGGCTGGTCCCTTCCCCATTGATCAGTAATGCCTTAAAGTTGGATCTCATGGAGATATTTCCTCAACTGAGACTTTTTCCTCTCTTATGACTCTAGCTTATGTCTACTTGACACCTAAACCAGGAAGTATACCATGATATCCCTGAGAAGCAATCCAAATTCTCTATAGGTATCTGAAAGTTATGAAAAGCATTCCACAAAGTATTAGATAAGAAAGTATCTAACATCTGTAACAAGATCTGATGCCCTCTTCTGGTGTGTCTGAAGATAGCTACAGTGTACTTATATATAATAAATAAGTCTTAAAAAAAAAAAAGCCAGGCAGTGGTGGCACATGCCTTTAATCCCAGCATGTGAGAGGCAGAGGCAGGTGGATTTCTGAGTTCAAGGCTAGCCTGGTCTACAGAGTGAGTTCCAGGACAGCTAAAGCTACACAGAGAAACCCTGTCTCAAAAAACTCAAAAACAAACAAACAAACAAACAACAAAAAAAAAAAACAACAAAAAAAGAAGGCCCTCTGCAAGAAACCAAAAATAACTTGTACTTGGGCTGGCAAGATGGCTCAGTGGTTAAGAGCGCTGACTGCTCTTCTGAAGGTCCCGAGTTCAAATCCCAGCAACCACATGGTGGCTCACAACCATCCATAACAAAAATCTGATGCCCTCTTCTGGAGTGTCTGAAGACAGCTACAGTGTACTTACATATAATAAATAAATAAATCTTTAAAAAATTTTGATACATGTTACAATTTCTACATGCAATTAAATAAGTAATGATACAGAAATTATTTGAAATGTTACAGATATTTTCATCATAAAACTTTAATAATTAGCATTCAAAAATCAATCTCCATAATTAAAGTTATTAATTATTTTATCTACTATTCTCATCAAATATCTCAGTGTAATGAAACATGGGCTCATATTAGGAGTGTTTCCCTTGTTATACATAATGAATTAATTACTCATGCCTCAGTAGCATAGTAATTTTAAAAATATACAGGCTTCTTCACATGTCCAAAAAATACAACTGAGAAGACAATGTGGAACACAGAAAAGATGTCCTCATGCTCTCTGCTTCTGTCTCACATATTTCATCACTAGTAATTTTCATTCTTGTCTGTCCCTTGAGGCTGGCAGCCATCCATCAAACAGGACCCTTTCCTCTTAATCTCTAGCTATTGATAGCTGTGATGTCACAAGTTGAAACTGTTAAGGCACATGTTCTTGACTTCCTCTCTGTGCAATGTGGTTCAGTAGTGATTGTATCCAGTGTGCCTCTCAGCTGTGCCTCTGCTTCTCTGCAGTCCTTCCTAGCAATGTTTACTCTGTGTTGCAAGCACAGCCCATCTGATCACCTTTCTTCAGTCTCTTCACACTTGGTGGAAAGTTTCTTTCAGTATTGGGCCATTATATATTTTCAGTCAACTCATTTCCATTTCTTCAGGTACTCTGTTTTAGTTATTTTTTGTTTCCTCGTTTGTTTTTTTTTCATAGCATTTTGCTATGTCGCCTAGAATCACCTGAAGTGATCTGAGTGTTAGGGTAATAAGCATGCACAAACATTCATGAATAGGTTCTCTCTTATGGAAATGGAAATGCTCATAGAAAGATATAGTTCATTTAATAAAAGGGATCTCTAAGATACCTCAAAGGATAAAGGTGCTTGAAGAGCCAAGCATGGTGACCTGATTTCAATCTCAATACCCACAAGGTGGAAAGAGAGAACTGATTCCTGTTAGCTGCCCTCTGACCTCCATATATGTGCCTGGAATTTGTGTGACAACACACACACACACACACACACAAACACACACACACACACTTGTCATAAAAAATAAACAAAGAACTCAAAGTTTTCTGAAGGATTTACAAATAATATTTTAATTAAGAAAATATCTGTCAAAGTCATTTAAACTTTTTAAACCTCCATTCACAGAATTAAAACAGTTTCCCAACTACAATCTTAACACTTAGTTACTTTCAGTGCTGAGTTTTCAACGATGATAGGAAGCATAATAGTTGCAAAAATAAAAGAATTCTTCGAAGAATTCCTCCATGTCAATAATTCAAGGTTGTCATTTAATTAAAACTGCTTCCAATGTGACAAAAATTATCATTTGACATAAGTAGCATTGGCAGCAACAAAGACTTTTAAACACGTTTTCTAATGTTTTAAAAGATATCATTTATAATGCTTTACATATAAATAAAATTACAAAATTTATTTGATGTATCTTTTATTTTGTGCTGTCTTATACTTTATTCCATTATATATTCCAACCAAAAGAAGTAATTCTATATGTATTTAATTTTAAATAGGTTTTTATTCATCCTCAAGAAAACAGTGTACTAATTCTTGTCAGGTTAGTGATACTGTGTATTCAACAAATAAAAATTAGTTTGACTAAATCATTTATAAACTAGGACTGTTGGAGAACATTACTGGCTTCACTTATGTTCTTCAAATTTTATATTGAAATCTCAATTAATGTTTTTTTTTTTAAATCAAACTAGTCTACTTACTTCTCTTCCACAAACATACAACCTGAGATTTTAAATAAGATTGCCTTTACCCTAGAAATCTTACCACTACCCTCTGCCTCTCCATCTGTCCACACTCATTCACCATTCACTCATTCCTTCAGGCCCACTGGGCATCTATGTACGTTCAGGGCTCTATATCCAGCATTTCTCAGTTGACATTTAGCAACAATCAACCCTTGGCTAGAGACTTGTGAGACAGGCTCTTTACCAGGCAAATTGGCCATTGTTTGATCAGCAGAAAGTCATTGTTTACCTGTTTGAGTCAGTTTGTATCTATTGTGGAAGTGCTCAATAAATGTCTGAAATATCTTTGGGGAGGTAATAACTTTATTTCCAGTGTTTCCTTTCATGTTGTCTTTGGGAGCCTGCCTGTTCACATAATGATGGGCTATCACATTACCATGCTGAATAGTTCTTTTATCAGCTTCTAACTATTGTTGTATGGGAGACCCTGATTAGACTGAAGAGACCTGTAATCTAGCCCTGAATCCTGTACTATTCAATGTGAATTCAGTTCTTTCTCATGTTGAAGTTGTACAGCTTCCTTCTCCTTTTTGGTAGCACAGGATTTGAGACAATGTCACAGCCACAGAGAATTATTACACTTAAATTATACAATGAGAATATAGAAAACTACTCAAACAAATGAAGGTATCATTAGTCAGAACTGGATCTAAATTGTTCCTCTAGAAAGCTGTACCTCCAGCCTACTGTACTACTGTAGCTATAACTAGAGGAAATGAATTTTGTATCTCAATTTATTTCCCAATGCCAACTCTCTGCCTTACTTCAAAACTCTGAACTCTTAATATTCCTCATAGGACTATTCACTGATGACATTGACTGACCAAAGTGCTGCATTTCAAAATGGCATTAGTCTATAATAGAATTATTGGCAGGCAGTCTAGAGATCCACGAAGCTAAATTTTCCTTGCAATCTGGAACTAGTAAAGTTCACAGCAGTATTGGTGTACTTAAGCCCCCATCCTCATGGACATAGTTCCCTTATCCTCATGCAGAAAACAAGAACCACAATGTGATCTAGGCTATTTTTCCCCAGCCAGGCCTTTATGAGTAAAAATGATTGTGGTCTTGTAGTGTCATTAGAAAAGTAACTGTAGTTTTAGTCTAATTTCTTAGACCAGCTAATACCTACAGAAACAGAATTTATTTTTGTTTAACTATGTTTTTATTTTCTATAAAGATCAGCAGAGAGTTCATATCTAAAGTTTTGAGGCAGTGAACCTTATACTCAGAACAGAAAATAAATTCCCTGTGTTCATGTCCTTCTCTGCTACCCCAATAGCCAGGGAAATATAGACTTTACTTGTGTATTTACAGTGTAGAATATATATTTTTCGTGTATTATATTTTGAAGTTTTTTTCCACAAAGTGTTAATCTCACAGGGATTGTGAATTTAGAGAAGTTTAATACCCAGAGACAAGACAGACTAGACCTGAGGGAGGGAGCTCCAAAAGGAGCAAAGCTATTCTTGCTTCTCAGGTTCTCTAAACCAAACAGCAGGATTTTTGAGAGATGACCTTCCCTGGGCACATCTTGAACAAGAGCAGCTGCAGAATTATTAGAGGCAGCTAAAGATTACCTAAGTATCTCTCTCAAAATTGACTTCTCTATTCATGTTCTTCAATACAATGAAAACTATTCTGATATGTTTTTAAGAAACATCTGCTCATTGCTTCCCTTATCCTCATGCTGGAAACAAAAATGGCAATGTTTACTAGGCTTTATTTCCACAGATAGGCTTTTATAAGTAACGGTGATTGTGATGATGATATACTTAAGATGAAGAATAAGATGATGATGGTGAAGATGATGATGACAATGACAACAAGAATGATAATGGCAATGGCGTTTACTCTGGTAACGTTTAGAGTCTTAGTCATACATTGAAATGTTTTTATGAAAAACTTTAGCTTTCTGATGTGAACCTTGATTTCATATATGAGAGATAGTTCCAAAAATGTTATTGTATTGTTGCATTTTAATTTTTCTTTGTATTCGACCACAAAGACTAATTTTATTCTTAATGAACATAGCCAAAAAGGAAGGGCTAGGAGGAGCGAACTGCCTGGAGGATGGAGCAGAGTTCAGTTTTCCATGAAGCTGGCTTTAACAAATGTTGCTTGGTTGTTGTCTTTCTTCCTATTTTGCTGTTTCTGTGTACTGTTACATATCATCCCTGTCTAGTAAAGTAGAATAAATAGGAAGATATCTCTGTTCCTTCTGTTTCTATTTTGTGGAATAGTTTGAAGAGTATTGATATTAGGTTTTCTTTGTAGGTCTGATAGAACCCTGCACTAAACCCATCTGGTCCTGGGCTTTTTCTTTTCTTTTTTTTTTTTTTTTTGTTGGGAGACTATTAATTACTACTTCTATTTCTTTAGAGGTTATGGGACTGTTTAGAACATTTATCTGATCCTGATTTAACTTAGGTATTTGGTATTTGTCTAGAAAAATTGTCCATTTCAGCCCGATTTTCCAGTTTTCTTGAGTATAGGCTTTTGTAGTGGGATCTTTTTTTTTTTTTAATTTCCTCAGATTCTGTTCTTATGTCTCCCTTTTCATTTCCCATATGGTTAGTCTGCCTAAGGATTAATCTATCTTGTTGATTTTCTCAAAGGACCAACTCCTGTTTTCATTGATTCTTTGTATGGTTCTTTTTGTTTCTGTTTGCTTTATTTCAACCCTGAGTTTGATTATTTCCTGCTGTCTACTCCTCTTGTGTGTATTTGCTTCTTCTTGTTTTAGAGGTTTCAGGTGTGCTGTTAAGCTGCTAGTCTATGCTCTCTCCAGTAGCATTTTGGAGGCACTCAGAGCTGAATTTTCCTCTTAGCACTGCTTTCATAGTGTTCCATAAGTTGTGTATGTTGTGCCTTAATTTTCATTAATTTCTACAAAGGCTTTATAGAAAACAAAGTGTGGAAGAGCCTCAAGCTCATGGACACAGGGGAAAATTTCCTGAACAGAACACCAATAGCTTATGCTCTATGATCAAGAATTGACAAATACAACCTCATAAAATTTCAAAGCTTCTGTAAGGCAAAGGACACTGACAATAGGACAAAACAACAACCAACAGATTGGGGAAAGATCTTTACCAATCCTACATCTGATAGAGGGCTAATATCCAATATATACAAAGAACTCAAGAAGTTAGACACCAGAGAACTAAATAACCCTATTAAAGTGGGGTGTAGAGCTAAAAAAAAAAAAAAAAAAAAAAAAAAAAAAAAAAAAAAAAAAAAAAAAGAGTTCTCAATTGAGGAATACCGAATGGCTGAGAAGCACCTAAAGAAATGTTCAACATCCGTAGTCATCAGGGAAATGCAAATCAAAACAACCCTGAGATTCCACCTCACAACAGTCAGAATGGCTAAGATAAAAAAATTCAGGCGACAGCAAACACTGCTCCATTGCTAGTGGGATTGCAAGCTGTTACAACCACTCTGGAAATCAGTCTGGCAGTTTTTCAGAAAATTAGACATAGTACTACCCGAGGATCCAGCTCTACCACTCCTGCGCATATACCCAGAAGATGCTCCAACATGCAATAAGGACATATGCTCCACTATGTTCATAGCAGTCATATTTATAATAGCTAGAAGCTGCAAAGAACCCAGATGTGCCTCAACATAGGAATGGATACAGAAAATGTGGTACATTTGCACAATGGATTACTACTCAGCAATTAAGAACAATGAATTTATGAAATTCTTAGGCAAATGGATGTATCTGGAGGATATCATCCTGAGTGAAGTAACCCAATCACAAAAGAACACACATGATATGCACTCACTGATAGGTGGTTATTAACACAGAAGCTTGAATACGCAAGATACAATTAATAGACCACAGAAAGTTCAAGAAGAAAGAAGACCAAAGAATGGATGCTTCAGTCCTTGTCAGAAGGGAGGACATGGAAGAAGATACAGAGACAAAGTGTGGAGCAGAGACTGAAGGAAAGGACATCCAGAGACTGCCTCACCTGGGGATCTTTCCCATATACAGTTACCAAACCCAGATATTATTGTGGATGCCAACAAGTGCTTGCTGACAGTATCCTGATATAGCTGTCTCCTGAGATGCTCTGCCAGTGCCTGAAAAATACAAAGGTGAATGCTCTTAAGCACCCATTGGACTGAACACAGGTTCCCCACTGCAGGAGCTAGAGAAAGGACCCAAGTAGTTGAAGGGGTGTTCAACCCCACAGGAGGAACAACAATATGAACCAATCAGTATCCCCAGAGCTCCCAGGGACTAAACCACCAACCAAAGAGTACACATGGACAGATCCACAGCTCAAGCCACAGTATAGCAAAGAATGGCCTTGTCGGCCATCAGTGGGAGGAGAGGCCCTTGGTTCTGTGAAGGCTTGATGTCCCAGTGTAGGGGAATGCCAGGACAGGGAAGCAGGAGTGGGTGGGTTGGTGAGCAGGAGGAGGAGGGATGGAATAAGGGGTTTTACAGGGGAAATTAGGAAAGGGGATAACATTTGAAATGTAATAAAAGAAATATCTAATAAATATAAATTAAAAAAAGAAAAAAAGGGAAAAAAAAGGAAAGTATGTGTTATATAATTCTGACCTACCAGGCAAGAAGTAACCATTATTGCAATAGTGATATTACTGTTATAGGGGTAATCAAAACTTTTCTGGCTGAATGTGACTTAAAACTTGCTTCATAGAAAGAAATACATGCCTGGTGATGTGAACCTAGACAAAATCCTATCGTTGGTGCACTGTCTAATTTTGTGTCAACTCAACACAATCCAGAGTTGTTAAAGAGGATGGAGCCTCAGTTGAGAAAAGTCCTCCATGACAGGTAGCTGTAATACAAATTTATCAATTAATGATCAGTGGGGATGTCCAGCCCATTGTAGATGGTACCATCCTTGAGCTGGGGACATTGGATTTTGTAGGGAAGCAGGCTGAAGAAGCCAAGGCAAGCAAGCCAGTAAGGAGCATCCCTCCATGGCTCTGCATGAGATCTTGTCTCTAGGATACTGCCATGTTGAGTTACAGTCCTGATTTCCTTCAATACTGAACAGCAACACTAAAGTATAGGCCAAATAAATCCTTTTCTCCCCAATTTACTTTTTGCGCATGGTGTTTCTTCACAGCAACAGAAATCCCAACTAAACCAGCCTGGGAGGTCATATACTGTTCTGCAAACCTACTACTGTTAGCTAAAGGGACATGTTATCAAACTGTCTTCTAAGTATTTATGCTTGTACCCACATACTAATGAAGTCTTGATTAGTAGATTACTTGTTATATATTTTTCTGTTTATGTATTTATTTTTGCAGTGGACATTAGGTAATTCAGTGTTGGCAATAAGTGACTCTTGATTGCTCATCTACAAATGGTACTTTTGTATTATTTGGCCCAACATTCAGGGAAAATTATGGAGAGGAGTGCAGAAAGGATGTAATAATTGAAGGACAGGGTGTAGTGCTATGGAATGCTGTCATCTGGTCATGACAGCCATTGTGCTCAATAATTTATAACAGCCATGATTACCAGAATATATGACCTGGTCAAGACTAAACCTGTCAGCATTCCATCATAGATACTGGAAGACTAAGGAACTATTAGTTTCTGGTAAAAGGAAGTGATTTTTCTTCAGTAATAGTGTAGCCACAGGTAACTTTCCCATGCTCCAGTAAACAACCTTACACTCTTGCTCATTCAGGGAATCTTAACTAAACTCAGCATATCATAAAAATAAGACATGAAACTAGGAGGAGGACGTGTTGGGGAGAAAAGTTTCAGAGGAAGTAGGAAGAAATGTGAGATGGCAAAAGGTGTAAATATTATCAAAATATATCATGTACATGTTTTAGATTATCAGTGAATAAATTAAACATGCATTTTTTTCTAAAATATCCTTGGTGATGGTTGCCACAAACTAAGAATTGCTACTAGAAAGGGCAGGTGGTTAGTCTTCCTTGATAGAGAATGGGGATGACTGCTAGCCTCTGTAGCAGTGAATTATGAGTGGGTGTTAGCAGAACTGTCTGAGCTTGTGATTGAGAGAACATTTACCATTTATCTTTTTGATGCACATATATAATAAAAGTCTTAATTTCAATTTTAAAGCAAAATCAAAGTCTAAAGTCTCTCTATTATGTTTTTACTTTCTCTATAACCAAAAATGGTCCTTTTTTTTTGCTTCCTGCTTTTTTTTTATTCCCATAAAGAATGAATCCAGAAGGCATGCACAGAACCAGAACTCTTTTTAATTTAATCACTTTATTTAGCCAAAAATTAAATGGCTGAAAATGGGACCAGAGGGAAATTTGTCCAGGTTGAGAGTGGCAGCTTCATTTCCTGAACAACAGACATAAATTCTTTAGAGTCAATAGGGCTTCACTGGGCAGAGAGTACAGCATTGCAATAAGTAACAGCCTCATCTTCTCTGAATATGACAAGCCAAATCACATTAAATTAGCATCACTATCTATCAGTAAACCTAAGAGCTGGAATAGTTTCCAGCAATTACTGGTTTATCAATAAAGTTCTAAACATTAGTTGAATATGCAGAATTAGTGGGCCTTGTCTCATTCCAGGGAACCAGAAATCCTAGAAAAGTAGGGATATATATTTTGGCCACAATACAGATGAACTGAACAGTACCATCATAGCATAAACTCACAGGTTGAATGTTTTAAGGGCTCAGGGATATGTGGCAGTTTGAAGAAGAGTGGCCCCTCATATCTCATATATTTGAATACTTGGTCCCCATAATGTAGAACTGGTTGGAAAGGTTAGGAGGTGTGGCCATGTTGGAGAAAGTGTGTCCATAGGCTATGTGATTTCAAAAGCAAATGCCATTGGAGGTTGGCTTCTCTACCTGGTATTAGCTGATCAGTATGTAATTACTTGGATATCATTCCATCACCATGCTTACATACCTACTACCACGGTTCTCTTCTTGAAAGACATGAGTTCTAACATTCTCTTAACTGCAAGCCACAAATAACCTATGAGGTTATGCTATGATGGCACTGTTTAGTTCCCATACGAGAAGGTGAGAGCAACTCTGTATGACCTTCTGGGTTGGACTCAGACTGAGGGAGGGTAGTGCCTACACTAGAGAACAGCAAATGCACAGCTCTACCTTTGAGCTTAAGTTTAGGGCCATCAAACTCCAGAGTTGTTATTATTTAATGAGATTTGCTCCTGACCTTCAAGAAAACTTACTTTTCCCTAAACACTTCAACTCCTGAGCTGAACCATCTGCTGCATGTATTTTTCAGCTTGTTGATATCTAGCCTCTTGTTCCCCACAACTGTCTCTTAGAGCTGTCTCTCATGTTAGGAGTCTGGCTGATTAAATACAGTCTCCTTGTCTTGTTGTGGTTCCCAACCCGAAGGCTCTCCAGCTTTGATTAGTATCCTATAATGAATCATTTCTGAAGATAGTGCCAGGCCCCAACCCTGAAGGTCATACAGAGTGAAATAATTGGGCTCTTCAAAACTCACAACTAATTTTGAAGCTTGCTACACTGTGGGAGCACTGCAGGGATTTACCCTTGGAGTTAGTCTTTGGCTTTCCCTCCCCAGTCATTGGTGGGAAGGTCCATTTCCCAGGCTCTCACATTTTAGATACAGCTGGAAATGGACTTTCATTTTTTTTTTATTAGTCTGTAAAAGTTGACTTTCCTTCACTGTAAAATTGTGAGGCCTTTTAGGAGTTCCTGGAAAATGTTCTGTGCAAAACTACTATGATCATTCCAACTTCATTAGAGTATTTTTTATACTTTTCTTGAAAAAAAAAAAAGCCTGGCTTCCAGACTTCATGCAAGTTCACTATAGCTTACCTGCATAGTGAATGAACACATAGTGAAACAGCCTTCTAGCACCCTATGAAATAACTTACTTAAAAATAGAAACAGTACACAAAAAGTCATTATAATTTTTTATGTCATACGGTAAACAGCATAATACAGTCTTAGAAATAATCTTATTTCTGATGTACATTTGTTGTATAATAACTGACAGTTGATGGTTCACTTGTGTAAAATATTATTAATATTGTCTTTATATGAATTAATGCTGGAAATTAATGTGTTTGACAGTTATTCCTTAACTGGTAGTTTCCAAATAATCACACAGAGACATTTTAATATTTCAAAGCTTAGGCATTAGCTGGGTAGACTCTCAACTGGCTCATCTAAGTTAACCTAGTCACTATGACCCATCCAGTCACATGGTTAGCTATACACTCCAAGTTCATAGTCATGTGCATCTCCTCTGATGTCTCCTGGAACAAAGCTTTCCTCTTTCTTGTTCTCAGAGTTCATGTTTCCCTCCCAGGAAGTCCCACCTATCTCTAGTGCCCAATCACAGGCTTTAGCCTTTTATTGACCAATTTACTTGGATAGCAAGATTTGAACATGCAAAAGCAAAAGAAAATTTGCTCTTGGGGAAAACAGATCTAGGGGTACACAATTTTGTATTTGAATACATAGCACCAGACCAAACCCAACAAGTTCTTAAAATTATTTTCATCATTCTTTATACTACTTGCAGCCATTAAACATAATAATACATTATTTCTGATCATAAAGAATATAAGTTACATAGGCAAGCTGAGCTATAACAATTGATCTCCATGCTTTTTGACCAGGGATACTGATTTGAAAAGCTCTATGATTTCTAAGCTTTGTGCTTGCTGCTCACCATTTGTCAGGGACTGGAGGGTAACATAATGAAGACTTCGGGTTTCCAAGTTAACAAGAGAGAGTCAACTTTCTCCAGGAAATTGGAAGTGAAAAACTCAAGTCATTTTCTGAGGCATAAGAATAAAAACACAATTCCAAATGCCATTTTAGAGACAGTCCAGATGGTAAATTCTGACAGGACAGCAGAACTCCCGAAGCAAATAGAGGAAATACAAGTCTGATAAGCTGCTGTTTATAGAGAGGCCTCTAAAGAGTGAGGATCTGCCCTTTAATCTTTATACTTTATGCTTTAAAGTTTCTTGGAAACAAATAGGGAGAGAGAAGGGGAAGGGTAAAAAGGGGCCAGGATCAGGGGTGCAAGGAGACTGGATGGGGGTGGGTGGGAGGGGAGGAAGAGAGGGAATTGAACAGAGGATCAGGAAATTGAATGGAGGTATGTAGCAGTGGGGGATGGGGACTGGAAGTAGCCAGTAGAAAGTTCCAGATGGGAGAACTCCATCTTGTATCCCAGGTACCTAAGACACCAGTCTGCACAGGAGAGTGAACAGGTAGCAGAAGCAACAGAGCTTCTGGGACAGGGTCCCTTTCGGGCCTACGTCTTCAGCCAGGAGGCAGAACTGAGCTCCAGACCTCTGCGCACTTTCCCCTCTAGAGGAGAGTTGGCCTACAGGGAAGGCTCTGACCATGGGACCAGGTAAGAATGCCATCTTGTATCTCTGGTACCTTAGAGACCAGTCTGAGCAGGAGAGTGTACCCACAGCAGAAGCATCATAGCTTCTGAGACAGGGTGCCTTTCTGGCACTCATCTTCAGCCTGGACTCAGAATGAGCTCCAGACTACTGTGCACCTTCCCTGCAAGTGGAGAGCTTGCCTGCAGAGAGTGCTCTGACCACTGAGACTCAGGAGAGAGTTGGACTCCCTGGTGTGCTGACAGAGGCTAAAGAATCACAGGAGGGACAAGCTCCAGCCAGAGACAGCTATAACAACTAATGCCAAAAATTACCAGATGGCAAAAGGCAAATGTAAGAATCTTATTAACAGAAACCAAGACCACTCAGCATCATCAGAACCCAGTACTCCTACCTCAATGAGTCCTGGATGCCCCAACACACCAGAAAAAGCAAGATTCAGATTTAAAATTATATCTCATGATGCTGGTAGAGGATTTTAAGAAGGGTATTAACTACTTACTTGAAAAATATAGGAGAAGACTGCTAAACAGGTAGAAGTCCTTAAAGAGAAAAAAATAAAAATCCCTCAAAGAATTACATAAAAACACTGCCACACAGGTAGAAGCCCTTAAAGAAGAAACACAAAAATCCCTTAAAGAATTACAAAAAAACACAACTAAACAGGTGATGGAATTGAACAAAACCATCTAAGATCTAAAAAGAGAAGTAGAAACAATGAAGAAAAACCAAAGGAAGACAACTTTGGAGATAGAAACCCTAGGAAAGAAATCGGGAGCCATAGATGCGAGCATCAGTAACAGAATATAAGAGATGGAAGAGAGAAATTCAGGTGCAGAAGATCCCATAGAGAACATGGACACAACAATCAAAGAATATGCAAAATGCAAAAAGATCTTACATAAAACACCAAGGAAATCCAGAACACAATGAGAAGACCAATCCTACGGATAAAAGGAGTAGATGAGAGTGAAGATTTTCAACAAAATTTTAGAAAAAACTTCCCTAACCTAAAGAAAGAGATGCCAAGGAACATACAAGAAGCCTACACAACTCCAAATAGACTGGAGCAGAAAAGAAATTTCGCCTGACACATGATAATCAGAACAACAAATGCAGTAAATAAAGACAGAATTCTAAAAGCAGTTAGGGAAAAATGTCAAGTAAGATATAAGGGCAGATCTACTAGAATTACACCAGACTTCTCACCAAAGACTGTGAAAGCCAGATGATTCTGGAAAGATGTTATACAGAGCCTAAGAGAAAACAAATGCCAGCCTAGGCTACTATATCCAGCAAAACTCTCAATTACCATAGATAGAGAAACCAAAGTATTCCATGACAAAATCAAATTCACACAATATCTTTCCACAAATACAGCCCTTCAAAGAATAATAAAGGGAAAACACCAACACAAGGACCCAAACTACACCCTAGAAAAAGCAAGAAAGTAATCCTTCAACAAACCTAAAAGGCAGCCCCAAGAACAGAATCCCAAGTCTAACAACAAAAATAACAGGAAGCAACAATTACTTTTCCTTAATATCTCCGAATATCAATTGACTCAATTCCCCAATTACAAAAAAAAAAACAAAAAAAACCAAAACAAAACAAAAAAAAAAACCATAGACTAACGGAATGGCTACACAAACAGGACCCAACATTTAGCTACTTACAAGGAAACCCACCTCAGGGACAAAGACAGACACTACCTCAGAGTGACAGTCAGGAAAACAATTTTCCAAGCAAGTGGCCCGAAGAAACAAGCTGGAGTAGCCATTCTAATATCGAATTAAATTGACTTCCAACACAAAGTTATCAAAAAAGACAAGGAGGGGCACTTCATACCCATCAAAGTTAAAATCTTCCAAGATGAACTCTCAATTCTAAATATCTATGTTCCAAATGCAAGGGCAGCCACATTCATTAAAGAAACGTTAGTAAGGTCAAAGCACACATTGCAACTCACACTATAATAGTGGGAGACTTCAACACCCCACTATTATCAATTGACAGATCATAGAAACAGAAACTAAACGGAGACACATGGAAACTAACAGAAGCTATGAAACAAATGGATTTAACAGATATCTACAGAACATTTTATCCTAAAACAAAAGGATATACCTTCTTCTTACCAGTTCATGGTACCTTCTCAAAAATTGTCCATATAATTGGTAACAAAACAAGCCTCAACAGATACAAAAATATTGAAATTATCCCATGCATCCTATCAGATCACTATGGTCTAAGGATGATCCTCAATAACAGCATAAATAACAGAAAGCCAACATTCACGTGGAAGCTAACAACACTTTATTCAATGATACCTTGGTCACAGAAGAAATAAAGAAAGAAAATAAGACTGTTTAGAGTTTAATGAAAATGAAGCCAAAACATACCCAAACTTGTGTGATTTAGTGAAAGCAGTCCTAAGAGGAAAACTCATAGCTCTGAGTGCCTCCAAAAAGAAACTAGAGAGAGCATACAATAGCAGCTTGACAGCACACCCAAAAGCTCTAGAACAAAAATAAGAAAATATACCAAAGAGGAGTAGAAAGCAGGAAAGATTTAAACTTAGGGCTGAAATAAACCAAGTAGAAACAAAAAGAAGTATTAAAAGAATCAACCAAACCAGGAGCAGGTTCTTTGAGAAAATCAACAAGATAGATGAAACTTTAGCCAGACTAACTAGAGGGCACAGGGACATTATCCTAATTAACAAAATTAGAAATCAAAAGGGAGACATAACAATAGAACAGGAGGAAATTCAAAACATCATCAAATCCTACTATAAAAGGATATACTCAACAAAACTGAAAAACCTAGATTAAATTTATAAATTGCTACACAGATACCAGGTACCAAAATTAAATCAGGATCAGATTAATAATCTCAACTGTCCCAGAGCCCCCAAAGAAATAGAATTAGCCATTAACAGTCTCCCAATCAAAAAATAAATAAAAATAAAAATAAAGAAGAAAACAGGACCAGGCAGGTGTAGTGCAGAGTTCTATCAGACCTTCAAAGAAGACCTAATTCCAATTCTTCTCAAACTATTCCACAAAATAAAAATAGAAGGTACTCTACCCAATTCATTCTATGAAGCCACAATTACTCTGATATGTAAACCACATAAAGACCCAACAAACAAAGAGAACTTCAGACCAAATTCCCTTATGAATATCAATGCAAAAATACTCAATAAAACTCTCACTAACCGAATCTAAGAACAAATCAAAATGATCATCCATCATGAAAAAGTAGACTTCATCCCAGGGATGCAGGGATGGTTTAATATATGGAAATCCATCAATGTAAGCCACTATATAAACAAACTTAAAGATAAAAACCACATGATCATCTCCTTAGAAGCTGAGAAATCCTTTGACACAATCCAACACATTCATGATAAAAGTCTTGGAAAGATAAGGAATTCAAGGCCCATACCGAAACATAATAAAAGCATTATACAGCAAACCAGTTGCCAACATTAAACTGAATGGAGAGAAACTTGAAGCAATCCCACTAAAATCAGGGACTAGACAAGGCTGCCCACTTTCTCCCTACCTATTCAATATAGTACTTGAAGTCCTAGCCAGAGCAATTAGACAACAAAAGGAGATCAAGGGGATACAAATTGGAAAGGAAGAAGTCAAAATATCACTATTTGCAGATGATATGATAGTATATATAAGTGGCTCTAAAAACTCCACCAGAGAACTCCTAAACCTGATAAACAGCTTCAGTCCAGTAGCTGATATAAAATTAACTCAAACAAATTAATGGCCTTTCTCTACACAAAGGATAAATGGGCTGAGAAAGAAATTAGGGAAACAACACCCTTCACAATAGTCACATATAATATAAAATACCTTGGTGTGACTCTAACTAAGGAAGTGAAAGATCTGTATGACAAGAACTTCAAGTCTCTGAAGAAAGAAATTGAAGATTTCAGAAGATGGAAAGATCTCCCATGCTCATGGATTGGCAGGATTAATGTAGTCAAATGGCTATCCTGCTGAAAGCAATCTACAGATTCAATGCAATCCCCATCAAAATTCCAATGAAATTCTTCACCGAGTTAGAAAGGGCAATTTTCAAATTCATCGGGAATAATAAAAAACCTAGGATAGCAAAAACTCTTCTTAACAATAAAAGAACCTCTGGTGGAATCACCATGCCTGACCTCAAGCTGTACTACAGAGCAGTTGTGATAAAAAAAACTTCATGGTACTGTTACAGGGACAGACAGGTAGATCAATGGGATAGAATTGAAGACCCAGAAATGATCTTACACACCCATGGTCACTTTGACAAGGGAGCTGAAACCACCCAGTAGAAAAAAGACAGCATTTTCAACAAATGGTGCTCGAAGTACTGGTGGTTATCATGTAGAAGAATGTGAATTGATCCATTCTTATCTCCTGGTACCAAGCTCAAGTCTAAGTGGATCAAGGAACTCTACATAAAACCAGAGACACTGAAAATTATAGAGGAGAAAGTGGGAAAAGCCTCAAAGATATGGGCACAGGGGAAAATTCCTGAACAGAACAGCAATGGATTATGCTGTAGGAATGAGAATGGACAAATGGGATCTCATAAAATTGCAAAGCTTCTGTAAGGCAAAAGACACTGTCAATAAGACAAAAAGGCCAACAACAGATTGGGAAAGGATCTTTACCAATCCTAAATCAGATAGGGGACTAATATCCAATATATATATATATATATATATATATAAAGAACTCAAGAAGCTAAATTCCAGAAAATCTAATAACCCTATTAAAAAATGGGGCACAGAGCTAAACAAAAATTCTCAACTGAGGAATACCGAATGGCTCAGAAGCACCTGAAAAAATGTTCAACATCCTTAATCATCAGGGAAATGCAAATCAAAACTACCCTGAGATTCCACCTCATATCAGTCAGGATGGCTAATATCAAAAATTCAGGTGGCAGCAGATGCTGCCTATCATGTGGAGAAAGAGGGACAGTCCTCCATTGTTGGTGGGATTGCAAGGTGGTACAACCAACCACTGTGGAAATCAGGCTTGTGGTTCCTCAGAAAATTGGACATATTACTACAGGAAGATCCACCAATACCTCTCCTGGGCATATACCCAGAAGATGTTCCAACTTGTAATAAGGACACATGCTCCACTATGTTCATTGCAGCCTTATTTATATTAGCCAGAAGCTGGAAAGAACCCAGATATCCCTCTACAGAGGAATGGATACAGAAAATGTTGTACATTTTCACAATGGAGTACTACTCAGCAATTAAAAATAATGAATGTATGAAATTTTTAGGCAAATGGATGGATCTGGAGGATATCATTCTGAGTGAGTTTACCCAATCACAAAAGATCACACATGATATGCACTCGCTGATAAGCGGAAATTAACCCAGAAACTTAGAGTGCTCAAGATACAACTTGCAAGACACATGAAACTCAAGAAGAAGGAAGACCAAAGTGTGGATACTTCTTTCATTCTTAGAATGGGGAACCAAATACTCATAGAGGGAGTTACAGAGACAAAGTTCGGAGCTGAGACAGAAGAAAGGACCATCCAGAGACTGCCCCATCTTTGGATCCATCCCACATACAACCACTAAATCCAGACACTATTGCATATGCTAGCAAGATTTAACTCTCTATCTCTTGAGAGGTTATGCCAGTGCCTGGCAAATACAGAAGTTGATACTCACTTTTGCTTATGTTCCTGGATGGAACACAGGGCACTAGAGAAAATAACCAAGGAGCTAAAGGGGTCTGCAACCCTATAGGAGGATCAACAATATGTACTAACCAGTAACCCCCAACCCCGCCCCTGCCCCTGCCTTTGAATTGTGTCTCTAGTTGCATATGTAGCAGAGGATGGCCTAGTCTGCCATCAATGGGAGGAGAGGGCCTTAGTCTTTTGAAGATCATATTCCCCAGTACAGGGGATTTCCAGGACCAGGAAGCAGGAGTGGTTGGGTTGGGCAGCAGGGCAGAAGGAGGGTATAGGGGACTTTTGGGATAGTATTTGAAATGTAAATGAAGAAAATATCTAATAAAAAAATGAAAATCCCAGATGCCAGTAAAGCAAGAGGCTCTGAGGAGCCAATGGGGATGACATTAACTGAAATCCCAACAAAGGGGAGAGAGAACCTATAGAGACCATCTCCAGAGGTTAGGAATGACCCATGACTGAGGGATTATACCACCCACCCATCTCAAAAATTTTAACCAGTTGCTCCTGTCTTAAGGAAATATGGGGACAAAGAGTGGAGCAGAGACTAAAGGAGGGGCCATCCAGAGACTGGCCCACCTGGGGATCCATCTCAGATGTTGCCCCTAAATCCAGACACTATTGATGATGCCAAGAAGTGCTTGTTGACAGAAGCCTGATATAGCTGTCTTCTGAGAGGCTCTGCCAGAGTCTGACCAATATGGACAGACAGGGATGCTTGCAGCCAACCATCTGACTGAGCATGAAGGAGTTAGGGGAAGAATTGAAGGGCTGAAGGGGGTTGCAACCTCATAGGAAGAACCACAATATCAACCAAGAAGAACTCCCAGAGCTCTCAAGAACTAAGCCACCAACCTAAGAGTTTTGTTTGCTGGCAAGCCTGTAGGGCATATTCCTAATTAATGATTGGTCAGGGAGAACCAAGCTTTTTCTAGATAGGGATACCCCAGGTTGGTGGTCCTAAGGTATGTTAGGAAGTAGAATGAACAAGCTTGTGGGGAAATCCATCAATGGACACCACTCTACAGCCTCTACATCGGCTCCTACCTCCAGGTTTCTGTTCCTGTCTTGACCTTCAGTGATGAACAATACTGTGGAAGCATAAACCAAATATACCCTTTCCTTCCCAACTGGCTTTTGGTCATGGTGTTTTATCACACTAATACCAATCCTAACTAAGACAGAGTTCACTATTGGACAGAAGTTTAAAAATTTTAAATTTATTTATTATTATTTTATGTGTATAAGTATTTTGCTTGCATGTATGATTTTGCATCACAAGTGTGACTGGTGCTCAGGGACCAGAAGAGGGTGCTGGATCTTTTTTGAATGGAATTTAGATGGTTGATGGGAGTTGGTGGGTGATGGAAGCCAAACCTGGCAACTCTGTAACAACAGTAAGTGTTCTTAGTTGCTAAGCCATCTCTATGGCCCTGAATTTTAAAGCCTTAATGATCTAATGAAATCTATCTCCTTCCTTTTCTTTCTGGCCTTTAGCATCTTTCTAAGGAAATCCCTTTAAACCTTCTTTTTGAAATTCTCATATACTTTTTCTAATAATTTTAAAGTTTTACCAGTCACTTTCAAGATTTCAGTCTACTTAGAGTTACTTCATGTGTTTGCAATGCCTGAATCATGTACAGTTTCCCGATACACATGGTTATCTTTCTATTTTTGTAATTTGCAACATTGACTGCTTTATGATATCCCTTTGCTAGCTTTGTACTGCCGAGCAGCTTTGTGATATTAAGAGTCTTTATGTGTGATAAGAGAAAGATCTCTTGTTACTTGTGGTGTTGAGATAGAAGGTTGCATTCTACCAGGAAGCCATACCCCAGCCTGTTACTGTTAACTATTGTTTTCAACACTCTTCTGTCTTTTATTGCCCATTATATCTTCTGCAGTTATGGGTGCAGAGTGCGTTCTATAACATTTTTTGTTTTAAATCATGTTGCCTAGGGACTCAGAGATTAATTTGAGATATATTTGGAAATATACTTCATTATAATAAGTAGCAAATATTTTAGGTCTATCACTGTATATTGATCACTCCTAATCTGAAAATTAGATATCCCAAATACATGAACATCTGAAATTGTTTGAATACATGATTCCAAATTCAAAAGATTCTGGAAAAAGTAAAATTAGTTATAAAGTGCTTTCCAGATGCTGTGTGAAGGGTGTAAAGAGGCAAACATAGAGAAATTTTAGGGCACTCATAATAATAGAAACACATAATTTTACATTCATCTGAGCCCAAAGGAAGCACAATGCCAAGAGTGAGCCTACTTGGAAAGTTTGGGTTTAGAATGAGGTATTGGACCATTATCATTACTCTAACATAATCCTGAAGCTATTTATTTTATAGACACAGAGATTTATTTAGAATATAATTTTGGAAACTAAACCCCAAGATTTGGTGGTGCCATTCATCCATACATGAATGGTGAGGCCTTCTTTGGCTATGTCACAGTATGGTGGGTGGCACCATGGAAAGACAGTACCAAAGAGAGAGTGCACATGAGGAGGAAGGCAACCAGAAAGTGAAAATGCACCAATATCTCTTTTTTTTCCTTGAGAACAATTCAATTTTGCAAGAAGTCATTCTTCCTAGAAACAACCATTAAACTCTTGCAAGGATCATTTCATCAATGGCCTAATTATCTCACTCTAAAAAGTCCTAGTACCTCAGTACTGTCATTTTGAAGTCCAAGTTACCCACACATGAACTCTGGGAGCAAACCTAACCTAAGCCTTAGCAAATGACAGGAGTATTTCACTTGGTCTTTACCAGTCTAAGCAAATAGACTACTGCAGATTTGGAAAGTTAGCCTAATATGCATGCATAAGGCGAAGAATATAGAGAATTCTATGTGTTCAGCTCGGTTTTACTATGAACCTAGAATCTCTTCTATAAACCAGCATCTATTAAAGTTCACAGGATTGTTCACAGGACAGTCTGGTGGCAGAATATTCTCAGCTGAGATTTTATTTTCCCAAATGTGTGGCATCTTCTATCTCCTGAATATGAGTATTGGCTGGAAATAGAAAAAAAAATCTTAATTACTTGATTTTTTTTTCAGTCCACATTATAGCACCAACTTCCCTGCATAAAAATTTTACTTATAACTATTTTTCAGAACAGCTTACAGTCTTTTAAACTTTCATACACATATTTGGCCCCTGTAGATATATTTACATATAACTATATATTCTTTCTCTTGTTCCCAGTCAGTTACAGTGCTCATCATTTTTTTTTTTTTTTTTGTAATCTAAAAAATGTAAACTTTCTTCAAAGTCGATATCAATCTGGGGGTCTGAGAGGCAAGATTAGTATAGAAGGGCAATCTGAAAGTTCGAGCACAGTTTTTGATAAGGGCAATGTGGCTGAACATTTACAAATAAAAAGAAATAATAGCTAAAGATAAGTCTAGGATGTGACTTTTTTTCTAGTCAGTAGCTGTGGAGCCTCTATTCTCAGTATCCAGAGCAAATGTCCCCCTTGCTACATTAAAAAAAAAAAAGGATGAAGTAGAAAGGGAATTGGTTTTATGCGAAAGGGTTTTATGGATTTGATTTTTTAAAATGTGCTTTCTTCTAGAAGTAAATCATTCCACCAGATAATCACTGATCATGTGAAGCTAGTGCCTACAAAACCTAGTGATATTCCACTACAACATTCCTTTTAAGGGGTCAACCACCTCATTTTCCACCACATGAACCCTTGTCAATGCACTTAAAATACAGGCAAACAAAACACAGTGCTAGGATTTTTGTCTCACAACCTCTGTTGGGAATGGAAAGGTAGTGTTAAACATTATCAACCAACGAGTTAATCACTTAGATCTGCATAATGGAATGGTAATAAATATCCCAAATAATCATGTGAGGAGACCTTGTAGGTTGGTGACACCGTAGTGTTCCTGAAATATATCTGGAAGGCAAATTCTTATCTCTGCCCATGCCTCTCTTATTTTGGTTTTATCATATGTAATAAACCAGTAAGAACAACTAAATGGGTTTCCTAACTATTCTGTGAGTACTTTTAAAAAAATTATTGAAACCAAGAAGTTTATAAGAGGCCCTGATTTATAGCTGGTTGGGAGAGCTGTAAGAAAGCCAAGGATTTGCTGTAACATTTAAGGTGGGGGAACTGAGCTCATTGTAAATGCCGAGAACCCCAGATTTGTGCAATATACATTTGAAAATACCCTAAAATCCTCAGATTACCTCTTATCTGAGTATTTCTCATGTATCCTTGGGTTGATAATTTATATTCTTTAGGGCAGAAACTGCAGAGAGACTTTGTGTGCAAAGCTCCACAAAATAAAACAAGGTCCTGATTTATTAGTAGCTCAAGATGGGATTTTTTTGGTTTAGAATATGAAGCGTGCTTTCCTCACAAAGGTACCTGGCTGAATTACAGAAGCCAGGTCTCTGGAGAATGTGGCCATGACAAAGCCTCATAACAGAATTCAAGGCCACTAAAAGCTAGTGGAGTCCTCTGCATTGTCCTCATGCCTGTTCAGTCAAGGCACCCAGATATCATGCCCCTCACTACTCAAGCAGGCTGTTCCAGTGTAGGACAGGCTCTGCTAGGAAAAAAGGAGTGTGCTCTGCTCCCACCATATTTAACAAACATTCAACATTTTCAGTTTTCAACTTTAGGAGTACATAGTTTCCAGGTATACTTTTCTTACAACCAACAATATTGAGCATCTTTTCATATTCTGAAGATGCATTTTGAGCTTTCTGTCTGGGACTGCCCAGTAGTGTGTTTTCCTCTTGGGTGATAGGTTCTTGCTAATTTTTAGAATCATTACGTGAAGATATTTTAAAACGAAGTCCCCTTTCTCAAATATAAGCTTATCATATTTTTCATGTTTTACATTCTATCAATTTTAGATTTTTTTGACTGTTCTTATTTTTTTCCATCATGTGGATGGAACATGGGGTTTCCTGACATGAAGCAAACAACTGCTCAGCTGTCATAGTGTATTCTCAGCTCTCTTACCATGTTTTCAATCCCACCCATTCGTTGTTTAGTTGGTCAAATTATTTAACACTTACTTTCATGGTTTCTGAGATTCTGATTTGTTGAAAATGGTGATTCCACCAGAGGTTCTTTTACTGTTGAGAATAGTTTTGATATCCTAGGATTTTTTTTATTATTCCAGATGAGTTTGCAAATTGCGGTTTCTAACTCGGTGAAGAATTTCATTGGAATTTTGATGGGGATTGCATTGAATCTGTAGATTGCTTTCAGCAGGATAGCCATTTTGACTATATTAATCCTGCCAATCCATGAGAATGGGAGATCTTTCCATGTTCTGAGATCTTCTTCAATTTCTTTCTTCAGAGACTTGAAATTCCTATCATACAGATCTTTCACTTCCTTCGTTAGAGTCACAACGAGATATTTTATATTATTTGTGACTATTCTGAAGAGTATTGTTTTCCTAACTTCTTTCTCAGCCGTTTATCCTCTGTGTAGAGAAAGGCCATTGATTTGTTTGAGTTAATTTTATATCCAGTTACTGCACTGAAGATGTTTATCAGGTTTAGGACTTCTTTGGTGGAATTTTTAAGGGTCACTTATATATACTATCATATCATCTGCAAATAGTGATATTTTGACTTCTTCCTTTCCAATTTGTATCCCCTTGATCTCCTTTTGTTGTCTAATTGCTCTGACTAGGACTTCAAGTACTATATTGAATAGGTAGGGAGAAAGTGGGCAGCCTTGTCTAGTCCCTGATTTTAGTGGGATTGCTTCAAGTTTCTCTCCAATTAGCTTGATTTTGGCTACTGGTTTGCTGTATATTGTTTTTATTATGTTTAGGTATGGGCCTTGAATTCCTGATCTTTCAAAGACTTTTATCATGAATGTGTTGGATTGTGTCAAATGCTTTCTCAGCATCTAAGGAGATGATCATGTGGTTTTTGTCTTTGAGTTTGTTTATATAGTGGATTACATTGATGGATTTCCATATATTACACCATCTGAACATCCCGGGTATGAAGCCTAACTGGTCATGATGGATGAGAATTTTGATGTGTTTTTGTAAATTTGGTTTTGTCATGGGATTTCTTGGTTTCTCCATGTATGGTAATTGAGAGTTTTGCTGGGTATAGTAACCTGGGCTGGCATTTGTGTTCTCTTAGGATCTGGATAAAAATCTGTCCAGGATCTTCTGGCTTTCATATTCTCTGGTGATTAGTCTGGTGTAATTCTAATAGGTCTGCCTTTATATGTTACTTGACCTTTTTCCCTTACTGCTTTTAATATTCTATCTTTATTTAGTGCATTTGTTGTTCTGATTATTATGTGTTGGGAGGAATTTCTTTTCTGCTCCAGTCTATTTGGAGTTCTGTAGGCTTCTTGTATTTTCATGGGCATCTCTTTCTTTAAGTTTGGGAAGTTTTCTTCTATAATTTTGTTGAATATATATGCTGGCC
Source organism: Mus minutoides (assembly GCA_902729485.2). NCBI lineage: Eukaryota > Metazoa > Chordata > Mammalia > Rodentia > Muridae > Mus > Mus minutoides. The sequence continues at coordinate 1,887,820 of LR753316.1, read as the reverse complement.
CTTTAAGTTGAAAATCTTCATTCTCATCTATTCCTATTATCCGTAGGTTTGGTCTCCTCATTGTGTCCTGGTTTTCCTGGATGCTTTAAGTTAGGATCTTTTTGCATTTTGCATTTTCTTTGATTGTTGTACCCATCTTCTCTATGGAATCTTCTGCACCTGAGATTCTCTCTTCCATCTCTTGTATTCTGTTGCTGATGCTCACATCTATGGTTCCTGATTTCTTTCCTAGGGTTTCTATCTTCAGAGCTCACTTTGAGTTTTCTTCATTGTTTCTACTCTGATTTTTAGATACTGGATGGTTTTGCTCAATTCCATCACCTTTTTGGTTGTGTTTTCCTGTAATTTTTTAAAGGGATTTTTCGTGTTTCCTTTTTAAGGACTTCTACCTGTTTAGCAGTGCTCTCCTGTATTTCTTTAAGTGAGTTATTGATGCCCATCTTAAAGTCCTCTACCAGCATCATAAGATATGATTTTAATTCTGAGTCATGCTTTTCAGGTGCGTTGGTGTATCCATGACTGGCTGCGGTAGGAGTGCTGGGTTCTAATGATGGTGAGTGGTCTTGGTTTTTGTTAGTAAGATTCTTATGTTTGCCTTTCGATGTCTGGTAATCTCTGGTGTTAGTTGTTATAGTTGTCTCTGGCTGGAGCTTGTTCCTCCTGTGATTCTGTTAGCCTCTGTCAGCAGTTTTGGGAGTCCAGCTCTCTCCGAATCTCAGTAATCAGAGTACTGTCTGTAGGCAAGCTTTCCTCTTGCAGGGAAGGTGCACAGAAGTTTGCACTTCAGACCTGCCTCCTGGCTGAAGATGAAGGCCTGAAACATGGCCTGTCCCAGATGTGTTGCCTCTGCAATCTGCCTGCTCACCTGTACAGACTGTTCTCCGAGGAACCAGGGACACAAGATAGCTCTGTCTCCTGCTCCGGTGGTCAGAGCTCTCCCAGGTGGCCACCTCTTCTCTGGTGGGGAAGGTGCCCTGATGTCTGGAGCCCAAAATGGAGCCTGTCCCAGAAGCTATGTCACTCTGCCAATCCCAGAAGTTGTGTGGACTGTTTTTAATTTAAAGATGATGCATATGTACATATCTAAAGGCATGTATATATGCTATGTGTATTTGTTCATACATACATCACTGGAAAGACAGGAGGACACTTGAGTTTTCAGGCATCATATTCAAGTCATAAGGCTTATACAGCAAGCCCTCTACCAACTGAACAATCCCAACAGCCCAATGTTCTGAATACTTCTCTCATCCTTTCACCTCAGGCAGGATAGGTAGATCACTTTTCCACATATTCCTCAGCTGTATGATTTTTCATGTAGCCCTATATTTCTCTGTTTCTCAAATCTGAAACACGTGCAGAATACTATGTTCCAACTTTTATAAACAAGGTATTTTACGTTGTTGTCTTAATATACTAGTGTGGAAATTTGGAGTTTAGTCCATGATCTGCCATACAGTCATGCTGCTGTGTCTTTTTTCCATATACCAGGAACATCTTCTCTTTCCATTTAATTTTCTGGGCTCCAAAAGTTTCCTGGCTTTTAAAAAACCTTCTTGCACTGGGCGTGGTGGCTCACGCCTTTAATCCCAGCACTCGGGAGGCAGAGGCAGGCGGATTTCTGAGTTTGGGGCCAACCTGGTCTACAAAGTGAGTTCCAGGACAGCCAGGGCTATACAGAGAAACCCTGTCTCAAAAACAAAAAAACAAAACAAAACAAAAGAAAGCAAAACAAAACAAAAACAAAACCCTCTTCCTTTATGGTCTCTTGCAGTTTTTAGGAAATTGTTTTGGGGCTGCAGAGACGGTTTATCAGTTCAAGGATTATACTGCTCTTCTAGATGACCAGAGTGTTTCCAACACCCAGACCAAGTGAATCACAACCACTTGTAACTCCAGCTTCAAGGGCTCTGAAGTCTCTGTCTTCTGCAGGCATGCACACTTAACTCTCCTAAAAACATGTGTGGAAGGTGAGGATAGATTTCACTCCTATAAGAAAGAAAAATACAACCAAGCCCAATGGGGAATAGATGACTCAAAAGCCAGTTTGATATTCACTCTTGTATATTTATCACTGTTGGCTCCTCAGCAGAAGAGCAATTTCTTAGTAAGTTCAGTCTCCACAAAGGTTCATTTAAGTAAGCTGTGAATATTTGTTTGTGACATCCTGTGTCCTGTGTAACATTAGCATTCTAGGGACACTAATAAATTTAATCTAAATTCCCAGAGATGTTGCCAAGGTAAAACACTAATAGAAAACGAGGCAATTTTGAAATATAAGTCTCACTAATTTCTTGAAACCTTTAAATAAAAGCACTAATAAGAATTGTATTTATTTTGGTGTTTGATATGATTGTGATATGAAAATGATGAGTGTGAGGTAAAGCATCTAAGTTCAGTTGTGTTAAACATAAGGATAACTTTGTCACCATAGAATAGACTGTACTTCAACTGTAGAGATTTTAAATAAGGTGTCCTTTACCTTTGCTTTGCTAGCTAAGAGTTACCTTGAATTGATGCTGAAAGAATCCTTGACTTCTTGGATATTAGCATTTTAAATTAATATTTATAACTTATTAAAACACTTTATTTGCTCAAATAACTCTTGTGGAGCAGAGCATGTTGTTGCAAAATGAACAATTTAATTAATAAGTTGTAGAAACCAAACCCATATGGATTTATTCTCTGTAACTCTGATACCTGAAAAAAACAAAAGGACTAGAGAGTAGGTACATGTATGCCTAGAATACAAAGACAGAGTAATACAGTAGATCACCTTGTGGTGGCTCCACTTAGGCATTTTTCAATGAACTACAACCTCCTAGAGAAACGTGGGCTTTTTTGGTTTTAGAAAAGGGCTGAAATGCTCTTAATATAATACTGCTGCATGTAGTGACATAGACTTTGAGTCCAAGTACTTGGGAACTGTGGAAGAAGGATAATTAGCTCTATAGTGAGTTCAATGCTAGCCTAGATAACATTAAAAAAAAATAGAGCAAAACCAAAAAATAGATACTTCTTTTTCTGTCCATAGATGGGAACATCACTTAGTACAGTTGTCTGCTTCATTATGGGGTCTTTTTTCCCCTTATTTAAACACATATACATTACATGGAATGAAAAGTTGGCTAATTTCCAAATCTGGCTTTTGGAAAAAAATGGTATGCTTGTATTTATCTGTCTATCTCTATACTTGGAGGAATAATTTGACTGCATTTATTAAAGAGAGAATGCACAAAATTCATAGCATGTAAGCCATTAAATCCCATGACGTAGATTTCCACTTCCCAGCTGGTCTAGATGGAGCTATGCTGTGTTGGTTATATGTCATTGCCATGTACTGCCTTTCACATGCATCCTGAGCATTGTGTATTTTCTCACTCTGGTTTTATGTAACAAATCCAAGAAACGGATTCAGTGTTGATTTTCTTTCTTTCTCTCTCTCTCTCTTTCTTTCTTTCTTTCTTTCTTTCTTTCTTTCTTTCTTTCTTTCTTTCTTTCTTTCTTTCTTTCTTGTATTCTTTCATCAAATATTTATTGAGAGCTGATCCCTGTTTAAACCCTGGCTGGAATAAGAAAGACTTTGTTCACCGGGCAGTGGTGGTACATGCCTTTAATCCCATCACTTGGGAGGCAGAGGCAGGTGGATTTCAGAGTTCAAGGCCAGCCTAGTTTACAGAGTGAGTTCCAGGACAGACAGTTACACATAGAAACCTTGTCTCGAAAAAGAAAGAAAGAAAGAAAGAAAGAAAGAAAGAAAGAAAGAAAGAAAGAAAGAAAGAAAGAAAGACCTTGTTCCCATAATTCTGCTGAGAAGCATGAGGGCCATAAAAATGCAGTGCAACCATTAGATTATAATGCTTAAGAGATTTAAGAGAATGTTCCTAGAAAGAAACAGAGAGAACAACAAGGCATTTGTTTGTTTTTTCATAATGAAGTTTGTATTTTGGCATCAAAGAGACACAAATAGAAAAGTTTAGCTGTTAAAGCATGAAACATACTTTTTCCGATTACAGTGAAGAGACATGTGTGAAGAGAATCACAGAAATGCTACAGCTAGAGAGGACCTGAAAAATCAGCTGGCCCAAAGCAGGCTCAATGACAACACTCAGCAGGAAACACCCCCAAGAATCAAAGGAGGGAACTACATGAAGTTAAAAACCTGCACAGCAAAACAAAACCCAAACCAAAAACATTGCAAACTATCAGCAGAGCAAAAATATAACCCATGGAGTGGAGTAAAGGTTTACAGCTATTCTTCAGACTTGGGGCTAATGTCCAAACCTTATCAAGAGCTACAAAAATTTAATACCAAAAAAAAAAAAAAAAACCCTTTCAAATGAAAATATACGAAGGAAGACATTTTGTTATTCTCTTTTACTCTCAAAAGATTGAAAGTCTGAACCCCAAGAAAAGTCTGAAGACTGGGGAACAGCTACTGGAGGAACTTATCTCCAGGAGAAAGGTTTACAACTTGTCAGACAACCTTGCAGGACAGATTGTAGCTGTGACAGCAAAGGGCAGGAGGACCATCCTTGGTCCGGTATTTTGTGTTTAATTTAAAGCTTACTCTCATGTTATGACCCTAAAGGTAGACTTGGCAGTGAAAAGGAGGCTGATAGAATACTCTAGGAGGCATGTCACCTGAAAACCAACTTCTCTAAAATGCTTCAATTTGAAATGCAGGAGCCAAACAGCTAGAATTAAAGGCCCTATCTTAAGCACAGGCTTAAGATCCTCCTTCAGATCTGTCACAAATTATACTCTATGCTAGAATTTCTCTATATAAATAGGTAATTTTGTACAAGGTTTCCAAAAACATTTATTAAATAAAGGAGTTTCAAACTAGTAAATGATATTGAATCAAGTGGAAATTTAAAAATGGGGACAGATAAGAAATTGGGGAAAATGTATTGCCCACTCAGAGTTGGAGGCAGGGAAACAACAGGAATGTTAGAGAGAGGTAACAAATGGACAGCCCCTGGGATATGCCCATAAACTACACTTATGAACTATTATCTGGTTTCCAAGTCTTCTCTTTGCAGTGATCTAGTTACTTCTAAGCAAACTACACATATTGCATTGTTTTAGTAACCAAATTTATAGGCACTTAAAAATTATTTAATAGAGGTCATAAAGTAACAAAGTAGGTCTCTGTGTGGTTTATGGAAATAGCCATCAATTAATTAGTACACTTTCCATGAGAAATTTGCATACCAAAAACTGACTTTCTGAAGAACCTTTGCAGATACTCATTTTTAAACACACACACATATATATATAAATTCATTATGCAAAAATAATTCCTTCTACAGTCACGCTTTCTAGCTACCAAATCTCCAAATGAAGCTATCATCTTAAAGCATCTGCTGTTATTATCCCACCTACTAAACTATATATAGAAGCCCAAATTTTCATTAGGTTGATAAACTGTCTGCTGCTTCAGGAATTGAATTTTCAGTCATACCTCTGCCAATAGTTTGAATGTTTTTAAATGTTAGATTTCAAAATAAAGAGGAAGATATTTTAATCTTTCTGCAATATTTGAAAATAATGGCATACTCCCTTGCAGATGGTCTTTACGAGTGGTATACTTCCAATTAACCAATGCTTATATTCTTCTAGAACAAGTTCAATTTTGCTGCAGTTCACACTTTATTCCCTCTTTTGTTTACAAAAGAAAATGTGATTGGAATTTACAACTTTCAAAATTGTCCTTGAAATCCTGCCTCCTCCTGAGAGAAATTTTTTTCTTTAAAAGTGCTGATAGGACAAAAAGCTTCTAAATGTTGGCATTGTGGTCACATTGCGAATCAGTGGTAAAATGGGTCATTTTCTAAGGCCATGTTCTACCTACAGCAAAGTAGTGTTTGTTTGTTTGTTTGTTTGTTTTAGGGCTTACCATTTTAGAATGCTTTTATAAAAATTAATTCTGAAAAAGACATTAGTAGAGCTGTGTCTCAATTGCATCATCTCTCCCAACTTACAATGTTTTTGGTGAGTTTTTTTTTTTTGACTTTGAGTGTGTTCACATAATTTGTGATAACAAGCTTATGTTAGTGAATTCAAAGCTTTCATTTTAGTTTACTATTAATGTGAAAACCAATGTAAAGCACAGCTAAACTTGTATTAGTACTTTCAAATATTCTTTGAGAGCACATTACAATTATATTATTGTTTTCTATTGTTGGACAACTTCTGCTGAAAATATAGTGTGATAATAGCTACTCTTTTTTTATTGGGAACAAATTTATTTCAATGTCAAAAAGCAATTATATTTTTACTTTTTAAATTACTTCTTTTATATTTGATATTATAATACAGAATTTCCCCTGTTCCATTTATTTCTCCAGCTCCACCATGTGTATCTCCTTGCTCTCTTTCAAATTTATGGCCTTTTTATTAATTTATTGTTAAATCCATATATGTATACATGTATATATTTCTTTTTAAAAATTAATCATTCCATTCATTGACATCTCAAATGATATTCTACTTCTTTGTTACACTTTCATAGCCCCCCATGCCATATCTGCCCTCTTCTCCCTCCCCTTTGCCTCTGTGAGGTGCTACCCCCTTCTGCTCCACTGCTACAGCATCCCCCAAGTATTTCAGTTATTAAAGAAGAAATTACAAGAAAAATTCTTTGGAAAGATTCAAACAAGAAAGACATAGTAGAGTTTCTATTTTATCCAGGAAAGTAAACAATTAAATAATTGATTGAATAATTAATATGTTTTATTATGTATGGTGTTTTTCTTCCATGTAAGTTTGTTTGCCACACATATGCCTAGTACCTATAAAGGCCAGAAAAGGGACCTGGAATCTCTGCATGTATTAAGAATTAAACCTGACTCCTTTGGGAGAGCAGTGTTCATAACCATTGAGCCATTTCTCTGGGAGCTTTTTTTTTTTCAAACAATGGTGTTGAGGGCTACATGGAAACCTAAATCTAGAGAGGCCAGAGGAAGGCCAAGCATATAGACAAAGGGAGCACTGTGAGGAGACCCAGTGAAATGGTATATGGGAGAGAGGAGTCTTAGTAATGGCAAGATAACAGTCATGAGGCTATCACTGGGGTGGATTTAAGGAAAATCCTCTTCCCAAGAGGGTTTTCTGGACCTTGTGATATGAGACAAAAAGGGAATTCAAAGATAAGTGTAAGCAGTTCAAATGAGTAAAAAGAGGGTTAATCCTGCTTTCAACAATAATAAGAGTACATGCAAGAAAGAGCAAAAATGGGCAGAATTACTTTGTACATAAGACTAAATAGTTGAATAATAATTCAGAGGGCTGAGCTGGGCGTGGTGGCACACACCTTTAATCCCAGCACTTGGGAGGCAGAGGCAGGCAGATTTCTGAGTTCGAGGCCAGCCTGCTCTACAAAGTGAGTTCCAGAACAGCCGCCAGGGCTATACAGAGAAAAATCCTGTATCGAAAAACCAAATAATAATAATAATAATAATAATAATAATAATAATAATAATTCACAAGGCTGATGACATATGACTCAATGTATTTCACAGAAGAATTCATGTCCTTTCTCTTACGATTTTTTGGTAAATTGTTAGACATGAAAGTTATGCTGAAGTTCAGATCCAAGATTTATGGAAGACAAGTGAAGTCCCAGAAGCTGGAATGAAGCTGTGACTTTCAGTTTCCTCAGTATGGTCAGAGTTTTTGACTGTGGGATGGCAACCCAATCCCTCCACTTGATGCCCTTTCTATCTACTGAAGATGGACTCAACAAGTTCCCTCTCCCCACTGTAGGGCATTTCATCTAAGGTCCTGTGGGTCCCCCAACCTCCAACCTCCCAAGGTTGCCTGTTTCCATTCTTTCTACTGGCCTGAAGCCCTGAAGGTCTTTTCTTCTTAAACAGATTATTTGACTTAGTTTTCTGATTTTGTATCTGGATTTTATATGAATTTCCAAGACTTCCATAAGAAAATACCACAAAGTGGCTTAGAACAGGTTTGGAAGCCAAAAGTCCAAATTCACCCTCCCTCAAGTACACCACAGGAAGACATGATCAGTTGTTAGTTTCCAAGCTTGTGGCAGCAATACTCCGGTCTGGCTATTCTGTTCTTTTAGCCCACATTGCCTCCTTTCTTAAGAACAGTAGTCATATGTGATTAGGAACCCATGAAACTATTCCAGTATGGTTTCTCTGTAACCAATCATACTTGAAATTATGTTCCACCCAAGTAACACCAAATACTGAAAAATGCTGAAGGTCAGGACTTGGACACAGGAATTTGGAGCAGTACAACTCATCTGTATTAGTATCACAATAATATTGGTGCCATGTGATCTCCAAAATCTGTAGACAACAACAATAGAATATTTTCACCTCCATAAATTCTGATTTGTTTCACAGGTTCTGATTTGAAAACATGAGTGTACAGAGATCCCTTTATAAATAAGTTTGATAATGTTTTCTGATATTTTGCTATATCTGTTAACTGTGGTTCAGGCCCAAACTCATGACTATAAAGTAGAATCATAATAACCAAACTCATTCTCAGATTAGAATATTAATATTAAGATCAGTTGCTGTGGCACTGAACTGAGACTAGATGAATAATGAACTTGAAACCACAAGAAGTAGATGTCAGCTTGCAGTGAGCATAAGTGGAGTAGAAGTGCCAAAACTGTTACCGTTTAAATAGGAATCTGGGGGTGGGGAGGTCCATGCATTAAGTTATAGCACAGCCAATTCCTGAGTCTTTAGCATTACAGATTTTTATGAAAGTTGAATCCACATAGAATCCTGTAAGAAAACTGAAAACATTTCAAGAATCTCAGAAGTGTTCTGTGCATAGCCTTCTCTAGCAGGATAATAATTTGTGGAGTCTAATGGCATGATCTTCACTTAGGAAAGAAAGTAGGGTTGTCAACTATTTATTCACTGGTCAAACTAAACTTTAAAAATTGTTGATATTGGGGCTTGAGAGAAGTCTCAGTGGTGGAAAGCACATATTACTCTTGAAGATGACCTAAATTCAGTGTCTAGCTTCCATTTGGTCACTGAAAACCACATGAAATTCCAGCTCCAGGAAGTTGACAATTCTAGCCTTAAGGGATACTATATTTACACACACACATAGAGAGGGAAGGGCAGGGAGAGGGGAAGGGAGAGGGGGAGAAAATAAATCTTTTAGAAATGCCAATCTTAAATACAAAAAAAGAGCAGAGAGATATGAATATACTCCATTGTTCTTAAGACTATTTAAGAAAAGAATACTCTATGTGGATTCAAGGCCATGGGTAAGACTAAGGTATAACTGTACTGAAAATGTGTCAGGGTCCTGCCTTTCGTAAGCAAAAATAGTACAAGATAAATGGATATAGAAAAAGAACAATCCATGTCCACAGAGATTACATGAAGTCCACTGAAGATAATCTGCAATACGAGGTTTAAATGGAGGCATGGCTCTTTATGGCAGGACAATATTGCTGATTTTGCACAAAGAAATAGCAATGTTTTAAGTAATTCAGTCCTCAACAATAGTTACATAAACTCTAAATTTCAAGCAGAAAAATGTTTGCCCTTTGCTAAAGGGCACTGACTGGCCAATATTAATTGACATGTATTTATAATTGAAAAGCAAAATTCTAAGCTGAAGAATATTTTATATTATTACTTTTTAGCTAGGAAATAGATGGAATGATATTCATGCTCTATGGAAAATGCTTTGTTTCACCTTTGTTTGTTTCTGGTGCTGAAAACTTGGCAAATGATCACAGTCATCAGTGTGAGCTGGTGTTGTACTGCCACAGCAGAAGAATGTGCAGTTATTGACCTTGGCTGCAGGTCTGCATGGCTGAGAGAATAACAGTCTCTCAGAAGAGAGATGTTTGGTGGGATCTATGTGGAATATTCACCCAGGGAGCTCAGAAAGTTAAACAGTCACAGGAATAAGCAAGAGGACATTACTGCAACCTATACCCACCTTTCCCATTTTCCTAACTAGTTATTGAGCTTCTATTTATCATATCATCTGTCCCAAAGAGCAGGGAACATAACAACACAGACTGGAAGGTCCTTCAGGTTGAAAACAGGATCTTCTACTCAGGACCCTGCCACTAACTGTCGCTATGTCTAGGTATTTTCTTTCTTCACGTAGAGTTATCACTAACCCTGGGCTCTGCATGTGTGGTGGGTGTGGCCCTTTTTCCTGTACCTTTAAAAACCACACCTGAACAACAAAAGTCAACTTTGCTCTTTTGGCATTGAATGTTTTCCCTGACCTGAGTTGGACAGAGTTCTTAACAGTACATCTAATCAGTAAGCAGTCCATCAAGGTCATGTGTTCAAATGTGCCTCAAGGAAAACTTATGCCTTGGTCTTCCATGTGTAATTTGCTAAGGATGCTATAACTCCAAAACTTATTTTGTAGTGATACTTACTTTCCTTATTTACTGTGCTGACCTCTGCACTAACATTATAAGAAAAAATACTGGTACATAAAGTCTCTAGCATCTTATCATAGACCAGGGCAACAACAGTAATTCTCAACCACGAATGCAAAAGTTAATATTAATATCACTGTACTGGCTAGGTTTGTGTCAACTTGACACAGCTGGAATTATCACAGAGAAAGGAGTTTCAGTTGGGGAAATGCCTCCATGAGATCTAGCTGTGAGGCATTTTCTCAATTAGTGATCAAGGGCCCCTTGGGGGTGGGACCATCTCTGGGCTGGCAGTCTTGGGTTCTATAAGAGAGCAGGCTGAGCAAGCCAAGGGAAGCAAGCCAGTAAAGAACATCCCTCCATGGCTTCTGTATCAGCTCCTGCTTGAGTTCCAGTCCTGACTTCCTTTGGTGATGAACAGCAGTATGGAAGTGTAAGCCGAATAAACCCTTTCCTCCCCAACTTGCTACTTGGTCATGATGTTTGTGCAGGAATAGAAACCCTGACTAAGACAATCACATAACATATCCTTAATGGAAAACAATACTTCATTTCTGGCTCTGAAGTACATCTTTTAGTTTCCTGTGAATAATGGAATGGATGTAAGTCATATTCACTGAACACTGAAAGTCCACAGAAACTCACAAGGGAATCCATCTATAATTATTTTGGCTACAAAAGGAACAAGCCGATTATCTTCATGTGCACAATTTTTGCTTGAGTGATAGACTGATAAATGATTATTTACACATGAGTGGCTATCAAACATTTTCTCAGAAGTGAGTCATGTACTCCAGTCACTTCAAAGGAAAGCACAACCCAATGTCTGCCACGTATGACAAAGCATGAATTTCCAAATGAATATCCAGAAGTTGAAAACACTTATAAAGACCAGTATAAACATAAAATCTTTGTAATAAAGGTTTTAAATATAATCTATGACATTAAGGAACAATTTCCATGTTATAGTTTTGTAATAAAGAGTTTTTAAATATAATCTGTGGTATTAAGGATCAATGTTTATGTTACAAAATAAAATGTATCAATATTTGTATCAATATTTGTATTATTGTGTTGCTCAATGAACTTGTATCTTATACATGACATTACCACATTGTCCCAGTCTGTTTTCTCACTGCTGTAATAGAATGTGTGAAATTGAGTAACTTATAGAGGTAAGGGGTTGGATTTTGACTTCTGATTCTAGAGACTGGCAAGCTCATGTTCCATGGACAAGCCTCAGTCAGCCCCCATCAATCCATGGGAGAACTCGGGGTTCCAGACAGGTGGGCAAAGAGTCAGCGAGAAATGACAAACAAATACGGGCCACAAGAGAGTATGCTGTATCTGAATGTAATTTGTCAAATCGAGCATCAGACTTTTAATACAGAAGAAAATAGGGAAGTTAGGTGACACATCAGCAAGGTACAATGAGGTTACCGGATGTTTAATGACTCTTAAACAAAACAGAGAAATGCAAACACAAAGACTGGTAGGAACTGGGCAATAAAACAACTGAGACAAAGTCAGCTCTATCTAAGGTCAGCTATATTCTTAGAAGCCAGGTGTGAGGTCTTTACACTCCAGGGGCAAGGGCTTTCAAGCCCAAGTCATGGTTCTAATTAGGGAGTTCTGCTCTAGCTAACCTTCTCATGAATAATGCAATACTCTAAAACCACAGCCCAATCTACTTCCTAAACCATTGTAAATTCCTGTATATGGGATCAACTTGGTTTTTATTCTAAGTGATAGTGTGGGGGTACTTTCTACTAATAAGTAATGTAGTCTGCCATACATAACTATAATAAGAATTCTAAACTTACTTTGCTAAGCTTACCCTGAGATTTCTAACTCTATGTAGTAGATAGTAATGCCTGATTACTTTCACTATCTCTCTTACAATACTAGAATGTCACTGAATAGGCAACATTCTTACTGAATTCAAAGCCCATGGTCTGCTTAAGGAATACCTAGAGCATTCATGAAAGCCAGGAAGCAAAGTTCGATTTTGCTTAGGTATTTGGCAAGTCATTGCTTGGAGGCACCTATAATAAAACAATACTGAAAGAAAGCACACAGATCCATATGCAAGGACAAGTTTGCAGCATTCGTTATATGAGATGCCAGGGTTCCAGACTAAGTTTCCATGAACTTTTTGCCCGGGACTGTGTCCAGGCTTTTAGTCCTGTCATGCATGTCACTACTGGAGTGGATGTAGCACTCATGAACAGGGCACGTGTACTTTCTGGCTTCTGCTGTGTGATTCCTTGATGAAAGAAGAGTCAAAGCAGGTACATGTATTAGAGACAAACACTATATTAGCTTTCTTTTACCACACTTACTTCTGATGGCATCTATCCAGTTATTGAACAGCAAGAACTTGCTCACAGAAAGCATAGATCCTCTAAGGAGGGATTACTCCTCAGGACCTAAACATTTCAAATGAGATCCTATCCCAAACATGTGCAATTTGGGGGAGCATTCTCAAACATATCACATAAAACATTTGTCAAAACAATTACTCAAAGTTCAATGAATTTTAATGTTAAATATTATGAAAAGTTACTAAAATGATTTCAGTGCAACCATGTAAATCACATGTAAGATGCTATCACCCTTTGCCTGGTTTTTCTGTCAAGTCAGAGGATGTCTGTGGCTGTCCTGAAAGAATTATTAAATACTCCTTTATTTTCCAACTCTTGCTTGAGATTGCATTTTCTTCATATGTTTCATTCATTTATTCATTCATTCACTTGTTTGTTTTTAGACATAGTACCACATTTAACTTATACTGGCCTGGATCTCACTATGTAACACAGGCAGGCCTTGTGGTCCTGGAAATCCCCTGCCTCAGCCCTCAAATGTTGGGATTATGAGCATCAACCATTAAGCTAGCTTTTCTTCATACATTTTAGCTAAACAATGTATAACACTCATAATAATTCAAATAATTCCTCTCTATAATTCTACTCATTAAGAAATTATAAAATCACAAAATAATACCACTCTTTCTTCTAACTTCTATTATTTAAAATAATTTGTTTCATAAACTAACAATGTGTTTATTATTAACACTCAAAACAAATTAGTATTATCTTTATATTGATGTTTTCTTTTTATTTTATTTATTTTTTAATTAGATATTTTCTTTATTTACATTTCAAATGTTATCCCCTTTCCGAGTTTCCCCTTTGAAAATCCCTTATCCTACCCCACCACCACACAACCCTTCCACTCCCTCTTCCTGTCCTAGGCATTCCCCTATAATGTAATCTTTTAAATGCATAAGTTTTCTTTGTAACTTAACATAAGTTGATGTGTTTCAGAAGGGCAAGGCACATGGAGGCCTTAATCTTTAAAAAAAAAAAAAGAAAAAAAAAAGAAAGAAAGAAAGAAAGAAAGAAAGAAAGAAATCATCGATGTTAATAATATATATAATATGTATTTTTTCATGTAAAACCAAGAAAAAGTAAGAATTATGGGCAAATAACATACAATGGAATCAAGGAATGATGAATATTTCAAATAATTTTTCTAACATTTAGCTAGTTCACTTCATTTAAAACAAATTTTAATATGTTCATATGAAAATAATCATTTTAATATTCTTTTTTTGGCATAGAAAAAGTATTCAGGCCAGCTTAAGTTTCATTGTAGAATCTTGTCCCCAATCCAAAGTTCAATGGTGGGTAGCAAAGGCCTGGGTTCAGTTCCCAGTGGTAATAGAGAAAAAAAGAAAGAGCAAAGATAATGGATTCCAAGACCAGTATATGAATGTGGTCAAAGAGATGGCCATTTGAATCTAATATCTAATGACCCCTGTTTGTTCAAATTTTTAAGACACATGCTCCATCTGTCTTCATTGCTTTACATAACACATTATACAAGGTCAGCATAATGAAGCCCCTAGGACCCAACCTAGTTTTCTAGCCCTGATCCAAGTGAAAGGCACTTTTGTCTCTAACAATGTGAATTGTAATTTCTAGAGAATGGGTCCTATTAAAAGATAAATATGCCTGGCAGTGGTGGCGCATCTCTTTAATCCCAGCACTTGGGAGGTAGAGGCAGGTGGATTTCTGAGTTCAAGGCCAGCCTGGTCTACAGAGTGTGTTCCAGGACAGCCAGGGTTGTAAAGAGAAACCCCAACTCTAAAAACAAACAAACAAACAAAAAATATATTACCTCGTAGACTATTTTACTTTGAAATTCCCCATTCTAGACTGTGAGAATGTTATGTTTCTTGGTGTTCATTTGAATCACAGTCTGGTGCTAATCAGCTTTTGGGGAATTGTGATGAAAACTAACATCTGGGTAGCTCAGGCATTTCAAAGCTCCTGCCTTAAGCCATTATCACACTCTATGTAAAAGCTTAGAAGACTGTGCCTTCACAGATAACTCTGAAGAGAATAAGAGTGGTTTACTAATTTGTTTTTAGTGATTGTAGAGCATATGATTGATACTTTATGTATTCTGTTATCCAAACCAGGGGATACTATTCATCATTCAAATGTATAACATGCATTGATATTTTTAAATAAAAGTAGAAAAATTCTTCCACCTATAGGGTTGAAGACCCCTTTAGCTCCTTGGGTACTTTCTCTAGCTCCTTCTTCCTTGGGAACCCTGTGTTCCATCTAAAAGCTGACCGTGAGCTTCCGCCTCCATGTTTGCCAGGGATTGGTATGTTTTCCCCCGAGACCGCTATATCCGGGCCCTTTCAGCACCATCTTGCTGGCATNATGCGGAATTCAGTATCAATGGGTCCTTTATTAGTGGTTCTGTTTACTGAAATAGGCTCTGGTCCAATCAGTTTGGCCTCTGATCTGATCTGATCTGCTCGTCTCAATATTAGTTTATGTCCTCAGCTGTGATTGGATTGTCTGTTTAGGTCTCTCTTGAGTTGTCTTACAATTTGTGGACATTTTCCTCTGCAGTGTCAACATATTGTCTAACCCACCTAGTAAAAGTTTACTGTATTTTCACCTCCAATAGTCTGTTATTTTTATAATTTTTAGTTTTCCTGGTGGAGATTCCTAAAATGTTTTGTCATGTCCCACATTTTTCCTTTGGAATTTTGAAAATTTTATAATATTTTTGTAAGTATATATTATATTCCTTGCTTACTAATTGCAACATCTTTGCTCTTGGAAAAAAAAAAAAAAAAAGTAGAAAAATTATTTAATGACAGGTTGACATAAAAGTACACCTTTCTCCACTACTTACCCATTTGGGGCTTGGCCTCATCAGAATAGCATAACTGTTTTTCTTGTGACTTACTAGAGGGGTGAATGTTTCCATTCCCTTGCAAATATAATTGATTATTTCCTTTTTAAATTCATAGATAATAAAGGTGAGCTATAATTTGCTAAAATGGAAGCAAGCACAGAAATCAACAACCAACAATAGCTATGATTTCAGTAAACAATGACAAGTGATAAGAATTATAACATAATTTATTTTGTTTTGTAGATAAAAATGATGGTGATGATGATGTCCTGGATTTTATAGTTTGCACAACTCTCCATTGTTTGGTTGTTACTGTGGTTTTATTCACCTGAATCGTTGAATGTATGATTCTCATCAATCAGGGCTTGTCCTTTAGAAATTGGTTCTAACACCAACGTCCTGCAGTAACATATTGTTTCAGAGAAGTCTGAGTATTACTAGTTTGAGTGTTACTTATGAGAATTAAATATGCTCTTTTGCCAAGATCAAGTGACCATAGGTGTGTGGGTTCATTTCTGGGTCTTCAATTCTATTCCATTGATCTTCCTGCCTGTCTCTTTACCAATACCATGCAGTTCTGTAGTATAATTTGAGGTCAGGGATAGTGATTTCCCCAGAAATTCTTTCATTGTTGAGAACAGTTTTCATTATCCTGAGCTTTTTGTCATTCCAAATGAATTTGCAAATTGCTCTTTCTAACTCTATGAAGAATTGAGTTGGAATTTTGATGGGGATTACATTGAATCTGTAGATTGCTTTAGGCAAGATGATCATTTCTACTATATTAATCCTCCCAATCCATGAGCATGGGAGATCTTTCCATCTTCTGAGATCTTCTTCTATTTCTTTCTTCAGAGACATGAAGTTCAAGGTATGTAATATTATTTGTTATTCTTGTGAAGACTGGTGTTTCTGTAATTTCTTTCTCAGCCTGTTTATACTTTGAATAGAGGAAGGCTACTGATTTGAGTTAATTTTATATCTAGCCACTTTGCTGAAGATTTATCAGGTTTAGGAGTTCTTTGGTAGAATTTTGAGGTTCACTTATGTGCACTATCATATCATCTGTAAATAGTGATATTTTAACTTCTTCATTTCGAATTTGTATCCCTTTCATCTCCTATTGTTATCTAATTGTTCTGGCTAGGACTTTGAGTACAATATTGAATAGGTAGAGAGAAAGTGGGCAGTCTTGTCTAGTTCCTGATTTTAATGGGATTGCTTCAAGTTTCTCTCTGTTTAGTTTGATGTTGGGTACTGGTTTACTGTATATTGTTTTTACTATGTTTTGATATAGGCCTTGAATTCCTGATAGTTCCAAGACTTTATCTATGAAAGGATGTTGAATTTTTTCAAGTATTTTCTCAGCATCTAATGAGATGATGATCTGGTTTTTTTCTTTGAGTTGATTTATATAGTGGATTGTTAATGGATTGTGTATATTGAACCATCCCTGCATATCCAATATATAAAAAGAATTCAAGAAATTAGGTACCAGACAATCAAATAACCCTATTAAAATGGGGTAGAGAGCTGAATAAAGAATTCTCAACTGAGTAAAAACTAAGGGCTAAGAAGCACCTAAAGAAATGTTCAGCATCTGAATCATCAGGGAAATGCAAATCAAAACATCCTTGAGATTCTACCTAACACCAGACAAAATGGCTAAGATCAAAAACTTAGGTGACAACAGATGTTGTTGATGTGGAGAAAGAGGAACACTCCTCCATTGTTGATGAGATTGAAAGCTTGTACAACCACTCTGGAAATTAGTTTGGTGGTTCCTTAGAAAATTGGACATAGTATTACCTGATGATCCAGCTATACCATTCCTGGGCATATCGATAAAAGATGCTCCAACATATAACATGGACACATGCTCCACTATGTTCATAGCAGGCTTGTTAGAGAAATGACTGAAGGAACTAAAGAGGTTTGCAACCCCCTAGCAAGAGCAGCAATATCAACCAACCAGAGCTCCCAGGGTCTAAACCACTAACCGAGGAGTACACATGGAGTGACCCATGGCTCCAGCTGTATATGTAGCAGAGGATGGCCTTGTCAGGCATCAATAGGAGAAGTGGTCCTGGTCTTCTGAAGGCTTGATACCCCAGCATACGGGAATGCTAGGGCAGGGAGATGAGAGTGGGTGGGCAGGTGAGGAGACACCCTTATAGAAGTAGGAGGAGGAGAGATGGGATACAGGGTTTCTGGGGGCATGGAAATAAGGCAAGAGAATAACATTTGAAATGTAAATAAATAAAATATCCAATAAAAATGACTAAGCAGAAAAAAGAGAATTAAATATGAAAGAAAATGTTATACAAAGACAGTTCATTTGTAGGGATATTAGAATTAGGGAATGGTAGGAGCTACACTAAGGTACGCCCCAGAAACATTTAAAGTAAAAGATAAGCATTGGAGCTATGAAAGAAAACCCCCTGAGGAAAATGTAAGCACCTGATAAATTCTGACCTGAAGGTGCCCATATCTTTCCTAATTCTTAGGAAAATGATTATGCCAAAGAAGACAAATTTCACAGATTTAGCATGTGTTTATACTATAGTATCTCACTGGTAAAGAAGACTGCACTGTGCTCATCAAAACACACTCTCTTGATTATCTCTTCACTGCAAGTTCCTCTGACTATTTAACAGCTCAATTACTCTGTCTTGTTGAACAGTCACCTTCTTACCACCCGCTCACAATTCTACTGTTAGGCTTTATATACTATGATGGACAGGAAGAAAGAGAAGCAAAATTTTCTTTTGAGCTTTCTACCATATGAAGGAAGAACTCATCTCTATTGCAGACTCTAACTGAGCAGAAAAACTATGGTCCTAAAGATCCTCCTGCCCACACACCCACACCCATTGACAATTATGATTCTAAAAAAATGCCTGCAGAATAAACATCGGAATAAGCACTCTGCTGATCAAGACTGCTCCTGAACCATTGCTTCTCAGCTTGAATGTAGATTGTCCACTGAGAAGGCAGTTTAATTTGCTATACTTATTCACAGATTATACAGAAAGGAAGGTTTTTCTGGATCAAAGTTGAAGGTTCTATTTCATGATCAGATGGATCTGTTGCTTGGGGTAAACGAGCACACAATCCTGGCAGCACATGGTATAGTAAGTGGCTCTATTTCATGTTAAGGAAGCAAAAGAGACATTGGTAAGAAGCAAAGAGGGGCTGGATTCCTCACTTCAATTATTAACTCTCAGTGGCTTGAAGATGTCCAACCTGCCCTACTTCCTCTGGCTCCACCAAATCTTCATAGTACTTTTCCAGAGAGCAAAATTTTATCACATGGACCTTTGGCAAACACTGACAATACAAGCCACAACTTGTGGAATCACAAGTGATGTGGAATCACTTTTTCTAAAATAAATTACATTTTAAAGAAGATTCAGAACATTGTAGAATAGTGTTTTAGTTATGATATATACACATATACATATGTATGCTTATGTTGTGTTTTGAACTATTTTCTAATATATGCATGTTCTCTATTTTAAATCTTTTTTTCTCTTTATTAGATATTTTCTTCATTTACATTTCATGTGTTATCCAGAAATTTCTCCATCCCCTCCCCCATCCCCGCCCTGCTCCCCTACCCACCCCCTCCCACATAATGGCCCTGGTGTTCCCCTGTACTGGGGCATATAAAGTCTGTATGACCAAGGGGCCTCTCCTCCCAATGATGGCCAACTAGGCCATCTTCTTCCATATATGCAGCTAGAGACATGAGCGCAGGGGGAACTAGTTAGTTCTCTATTTTAAATCTTATACATTTACAGTAAGATATAATAAAATGCAATTGCAATATATGTTAAAACAACTGATCAATATGCATGAATTGATTGAAATTTATTACATAATATTATAAATAGTTCCTCTCTGAAAGGAAAACTATATCTGAGTGTCTTACTTTGCATTGTGTTTCTGTGATAAATATGATGACCAAAAGCACTTGGAGAGGAAAGGGTTTATTTCATCTTATAACACCTTGGTCAGAGTCCATCACAGAAGGATGTTGGGGAAAAAAAGTCAAACAGAAACAGAGGCAGGAACCACATAGGAACACACCTTCCTGGCTTACTTCCAGCTCTATTTTGAGTTGTTGGTTAGAATTGTGTGAGAGACTCCCAAAACATTGCAAGCTATTGCCATTGTACTTAGTTGCCTTAAAGAGGTAAGACCCTGTTACCAAAGGCACCAAGCATTTTGAATAAAGGATCTAGATACTAACGCTGTGACCCTTTAATACAGTTCCTCATGTTCTTGACCCCCAATTATAAACTTATTTTTATTTCAACTTCATAACTGTAATTTTACTATTGGCGTGAATTGTAATACAAACATCTGTGGTTTCTGATGGTCTTAGGAAACCCCTGTGAAAGAGACATTCAACTCCTAAATGGACTGTGACACACAGGTTAAGAACCAGTGATCTATAGAATCCGATTCATCTGACCAGAATGCCTTCTTCCAGAGTGTTCTCTGTCATTGTCCCAGAAAGTACCATGCAAGATGCCAAGGTAAGAAAGCAAATAACAGTTTTAACAAGTTATGACCTTTATGAAGCAAATAATGTTTAGTATGACATAACAACCATAAGGGTGTGATAGTGGTTACATGCTGGTAGTAATCAACATCTTTCTAATTGGACTTAAGGCCCATTCTATAAGTGAGAAATCTTTCTTGGTACTGAAACCTACCTACCTAACAAGGGCTATTAAGGTTATCAATCTTGGAGGAAAACCCACAATTGTCACCTTACTGAAACAACATAATTCCAAATTCCATTACTCTGATACCTACAGATAAGTGTAAGTATAAGAGGGCTTACTTTTCTGGCCTCGGTGGGAGAGGATGTGCGGAGCCTCAAAGAGACAATATGCCCGGTTCAGGGTACACACAGGGGGGACCCAATCCACTCAGAGAAGAAAGGGAGGGTATAAGAGGGAAATTTTTTGGAGGGGGTGACTGGGAGGTGGCAGTAAGTGGGATGTAAAGTGAATGAATAAAAAAAATAATAAAATGAAATAAATTGTATTCATCAGGCAGATAAATCTCTTTTCTATAACTTCATCTCTTATATATGTTGAAGATAAACTTTGTTTTAAAACTTCCTGGGTGGTTCTAATTCTAGGGACACTGAATTTGCAATATTAAATATTAAATGAAAATTTAAAAAGAATATTTTTTTTTTTTTTTGGTTTTTCGAGACAGGGTTTCTCTGTATAGCCCTGGCTGTCCTGGAACTCACTTGGTAGACCAGGCTGGCCTCGAACTCAGAAATCCACCTGCCTCTGCCTCCCGAGTGCTGGGATTAAAGGCGTGCGCCACCACGCCCGGCCCTAAAAAGAATATTTAAAACACATCTCATAGTTTGGTTTGAAAGTGTATGACCTTCAAAGGATCATATATTTGAGTAATTGGTCTCTATTTGGTAGAACTATTTGTGAAGGATTAGGTGTTGTTTTGATTGCCACTGGAGACAGGCTTTAGGTTTCAAAAGCCCATTCCAATCCTAGTTGGTGTACTCTGCTTTGAGGCGGTGAATCAAGATATGAACTCTCAGGTACTATTTCAACATCATGCCTGCCTGCCTGCTCCCATACTTTCTACCATGATGGTCATGGATTTATCCTCTGAAACTGTAATTAACAAAGAAATTCTTTTATAATTGTCTTGGAAATGATGTCTTATCACAGCAATATAGCAGTAAGATAGCATCATTTAAAACAAGGAAACAAACAAACCAAAAAACCCAACTCCTCTTGAGTGAGTGGTGACTATTACAGAAAACCACAGCTAATCAAAATGCAGTGAACAAATGATACAAGTGACCATGTGGTGCCCATCTGCAACTGATGTATCTACAGTATGATTCAGACTCAGATATCACAGCCTAAGAGGGGGAGGGAAGATTTTAAGAGCCACAGGAACACCAAGATTACAATGAGATTATATGTAGGGGAAGATTCCCTAATTCTTTAATTGGGTAAATAAAGATGGCAGAAGCCAATCACTGGGTGAAGATATAAAGGCTTTTTTCCCAAGTTCCAGAAGGAAGAGGAGGAGGTGAGATTGAGAAATTTCTTTTTGGACCAGGCTGTGGAGTAGATAGGAAGCTGCAGACATGGAGGTCTCTCGGAGCACAGTTTGTAGCCTCCGTAGCTGGCTGAGGAGGCTAAAGAGGATAGGGTAGGATACTCTTTGCCCAGACTTTAAGTTATCTGGTCATTTTTAAAATATAAAAATTTCTAGTGTTTCTCTTTCTTGGGACTAATGGGAACTGTGTAAGAAGCCATTGCCAGCACTGGGCAAGGAGGAATGAGAGGTGCTTTCAGGAATACAGGCAGCAACTGTTCTTGAGCATAACCAGGAACTCAGAAAAGTGTTAGCTAACTATGGAGACTGACTAGATGCCAAGCGAGCGGCTGCTAGCCCCAGAGCCTAGTCAGAGCAAGCGTGGTTATTAAAATTACACACAACAATTATAACTCCTACAAATGTCAGAAGTGACACCCAAGAAGTCTTATCAACATGGATGTCTATACAAGACAGGATACGAATGGACATCCTAACAGATACAAATAAAATCTTCTGGAGTTACAACCCTGTACAAAGTACTATCAGCAATTAAAGAATGCTGAACTTTGGATAAATATTCTTCCCCATGGAAGAGCCAACCCACTCCCTGATTTGTTATTCAATACCAAATGGTCAGCCCTGGAGTCATACTCCCATAAATAACATTATGTGGATTGAATAAGTTGTATTTATACATTTACACACACACACACACACACACACACACACACACACACACACACACACACACCAGTTAAGGAAAAGGCAACCATGAATTTAATAGAGAAAAATTAGGGTTCATGGGAGGAATTGAGAGGAATAAAAGGAAAAACAAATTAATTTCAAAAAATAATAAATTATTTTTAAAATAAAACAATGGATGCAGTTATGAGCAATTTTAGAAGTAGTTATCTTTACTTACTAAAAAATTATGCAAAAAGTGAATAGTTTCTTTGTTGCAGAATGTTGTCCTCTGAGTATAATCATAGTTCTTTATTTCTTATTTCATTATGCCATTTTTATACATATATGCCATATAATCTGCTCATACTAAACCATTATTCTCTTTTACATTACCTCTTCCTCATCTCTTTCCTCTTCATGAACAGCCCTCCACTTTCTTTCATTTCCCTGTTATTTTTATGCATGAGAGAGGAATCCTAACATTTGTCTTTTGAAATTTAGTTTATCACTTTTCTCATCCATTTCCTGAAAATAGCTTCATTTCATATTTTATGGCTAAACAAAGCTCTATTGTGATGGAAAGAAAGAAAGAAAGAAAAAGAAAGAAAGAAAGAAAGAAAAAAAGAAAGAAAGAAAGAAAGAAAGAGAAGAAAGCAGCCTTATTTATAATAGCCAGAAGCTGGAAAGAACCCAGATGTCCCTCAACAGAGGAATGGATACAGAAAATGTGGTACATTTACACAATGGAGTACGACTCAGCAATTAAAAACAATGAATTTATGAAATTCTTGAGCAAATGGATATATCTGGAAGATATCATCCTGAGTGAGGTAACCCAATCACAAAAGAAGTCACTTGATATGCACTCACTGATAAGTGGATATTAGCTCAGAAACCTAGAATACCCAAGATACAATTTCCAAAACACAAGAAAATCAAGAAAGGCCAACGCATGGATACTTCATTCCTCCCTAGAATAGGGAATAAGATATACATGGAAGGAGGTGCAGAGACATAGTTTGGAGCTAAAATGAAAGGATGGACCATCCAGAGAGTGCCCCACCTGGGTGGTTCATCACATAATCAGCCACCAAATACAGACACTACTGCATATGCCAGCAGGATATTGCTGAAAGGACCCTGATATAGCTGTCTCCTGTGAGGCTTTGACAGTCCCTGACAAATACAGAAGTGGATGCTCACAGTCATTTATAGGGCAGAACACAGGGTTCCCAATAT
Source organism: Mus minutoides (assembly GCA_902729485.2). Classification (NCBI taxonomy): domain Eukaryota; kingdom Metazoa; phylum Chordata; class Mammalia; order Rodentia; family Muridae; genus Mus; species Mus minutoides. The sequence continues at coordinate 1,864,152 of LR753316.1, read as the reverse complement.
AGGAACTAGAGAGAGTACCCAAGAGCTGTAGGGGTCTGCAACCCTATAAATGGAACAACAATATGAACTAATCAGAACTCCCAGAGCTCATGTCTCTAGCTGTGCGGCGCGCCTCCCTGCCTCCTCCGTCGAGCAGCAAGAAAGACACGCCACCACCGGGATCTTCTCAGTCAGCTTTATTCTGGAGCGCCTTGCTTGTAGTTCCCAGGGACCCAGAACAGCAGCAGAGCTGCTGCTTTTATACACTCCCAGGGAAGGGGGAGGGGTGTCATAGTGATTGCTGATTGGTGCACCAAGCCA
>LR753316.1:1672604-1862561 GCA_902729485.2 Mus minutoides | reverse complement strand
TGGTACTACAAGCAGTGCCTCATTAGCATATTTTCCCTTCGGGAGGGGCTACTGCCTCAGGAGGCCTGAGGAGAGAGCTGCGCATGCGCACTAGGCTCTCCTCCCTGGCAGCCTGCCGGCCCCGCGCCATCTTGTAATGGGGCGGAGCCGCAGGCTCCCGGAGCCGCAGGCCTTCCCGGAGCCGCACGGCCTTCCCTGGGCTCGGGCGGCCTTCCCTGGGCTCGGGCGGCCTTCCCGGAGCTCGGGCGGCCTTCCCTGGAGCCGCTGGGCGGCCGCTTTCCCTGGAGCCGCTGGGCGGCCGCTTTCCCTGGAGCCGCTGGGCGGCCGCTTTCCCTGGAGCCGCTGGGCGGCCGCTTTCCCTGGAGCCGCTGGGCGGCCGCTTTCCCGGGAGCCGGTAGCCGGCGGCCGCTTTCCCGGGAGCCGGTAGCCGGCAGCTTTTCCGAGGCGCCGGCTTCCTACATAGCTGCATATATATTAGAAGATGGCCTCATTTGCCATTATTGGGAAGAAAGGCCCTTGGTCTAGCAATGTTTACATGCTTCAGTACAGGGGAATGCCAGGGCCAAGTAGTGGGAGTGGGTGGGTAGGAGAGCAGGGCAGGGGGAGGGTATAGGGGACTTATGCGATAGCACTTGAAATGTAAATGAAGAAAATATCTAATAAAAATATGTGGAAAAAAAGAAAGTAATTTTTTTCACTTTTTTATTTATTATTAGAGAGTTTCTTCATTTACATTTCAAGTGTTATCCAAAAGTCCCCTATATCCTCCCCCCGCCCTGCTCCCCTACTCTCCTTCTCCTGCTACTTGGCCCTGGCATTCCCCTGTACTGGGGCCTATAAACATTGCTAGACCAAGGGCCTTTCTTCCCGAATAATGGCCAACTAGGCCATCTTCTAATACTTATACAGCTAGAGACATGAGCTCTGGGGGTTCTGATTAGTTCATAATGTTGTTCCATCTATAGGGTTGCAGACCCCTACAACTCTTGGGTACTCTCTCTAGCGCCTACATTGGGGACCCTGTGTTCTGCCCTATAGATGATTGTGAGCATCCACTTCTGCGTTTGTCAGGAACTGTCAAAGCTTCCCAGGAGACAGCTATATCAGGGTCCTTTCAGCAATGTCCTGCTGGTGTATGCAGTAGTGTCTGTATTTGGTGGCTGATTATGTGATGGACCACCCGGGTGGGGCATTCTCTGGATGGCCCATCCTTTCATTTTAGCTCCAAGCTTTGTCTCTGCACATCCTTCCATGTATATTTTAATCCCTATTCTAGGGAGGAGTGAAGTATCCACGCGTTGGTCTTTCTTGATTTTCTTATGTTTTGGAACTTGTATCTTGGGTATTCTAGATTTCTGGGCTAATACCCGCTCATCAGTGAGTGCATATTAAGTGACTTCTTTTTTTTTTTTTCCAACTTTTATTAGCTATTTTCTTCATTTACATTTCAAGTGTTATCCAGGAAGTTCCCTATACCCTCCCCCCTCCCGGCCCTCCTCCCCTACCCACCTGCTCCCACTTCTTGGCCCTGGCGTTCCCCTGTATTGGGGCATATAAAGTCTGCATGACTAAGGGGCCTCTCTTCCCAATGGTGGCCAACTAGGCCATCCTCTTCTATATATGCAGCTAGAGACATGAGCTCAGGGGGCACTAGTTAGTTCATGGTTATTCTTCCACCTATAGGGTTGAAGACCCCTTCAGCTCCTTGGGTACTTTCTCTAGCTCCTTCCTTGAGAACCCTGTGTTCCATCTAATAGCTGACTGTGAGCTTCCACCTCCATGTTTGCCAGGCATTGGTATAGTTTCCCCTGAGACAGCTATATCTGGGCCCTTTCAGCACTATCTTGTTGGCATATGCTATAGTGTCTATGTTTGGTGGCTGATTGTGGGATGGATCCCTGGCAGCCGCAGTCATTGGGTCCATCCTTTGCATTCAGCTTCACACATGATCTCTGTAACTCTTTCAATGTGTGCTTTGTTCTTAATTCTAGGAAGGGGTGACGTGTCCACATTTTGATCTTCCTTCTTCTTGAGTTTCATGTGTTTAGTAAATTGTATCTTGGGTAGTCTAGGTTTCTGGGCTAATATCCACATATCAGTGAGTACATGTTATGTGAGTTCTTTTGTGATNTTTCTGGCTATTATGAATAAGGCTGCTATGAACATAGTGGAACATGTGTCCTTATTACCAGATGGAATATCTTCTGGATATATGCCCAGTAGGGGTATTGCAGGATCTTCCGGTAGTACTATGTCCAATTTTCTGAGGAACCGCCAGACTGATTTCCAGAGTGGTTGAACCAGCTTGCATTCCCACCAACAATGGAGGAATGTTCCCCTTTCTCCACATCCTTGCCAGCATCTTTTGTGATTGGGTTACCTCACTCAGGATGATATCCTCCAGATACATCCATTTACTCAGGAAAGTAATTTTTAAAGTGGTATTTTTTCTCTTTCTCCCGCTAGCTTCCAATGAGACAGGCTAGTTTGGCTACATGACAGGCTTCAAATTGGCCATTAAGGAGAATAGGCCTAAATCTGTTTTCAATAACTGGGCACATCCAGGCAAGTCAGTTACTGAAAAATCCCAGGCTTCAGGCAGCCAATCAGAAGCTGGCTTTCCACCAGAAGCTGGCCTGAGGCAAGGGCAATGGGTTAGCAACAGTTTCAAGACTTCCTTAGGAACAGTTTTGAGATTTCCTCAACAACAGTTTCTAGCCAACCCCCTATGGCCCAGAAATGGTCCTGGAAAGTTCATAGCGATAGACCCAACAGACTAGATAGAGGTTACCTACCCCTCCCCTAATGTGATTTAAATCAGGCCTGTGAGCTCATTGGGGTGCCTCTATTTTGGTAGATGGTAGACCCCAGTATGCTGGACTTCTGCATTATAAAATGCTCTTTGCATACTATTTGAGTTTGGGGTATTATCCTTTGGTGAACCATGGACCTTTATACCAAATGAATGAGACAGAAACTACTAGGTTTATTTAATCAGAATTCACTGCAAAATACTTGGGCACTCATTGATCTCTTCTAATCCTCTAAATTAATCTGGCTATACTTTCCCTTCCCCTCAACCAAAAAAAATCCATGAAATACCTGAATTTTAATATTCCTGTGTCTCTATGGCTTCTGGTGTGTTAACCCACAGTGTCTTCAGAATCCTTCCCTCATAGATGTACGCCCTCTTCCTTCCTCCTTCCCTCCCTCCCTCTCCTCATCTTCTTCATCCTCCTGCTCTTCTGGCTGGCTATTGTCTTTTCTTCCCTGCCATTGGCTGATCTAATTTTATTGACAAGTCAGAGAACAAATTGGTAGTTTACACAAACTTGAGACCAGAGATTCCTAGAACAAGCATTACAAACCCATGTCCAGATTACAAGAAGATATAAAGGCAGAGGAATCAGCATTTGAATAATACAAGGATAATCTTTACACAGTGTATGAAAACATTGTGCTAACAAAACAGTAAGTTTTGCAGATTTTTCTTTCCAAGATGTAAAATTATAAGCTCAATATGATATAATGTGATGGGAATTCCAACAAAGCCTCTCAATGTCAACATGAGATAAATAAGGGCGCTAGCATTTCTGTATTTCCAAATACACATTCACAATTCAAAAATGCTTTCTTTCCTAAAATCTACACTCTGATTGTTTTCCAATTAAGCAAGTTTAGTACATGCATACAAATTGATTCTCTGGGTTCTGCAAGAATGAAGTAGGTAAGATATGCATAGTGCTTAAATTCACAGATTTCTAACATTGCAACCTGATGGAAGAGATGGCTCAAACTGTGTTAAAACTGGTGAACAACTGTTTCCTCGGTGCTCTCTTAATGCTTCGTTTTTTTTTTTTTTTAAATATACTCATAGATTTTGCTTATTATGGTAGTGGCTAGTTAAATGTTCTTGTCTAATAGAGAGACAACAAAAGTAGATAGAGCCTTCTATCTTGTTTATTTCCAATTATTTGGGTTATCATAATAATCACATTAGGCTGATTAGAATTTCACTGATTGATATAATTAAGCTATTATGTAAAAAAAAAACACTTCCGTTGAAGTTAATGGTTGATTTAATGATGCTGTATTCTTGGGTTGGCATAACCTTTCTTTAAAAGGAGATAGAGAGAGAGAACAAAATGGAAAATTTTAAATGTTGGACATTTATATCAATAAAAGCAGCTCTTTTAAGTTCAGAAGAACTCTTGGTTGTAGCTTGCAGCTGTGTTCAATTATAACATCTCACAGACAATGACAAACTTCTCTTCCTTCTACCTTCAACTTGATAGTGTAAGAAATAAAATATTTCCTTTAAAATAATATTATCGTTGACTATGAGCTGCACAGACATTTTATTCAAAGGTATTGGAAGATGAGAGCATGGGATTTTAAGTGTTTGTTTAGGTACCATTGAAGGGGGTGTTCCTCTGTTAATGTGTTCTGGAAAGAAAGAAATCAGTAAAGAGGTATAAACAATTAGAAAGTTTATTTGGGAAAGCAAAGCATAGCTCCAAGTAGAGATTGAAGTGGGATGTTCAAAGAGGATGTATAAGGCAATGAGTACTCTCTAAATTTTAAAGAAATTTTATATATATTTATGGATCGGTGACATACATTTGGGATAAGATGATGTTTTTTTCTTTCTGAAATCATGTTGGAGCACTCTCATTTAGAGTATTTCTTCCCATGGCCCTCTAGAAAACTTCATGGTAAAGGCATCAAAACTGCTACCTAAGCAACATTATAATGATGTCATGTATTTTGAGGATGAACACATTTCATCAGTGTATACATGATGGTTAGGGGAATGTCCTGGTGCCTTAGCTTCTGACATTCTGTAGCTTCAAGGACATTTAATTACTGAAGGATACTTTGACTTTCCAGAAACACCAATCTCAAGATGAAGTTGAAATTGTTTGTTCATTAGGTTTGGCTTGGTTTTTCTTGCTTTTATTTTTTTATTAATATTTTTTATATTTGTTGATCTTGTGACTCACTGCTTTTAAGATAGCTCAATATAATCTAAAAACACTGCAATTTATGAAACTGAGTTTTATATCATGGAAAATAGCACCTGGGGTTATGTAATAACTTTTGAGGCTATGAAATCCTGGGCTGTTTCTTAGGACCCTCTTTCTCTGCTCCATTGTTAATATATTTCCTCTATACAACAGTACATTTATGTCACACTACACATAGGATACTTATGAGTAAAACACAGAAATTTAATTTTTTATATTTAGTACATGATATGTACTGCATAGATGTTTCATTTTGGTTATTTAAAACACAGATCAAAATAATAACTTCCAGTTTGCACATTGCTTATAAGAACATTGATGTTTTGTTTCTTTTACTACAAATGAACAACAATTACCAATTCTTCATTGACTGCTCTCTTTTACAAATTCTAAGTGCAGACATGGCAGTTCTCTCTATGTACAGAGAACTGACCTATTTGAGACCCAAGTCATTGCTCAGAGGGGAACCATGCAAGAGACCTACTTGAATGACTTCAGATGGTGACACCAACTAGATAGACATGATTGTAGTGAGTTCCTAAGATGTTTATGAGCTAATCCCTTAACGATTTATCCCGTTGGCCTCATTTCTCTAGAGAACTCTAAGATACTGTAGGGAAATATTTGTCTGTGTCCTCAAAAGGGACTGGATTTTAAAACTATATGGACATTGTCTCTAACATATTCCACTGCTAAGGTAGTATACACATATATGTGTATATTGTATGTCAGTTAATAAAATTTTTACTCCAGGGTGCTGTCTGGTTTGTATTATAGCTATCTTATTCATATGTGGAAGGCAATGCTACTATGTATACATAAAAAGTATAAACATAGCATTGAAGATGCTGATAGAGCTTTCTGGACGTGATGTGCATAATAAAGTATACTGGAAAATCAATTTTAGATCCTCAAGATATTCACCATTGGAAGAATTTTCATGAAGAAAACTTTGACTGAAGTCATATCTGATTAATTATTGTTTTTAATCATAATTATCATTTTTTATCATTCCATATATATTCCAGTAAGACACACACTTAAAAGAGGAAAGATTGGAAACATTTAAGGACAATGGAAACTATTAAATTATGTCAAATAGCTGTGTGTTAGAAGAAAGACCATATTCAGTAGAAAAGCTCTGCTTAGCCAGCTTTGTAGAGGCTTTCTTCCAGTTGTCTAGGTTTCCCTAAACCATTTTGCTAAAGTAAGGGACTTTTCTTATTTAGACTGACCCTTCATCAAAACTTGAAAACTATTGATTACTAGTGTTGCTTGGTAGCCATGGATTCTAAGCAAGTGTCAGGCAGCATGTGTCAGATTGTCAACATTGTTATTGGATGAAGCGAGGCTCAGAGCTAAGCTGACTTCACATAAGCATGGACCTAAGAGACCAGTTGGTAATATGAATCATCTCCCTGATTACAGGGTATATGATAAAGATAAGATGAACATGGTACATGGTTTGTGTCTCCAGAGAGAGAGACAGAGACAGAGACAGAGACAGAGACAGAGACAGAGACAGAGACAGAGACATAGACAGAGAAAGGCAGAAAGGATTCATCTGGGACTCAGTTCTTCTCACATTCCAATCACCTTGTTGTGAGGCAACCTTTCCTGGCTAGGTTTGCTTACAATAAACTGAATTTTCTTAAGTAGTGCCATGGTAGATTCCGGTTACAACTCTGAGTGCAAGTCCTGTCTCTTATAATCTGATATCCTTCCTAACTTATGGAATATAGCTACAAAATGTAAAATGACTAATTGAAGCACATAACTGTCTTTGATATGTTATGAAGCTAAAATTATTTACATAAAACTCAGATAATTAATAAATTAAGATGCTAATATCAACCAAATGTAATTATGTTGACCAATAAAATAATTTCTTTCATTTTTCTGAGACAAACTGAAACTCTAGTAAAGAGCAAGTAACCCCCATAAATACGGCTTCAATAATAGTCCATGATATGGAAAAGTAACAATTTTTGAGTATTCTATGTTAGGTATTAGGTCAGACAAGGACTATTCACTTATTTATTGATAGATCCATTATTGAATGGACTCCAATGCATATCAGTTTAATGACACAAGATGTATCAACTGTTGGAACACATTGGAAGTTTTCAACTAGGACAATATCTCCCTTTGAGAATAAAGCATCATTTTGTAGATTACAATACTGGGCTTTACTGAAGTTAATGTTAATAGGTGACAGCAGGTAATAACTCTATTCATATCATCCCTAGATCTACCTTTTACTTTCCTAGAGACAGTATCTCCATATGTAGTCTAGGGTAACTTTGAACTTTTAGTCCTCTGACTGAACTAACTGAGTCTCCCAGGTACTGTGATCATAAGTATATTCTACCATGCCCATACCATTTCTTTCTTACTTTTGTGAGGTTTTCAAAACTCTATTTAGTCTCCATGACCCTCAGTGATCCCTCTGCAAAATGACCATGACTAATGTTCTCCCTGACTACCTCAAAATCTAAGTAGCTAATGGTCCAATGACAAAAAGTTTTTGAAGTTGTAAAGCTTTTGTGGTGTTACCTTATGCTGGAAGAGAACTTCTGCAGCATAAAATAAAAACACATTTCTAACATCTATCATTTGTCTTTCCTTTAGGCAAATCAGAGTAGTCAATCTGAAGCAAGTAGCACAAAGATGTCTCTTTTATGAAAAGTAGCTTCAGGCCTAAACTCAAGCCTTTATTACTTCTTGCCAGATGGAGGCACAGCCACTTACCCATGTCAAGGGCAGCTGTTCCCCAACACAGACCAAGGCTCTTGAATCATACTTTCTTCATTACCTTTTCAGTTTGACCTTAAAATTATGAGTCTTGGTGATAGGTTTTTAAACAGCATGACTCTAGCCAAAGGCAAGAAGACAGATTTAATGACCTTCCGAATACTGCCTCCCAGTCTTAAAATTATGTTGTCTCTAAATGCTTTCTCAATTATAGAAAAATGTCTATCAGGACTGAAAATGAATTATAAAAGTATAAAATGGCTCTTCCCACATCTTAGATACTACAAGGTTTTATTTGCTGTGATGCTAACAGATTGGCTGAATTTAGAGAAAAAAGAATTGCAAGTTATAACTTAAAGCCTATATAGTAACAATTACTGTGTAATTAAAAATCATATGGCACTTTACTATAAATGTCAAGAAAATTGCTGATAGATTAATCTTGGAAACTATTATCACACATAGAAGCAGAAAACAGCCTAGAGTTATAGATTTCTTATGACCCCACTTTATTAAGGAGACAGAATGTACCATTTTCAACATATTTTATGAATTTACATATAATTTCAGAAGTCTGTCTGGAGAACAAAATGTAAGTTCTTTCTGTAATCTCACTTTTACTTACAATTTAATTTTTCAAACTCTTGTTTTCAGCAAGCAAAACTCAGAATGATGGCTGTCCCTCATGCAGTTTGCATAATCTCAAAGTAGTAGCTCTACTACATGCTATCGGATTGTCACAGGCTCATCTGTGCCAACTTCCTAAATACAACCTCCAGTCCTAATCTCTAGTACTTCAGAAGTGAATTTATTTGGAAACAAAACATCTATATATGCCAGCACATAAGAATAGAGGTTTGAGTTTGTATCTTAACCCAATGTGACTGTGTTCTCATCACATGGGCACAGACCAGTGAACATCTAAGACCATGCACAGGATTTAGAGGAAACACAGCTGAGTTTATGCATTGAGCCAGAAACATGAAACAGCATATTTTCATTATTTCAAGATGTATACTTCATTGATACTTTAAAAAATGCTTAAAAATACAAGCATTTTTCTAATAAAATCAATTTGCTGCAGTAATTAACAGGTTGGGCTTTCTGAGAGAATTAGTTTTCCCCAAGGATTAGTCACTTAACTGGTTGCAAGATACCAAGTAGTCTGCTCCAAAATCTTATACATACCAGCAACACCAAACAGATTCATCAGGTTGTATTTATATATTCCTACTTAAAACAATAATAATCAAAGAAAAAGAGGCTGTGAATTTGAGACAGAGTAAAGAGGTCCTGGGAGGAGTTGGAAGGCGAAGACATGGGAAGGGTTGAGTGGAAGAAACAGCAGGGAGAAAATGACATAACTGTATGTTTAAATTTTTAAATAAAAACATTATTAAAGATATAAAAAGAAGAGGATGGGTCTCCAAAGCAATTCCTGAGTCCATATTTTCTGACCTCTCTGCATTAGAAAGAAGAAAAACAGGAGCGAATATGAGTAGCCATCATGGGTAGTCTTAGAAAGCATTATTAAGTGCTTTCTAAAAAGTGATATTTGAGCAGAGATACAAATGTAAAAATGGATTGAGACCAAAGGAAGAAAGGAGGTAAAAAGGTTGAAATAGAAGAGTCTGGTGGGACAGCCTGAGATGGGTGGGAGGTGGGAGGCTGTGACTAAATGACTTGGAGGACCAGAGAAGAGAAGTCACAATAAAGAATTTGAAGTTCAGTCTGCAACTAAAAGAAAAACACTATAGTATTTTAGGTAGAGGAACAGTGTGCTCTGTTCACATTACAAAACTCTGACTTCAGTGTAAAATTAAGACAAGTGAGCTGCAAGACCCAGAACAGCAAGTCAGGCAGGAGAAGTACTGCCCTGGCTAGCATGATGCTGGGCAGACATGAGAACAGAGAACAGTGGTCAATGCAGGACTGAGTTTGATGGAATGAAAACAATAAACCATCAAAGAGATTCTTCACCTTCTCACTTGGCCTCCGTGACAATGCTATCAAGTGAGATGAGACAATCAAGCCTGAGAGGAGCAAGAGAAATGGAATCAAGAGTTTGATTTTGGTGCTGGGTAATTTTTGGTGTGTGTTAGACATCTGTAGAGAATGACAGAGTAAGAAGATATTGGAAACTTCTAAGAGACATCAGTGTTGATGGCATGGTTTTTTTTTAATGACAAATGAATAGCCTTAAATCCACAAACTTAGATGAAATTACCTCATGAAAGAGTAAAAAGAAGGGGGTAAGAGGATTGAAGGTTATTTCTTGAAGAACACCTGAAAAAATGCTTGATGACCTGAGTTTGATCACCAGAACCCATGGTGGAAGAAGAGAACTTACTGCCCTAAGTTGTTCTCTGACATCCATTCCCACATGAGCTGCCATGCACAGCTTCACACCCTAATAAACAAACAACATTGTTGTATCAAATCCTGTAGGTGGAATTTATAAAAATAAATTGCTCTTGTAATTTTTTAGAGGCCTACTTGGTCCTAACCTTCAGTATAAACTCTATTTAATCTTTTCTCCCATCTTATCCCCCTAAAAAATAAATAGACTATATCCTGGAACATATCATCATGTAGAAAATAAACATACAAGGAGGAAGCAATAAAACACATATAGTAGAGTTGAATACTTAGTTGATCCACTAAAGAAAGGATGGTGCCATACCATGATTGAAAATTAAGTAATATTAGCAATACTTGGACAGAGTTGCCTTCATAAGGATTCACCTCCCAGGAGTCTATCCAGAGAGAATAGTACAGGATACCTCCATGGTATAAGCAACATAGCAGCCTATGTCAGAGAGCTCAGGGGCTCAACAGAAGTATTGGGTATTTCATAGCCATGGAGTTTGTCTTATCTACAATATATATTGTGTACAGCCTCAAAGTATACACTAATTATTCAGGCACTGAATAGTAAAAGTTAGACTAATTAGAAGGACTAATACTTGAAATTTTTGAGTTTTACACTTGTTGCTTTTGAGTCCTAAGTGCAAAGACTCCACTTAGATAAAGAAGTGAGCAACATTGGGGTTACTATACAGGAGACATCTTTTATGCATTTCTATCACACAGATAAGGAAAGACAGGAATAGCAAGCAAATGAGGAAGCCATTTAAGAGACAGGCAGGACAGAGTGACAATACAGAGAGAGAAACAGACAATAACTTGGGAAAATTGCAGGAATAATTCCAAAATGGAAGGAGAGACCCACTGCTACCTCTGGGCTGAGGAAAGGATAGGCAGAGAAGTAACAATGGGTTTGATTGAACAGGATAACTGAAAGTCTTGATCAGAGCAGTTTGGGTAAAAGAGTGAGGACTCTGTGTTTGGACAGAAAGGGATGGAAGTAGAGGTACATCCACATTCATTCTCAGGACTTTCCAGGAATGTAACTTGAAGGAAGGCAGAGAAGTGGACTAATTGCTCACCACTGAGAGATCTTAGAACATGTTAAGTGAGGGCTGTTGTACCATGTGGATCAGTGAAGTTAAGAGAATATTCTTTTGCTACTTTCAGGTATCTATGTATGGGGATCTTGGTCACAGGAACCTTTTGTTTCAGTATCCTACCTTTTCTCCTCACTATGGTAGGATGAGCTGACTGATACATGGTCCTCTCTCAAGTTAATAAATTTAACCTATTAAGAGTCTGGTGAAAAAGATCCATGAGATTCATCAGCAGATAAAGACAGTTGCCACTAAAGACTGATGTCTGATACTTAGAATACACATGGTGGAAGGAAAGAATGTACTCCCAGAAGTGGTCTTCTGATACACTTTTATGTGTGCATGTACACACATATGCACACACACACACACACACACACACACACACACACACTATCACTAAATGAGTAAATATTTTTTAAAAATGTCTACCAGTGCTAGGGATGTCTTTTACATATCTTTATGTAACTTCTCTGGTCCATCCTCCTATTCTCTACCCACCCAACTTTGTGTCCTCTGTTCTGTTTTACATATCAGATCTAATGCTGACAGTATCCTTTGAAATGTTTGACTATCTATTGGAGTGGAGTAGAGTGGAGTGGAGCATCCATACTTTGGTCCTCCTTCTTCTTGAGTTTCATGTGGTTTGTGAATTGTATCTTGGGTGTTCCAAGTCTCTGGGTGAATATCCACTTATCAGTAAGGCCATACCATGTGTGTGTTTTTTGTGTTTGGGTTACCTCACTCAGGATGATATTTTCTAGTTTCATCCATTTGCCTGAGAATTTCATAAATTCATTGTTTTTAATGGCTGAGTAGTATTCCATAGTGTAAGTGTACCATATTATCTATATCCATACCTCTGTTGAAGGACATCTGCATTCTGTCTAGCTCCTGATATTATTTTTTGCATTATCTTTTTATTAGATATTTTCTTTATTTATATTTCAAATGATATCCCCTTTCTTAGTCTCCCCCCCCCACAAAAAAAAACAAACTCCCTACCCCTTCCACCCTCCTGTTACTCACCAACCCACCTACGCACAATTCCTGGCCCTGGCAGTCCTGTATACTGGGGCATAGAACCTTCATAGGACCAAGGGCCTCTCCTCCCTTTGATGACCCACTAGGCCATCCTCTGCTACATAGGCAGCTAGAGCCATGAGTGCCACCATGTGTTTTCTTTGGTGGTTTAGTCCCAGTGAGCTCTGGAGATACTGGTTAGTTCCTATTGTTGTTCCTCCTATGGGGCTGCAAAACCCTTCAGCTCCTTGGATACTTTCTCTAGCTCCTTCATTGGGGACCCTGTGCTCCATCTAATGGATGGCTGTGAACATCCACTTCTGTATTTCTCAGGTACTGGCAGAGCCTCTCAGGAGAGAGATACATCAGGCTCCTGTAAGCTAGTACTTGTTGGCATTCACAGTAGTGTCTGGGTTTGGTGGTTGTTTATGGGGTAGATGTCCAGGTGGGGCAGTTTCTGGATGGTCATTCCATCGGTCTCTGCTTGATACTTTGTGTCTGTAACTCCATCATGGGTATTTTGTTCCCCCTTTGAAGAAGGACTGAAGTATCCACACGTTGGTCTTCCTACTTCTTGAGTTTCATCTTCTGTTTTATGAACTGTTTCTTGGGTATTCCAAGCTTCTGGGATAATATCCACTTATTAGTGAGTGCATATCATGTGTTCTTTTGTGACTGGATTACCTCACTCATGATGATATCCTCCATATCCATCCATTTGTCTAAGAATTTCAAAAATTCATTGTTTTAAATACCTGAGTAGTACTCCATTGTGTAAATATATGATATTTTCTGTCCATTCCTCTGTTGGGGGACATCTGTGTTCTTTCCAGCTTCTGGCTATGATAAATAAGGCTGCTATGAATATAATGGAGCATGTGTCCATATTATATGTGGTGCATCTTCTGGGTATATGTCCAGGAATGGTATTGCTGAGTCCTCAGGTTATACTATGTCCAATTTTCTGAGGAACCACCAAACTGATTTCCAGAGTGGTTGTAACGGATTGAAATCCCACCAGAAATTGATGAATATTCTTCTTTTTCCACATCCTCGACAGCATCTGCTGTGACCTGAATTTTTGATCTTAGCCCTTCTGAGTGGTTTAAGGTGCAATCTCAGGGTTGTTTTGATTTGTATTGCCCTGATGACTAAGGATGTTGAATATTTTTTTAGGTGCTTCTCAGCCATTCGGTATTCCTCAGTTCAGAATTCTTTGTTTAGCTCTGTACTCTATTTTTAATAGGGTAATTTGTTTCTCTGGAGTCTGACTTCTTGAGTCTTTGCATATATTGAACATTAGTCCTCTATTGGATGTAGGATTGGTGAAGATCTTTTCTCAATCTGTTCGTGGCCCTTTTTTTGTCTTCTTGACAATGTCCTTTGCCTTACAAAAGCTTTGCAATTTTATGAGGTCCCATTTGTTGATTCTTGACCTTACATCACAAGCCATTGGTATTCTCTTCAGGAATTTTCCCCCTTTGCCTATATGTTCGAGGCTCTTCCTGACTTTTTCTTCTATAAGTTTCAGTGTGTTTGGTTAGCTGTGAAAGTCCTTAATCCACTTGGACTTGAGCTTTGTACAAGGAGATAAGAGTGGGTTGATTTACCTTCTTCTACCAGTTGACCAGTTGACCCAGCAAGATTTGTTGAAAATACTATTATTGTTCCACTGGATGGTTTTAGCTCCTTTGTCAAGATCAAGTTATAGATGTATGGGTTCATTTGTGGGTCTTTAATTCGATTCCACTGATCTACCTGCCTGTCACTGTACCAATACCATGCAGTTTTTATCACATGCTCTGTAGTATAGCTTGAGGTCAGTGATGGTGATTCCCTCATATGTTCTTCTATTGTTGAGAATAGTTTTCACTATCCTACGAATTTTGTTATTCTAGATGAATTTGGAAATTGCTCTTTCTAAATCTATGAAGAATTGAGTTGGAATGATAGTACAATGGCTACTTCAATTTGTTTCTTGGGACCATTTGCTTGGAGAATTGTTTTCCTGCCTTTTACTCTGAGGTAGTGACTGTCTTTGTCATTGAGGTGGGTTTCCATTATGAAGCATAGTTTTGGGTCTTGTTTACATATACAGTCTACTAGTTTATGTCTTTTTATTAGGGAATTGATATTAAGAGATATTAAGGAAAAGTGAGTGTTGCTTCCTGTTATATTTGTTATTAGAGGTGGTGGCTTTCTTCTTTGGGGTTTGCTACAAGATTTCCTTCTTGCATTTTCTAGTACCCAGGACTAACATTTGTGTTCTCTAAGGATCTGTATAACATCTTCCCAGGATCTTCTAGCTTTTGTAGTTTCTGGCACGAAGTCTGGTGTAATTCTGATAGGTCTGCTTTTATGTGTTACTTGACATTTTTCACTTACTGATTTTAATATTCTTTCTTTGTTTTGTGCATTTGGTGTTTTGATTATAATGGGACAGGATGAATTTCTTTTCTGACCCAATCTATTTGGTGTTCTGTAGGCTCCTTGTATGTTCATGGGCATCTTTTTCTTTAGGTTAGGGAAGTTTTCTTGTATAATTTTGTTGAAGATATTTACTGGTCCTTTATACTGGGAATCTTGATTCTCTTCTGTACCTATTATCTTTAGGATTGGTCTTCTCATTGTGCCCTGGATCTCCTGGGTGTTTTGAGTTAGGATCTTTTTGCATTTTGCATTTTCTTTAATTGTTCTGTCAATGTTTTCTATACTATCTTCTGTGTCTGAGATTCTCTCTTCTATTTCTTGTATTTTGTTTGTGATGTGTGTGATCTATGGCTCATGATCTCTTTCCTAGGATTTCTAGCTCCAGAGTTGCCTCCCTTTGTGATTTCTTTATTGTTTCTACTTCCGTTTTTAGATCCTGGATGGTTTTGTTCAATTCCTTAACTGGTTTGATTGTGTTTTCTTTAAGGGATCTTTGTGTTTCCTCTTTAAGGAATTGTACCTGTTTACCTGTGTTCTTCTATCTTTCTTTAAGGGAGTTACTTATGTCCTTTGAAAATTCTCTATCAGCATCATGAGATATGATTTTAAATCCACATGGTGCTTTTCTGGTGGTGTGTTGGGGAATCCAGGACTTGCTGTGATGGGAGAACTGGGTTGTGATGGTGCCAAGTAGTCTCAGTTTTTGTTGGTAAGATTCTTGTGTTTGCCTTTTGCCGTCTGGTTAACTCTGGTGTTACATGTTCTTGCTGTCTCTGGCTGGAGCTTGTTCCTCTTTTAGGTTTACAAGCCTGTGTCAGCACTCCTGGGAGACCAGCTCTCTCCTGTTGGAACTTGTGCACAGAGGGTTTTGGAACAACCCAAAGTCTGGGTCCAGATGGCAGAATGGAAGGTCCTGTCCCAGCTGCTCCATTGATCTTGTGCACCATGAGCTCCTGTCTGGCCCTGTTCCACACAGTTATTACAGAGAAAGTGGCTAGCTCTCATCTAAGCCCTGGAGTGAAAACACTCCTGGGAGAACAGGTCTCTCCTGGTGGGATGTGTTCACAGCGAGCTGTGGAACAGCCTCAGATCTCAGGTGCAGATGGCATACCAGAAGCCAGATGTTTAATTTTAAGACCTAAATTATTCCTTTGGCAAGGCTTCCCAAAGAACTGAACTGATCATGAAGCAAACTGATTTATCAAGGCTTTCAATAAAAAAAAAATATGTACTGACTTATCTATATTGGATTTTTTAGTAATGATAATAAAAACTTTATTTCTATCAATCTTTACCAGTTTGAGCTTCCTTAATTTATTCTGAACATTTTAGCAAAATAAAAATATACTGGGTCTTTGTCTAGGAAAGCTGTATAGTTTGAATTTGGGGAAGAAAGATTTTGTAAAATGGGAGCTCAATCTTGGTAAGGGAAGACATGAAGGGAGGATCAGAGATATTGAAGAGGTTGGCCTCTGTCTTGTATTTTGTCTTTTGTGACAGAAGGAAGAGTGGAATGTAAAATTACAGATCCAGAAACAAAAACATACAGACTAGGACCAACTCCTTCCTCCATCACTCAGTTCAGTTACAAAATATTAGAGATATCTCTTAGTTTCTCTGAGTTTTACTTTTCTTGTTTGTAAAATGAAATAATATTACTTATTATTAAAAATGTTTGCAAACCATATGCATATGTGAACACAAATGCAAAATACTCAGAAAAGGTCTATTCCTTTGGCATTAGTAAATAAATCACCAGGCAATGTAATAAGGCATCCACACAAAGGTGGTTTGAATATGCTTGGCTCAGGAAATGACACTATTAGGAGGTGTGGCCTTGTTTGAGTAGGGGTGTCACAGTGGAAGTGGGCAATATCACTTGCATCCTAACCATGTGGGAGCCAGTCTTCTCCTAGCAGCCATCAGATGAAAATATATAACTTTTAGCTCCTCTTACTCCATGCCTGCCTGGATGATGCCATTCTCCCACCTTGATGATAATTGACTAAACCTCTGAACCTATAACTAGGCCTAATTAAATGTTATCCTTGTAAAGGTTGCCTTAGTCATGGTATCTGTTCACAGCAGTAAAATTCAAAGACAGAAGTTGATATGGGGAGTTGGGGTATGGCTATGATAGGCTCAATCATGATTTTGTTTTGGAAATTTGGATTTGGAAAGCAGTAGAATGATTTAAGTGGGACTTAATGGGTCATGCCAGTATGAATTTGGAAGACTTTGTAGCTGATAGTGATCTGAATTGTTCAGACCTGACCCCAGAGGTTTCAGTGGAGAAGAATTATAGTATTTGTCCTAGAGACTATTTTGTGGTATTTTGGTGAAGAATGTGGACCTTCTCTGAAGAGTCTAACTGAGGCTAAGGTACCTCTTCAGTTCAGTCTTTTATCATCAAGGTGGAAGCATGGAAACATCCAGGCAAGCATGGTGCACAAAGAGCTGAGAGTTATACATCAGAATGTTCTTCACAAGACTAAACCAGAAAACAAAGTCTCTGCTGTTTTTTTTTTTTTTCCAGACTTCCTTTGTCCATGTAATCAATATAACAGACTGAACCATGCACCTTTAAGCCAGCCCCAATTAAATGTTGTCCTTATAAGAGTTACCTTAGTCATGCTGTCTGGTCACAGTAGTAAAACTCTAACACACACACTAATAAACCCTATGGTAGACCAGGCTAAGTAGAGAAGCATGAGCATGAATGGAAACCCCTTCTGCTCTCCACAAAGTAGTTAACTGTATGGTTTTACCATATTTATGATGCTAAAGGAATTTTTCCAGGCTTCAACAGAATTTTTCATGACTTTTCTCAGTAAAAAAATCCTTTTAGTGTCTGATATTCAGATCCTTTTGGTGTTCACTTCAGGCAGAATAAACATTATGTTCCCTATTCCTCACTGCAGGAGCACCTGAAACAGGTGATTGGCTTGTCTCATGCTTTCAGTTCCTGGAAAATTTAATTTCACTGGAAAGTGGAAAAGTCTGGGAGAGCAGGCTTTTACTGTAAAGGGTTGGTAAAGAGTCTGCAGGCTTTTACTATAAAGGGTTGGTAAAGAGTCTGCAGGCTTTTACTGTAAAGGGTTGGTAAAGAGGCTGCAGGCTGATTTAGTAGTTTCTGAGGATTGCCTCCTAACTGAGGGTATGTTCAGACAGGACCCTCTTATTTTGATAAAGGGCCTTCTTTCACATTTCAATGATGTTTCTCCAAAACTATAGAAGAACAGCTGAAATAATGCTTTCTAGTAAAACATTGCTTGTTAGTCCACAGTGTTGTATCAGCTAATAAAACTCCCCCTCTCAAAGGTGTTAACAATGCCACCTGCCAATTCCCAAAGAGAGATGATACTACAACTGGGAAAGCATTCTCTCTCTCTTTCCCCAGGCAGGCACTCTGTATTTATGTTTAGTTTGTTTTATTTTAAAAAAATTAGTGTGGACTCCACATCACACTATAAAACAAGAGGTAGTGTGTTTCTTTGAATCATATCTCTTTTGATCTAGTTCCTCCACACTTAGAAAAATACTTTCTAATTTTCATCCCATAAACTTTGTCATTCCCATCATCTAGACTATTCCAAAAAAGTCCTGCAGAATCCCAGAAACATGCAGGTTAAACATTTCCCCCATGAATTCCCTGCCTGCTGAGTCTACCTGGGACATAGCCAGCAGAGGTGACCTGTGCCCTCTTCTCTGATCTCTATCAACTGGCCCACAGCTCTGCCTGTATTCTCAAGGAGTATACAGGGCTGCAGGAACAGCCTGGGGTAGAGCCAACAGAGGTAAGAGGTGTCTTGTTCCCTGAACTGGATTGTCAGACCCATGGATCTGCCTAACTCTCCTAGGAGTCCTATCCTGCCAAACCCAGGGACAACCAGATAACTAAAGGCCAGTGTAAGAACATAATGAACAAGAGCCAGGGAAATATGGCATCAATTGAGTCCAGCTGTCCTACTAAAGTAATCCCTAGATATCAAAACACAGCTAAATCACAAGAAGGTGACCTCAAATCCAATTTATGAAGATGATAGAGGCATTTAAAGAAGAAATGAGGGGCTGGAGAGATGGTTCAGTAGTTAGGAGCACTAACTGCTCTTCTGAAGGTCCCGAGTTCAAATACCAGCAACCACATGGTGGCTCACAAACATCCATAATGAGATCTGACTCCCTCTTCTAGAATATCTGAAGACAGCCACAGTGTACTTACATATAATAAATAAATAAATAAATCTTTAAAAAAGAGGAAGTGAATAAATCCCTCAAAGAAATACAGAAAAATACAATCAAATAGGTGAAGGAAATGAATAAAGCCATCCAAGACCTAAAAACAGAAAGAGAAGTGGTAAAAAAAACACAAACTGAGGGAATTGTGGAAACAGAAAACCTGAAAGCGAGAACAGAAAATACAGATTGCCCACAAAATATAAGAGATGGAAGAGAGAATCTCAAGAGTAGATGATAAAATAGGAGAAATCAGGACATCAGTCAAAGAAAATATTAATCTAAAAACTTCTTGACACAAAATATCCATGAAATATGGGACACTAAGTTCAAACATAAGAATAATATGAATCAAAGAAGAAAAAGATTCCCAGCTACAAGGCCCAGGAAATATTTTCAACACAAACATAGAAGAAAATTTTCCTAACCTAAAGAGATCTCTTTAATATACAAGAAGCTTACAGAGTATCAAATAGATTGAACCAGAAAAGAAAATCCTACTGCCACATAATAACCAAAACACTAAATGCACAGAAGAAAGAATATTAAAAGACCCAAGGGTAAAAGGTCACATAACACATGAAGGCAGACCTATTAGAATTACACCTGACGTCTCACCAGATAATCTAAAAGTCAGAAGGGTAGATATCTTGCATACTCTAAGAGACTACAGCACAGACTGCTACACCTAGTGAAATTTTCAATCACCATAAATGGGGAAAACGAGATATTTTATGACAAAACAAAATTTAAACAAAATCTACCTAAAAAATCAGGTCTACAGAAGATACTAGGAGTAAAACTAGGACATGGAATACCAACACAAAGAGGCTAACTGGACTCCACCTCGCCCCCACCCCCCCAAAAAAAAAACACAGGAAAGAAATAACGAAATAACCCCATACCAGCCAAACCAACAGAATCAACTAACCTAGACTCTGGGGGCTCAAAGACTAAACCACCAACCAAAGAACATACAGGAGTTGGATATATCCTCCCTGCAAACATGCATAGATATAGCAGATATGCAACTGGTCTTCATGTGATTCCCCTAACAGATTGAGCTGGAGTTGTTTCTGATTCTGTTGCCTACCTGTGGGTCTTTTTTCTCCAAACTGAGCTGGTCTGGCCTCAGTGGAAGAGGATGTGCCTAGTCCTGCAGTGATTTGAGGTGCCATGTAGGGTTGGAACCAAGGGGGGAGGATCTCCCCTTTCTCAGAAAAGAAGAGGAGGGGATAGAAGTAGGGGCTATGTGAGAGAGAGACTTGGAGGAGAGGAGAGGTTGTCATCAGGATGTAAAGTGAGTAAAAATAAATTAATGAAAAAAGGGGTACAGAAATAAAATTCTTAACAGAAAAATCTCTAATGGCCTAGAAGCACTTAAAGAAATGTTCAACATCCTTAGTTATCAGGGAAATGCAAATTAAAATGTCCCTGAGATTCCATCTTAGATCAGTCAGAATGGCTAAGATCAAAAATGCAAGTGATAGCATATGTGGGTGAGGATGAAAAGCAAGGTGAACATTCCACCATTGCTGATGGGAGTGCAAACTTGTACCACTACTTTGGAAAACAATTTCTCAGAAAACTAGAATTTGTTCTAGCTCAGGACCCAGCTGTATCACTCTTAGACATACACCCAAAACATGCTGTACCATATCACAAGGACACTTGTGCAACTATATTCATAGCAGAAACTCAAAACAACCTACATGTTTCTCCACCAAAGGATGGATAAAGAAAATGTAGTTCATTTACACAATGGAATACTACTCGGCTGTTTAAAACAAAGGCATAATGTACTTTGCAGGCAAACTGATGACATTCGAAAATATCATCCTGAGTGAGGTAACCCATACCCAGAAAGTCATGCATAGTAAATACTCATAACTAGATATTATCCATAAGTACAAGATACCTATGCTGCAATCCATAGACCCAAAGAAGCTAAGTAACAAAGAGGGACCATGAGAAGTGTAGAGAGCCGCTCTGAGCACTGACAGTATTAACCATTTAGAAATGGCGCTGGCATCCAGCATTCTCTCATATGATCCTTGGAATGTGCTTTGTCCTGTGGTAAAAGCGCGAGAGTCACAGAGCCCATGCCCGGGGCGATTTGGGTTTATGGCTTTGCAGCCAATCCTATGGGAACACGCTGCCCCAAGGCTCCTCAGGGGATATAAGAGGCTGAGCCCTCCGGGGTGTCTCTCTCTCTCTCTCTCTCTCTCTCTCTCTCTCTCTTCTCCCTCTGCTACTCTCTCTTTCCCTCTCTTCGCTCTCTCTCTTGCTTTCTTCCTCTCTCTCTTTCCTTCCCTCTTTTAGATTATATTCTATAATAAAGGATGCCACAGACGTTTCCTTGCTAGTGTCAGCGTGAATTCTTGCAGGCGAGAAAGAACGCGTTCCACAAGAAGACACTTGAATCTCACTCAGAAGGGAAAATAAAATAGACATTGAAATTGGATGAAGATCCTTCTCGGCCTTTTGGCTAAGATCAAGTGAAATTGGATGGAGAGAGGGAACTTGGTGGGAGATTGGGTGGAAAGGGAACAGGTATAGAAAGAGCAGGATTAGGGCAGGAGAGGGCTAGGAGAAAGAACAGAAATTGGTGGGGGAGGCATCTCTGGGACAATGTGAAGACCTTGTACAGGGGAGGCTCCTGGGAAGCTATGAGCGTGACCCTAGGTGAGCTTTCTATCAGCTAGGGACATGAAGACTGTAGTAGCCACCACCTGTAGCCAGGTGTGACTTCCAGTGGAGGGGAGAACACTAACACACCCAGAAACCTTCTGCCTAAAATTTGCCCTGCCTACAAGATGCTCAGGGATAAAGATGGAACACTGATTGAGGGAAGTGCTAAACAATGGTTGGCCCAACTTAAAACCCATCTCCTGGGAAAAAGTCAACCCCTGATACTATTAATGGTACTCTACTATGCTTGCAGACAGGAACATAGCCTAACTGTCTTCTGATGGGAACAGATTCAGAGACCCACAGCCAAATGTTAGTTGAAGCTCAGGGTATCTTGTGGGAGAGTGGGAGAAAGGACTGGGGAAGCTAAAGAGGTCAAAGACACCACAAGAAGACTAACAGAGGCAACTAACCTGAGATCATGGGGAAATCACAGAGACTGAACCTCCAACCCAAGAGCATGCATGAGCCGGACCCAGGCCTCTTACATATTGATAGTGGATGTGCAACTGGGTCTTCATGTGGGTTCTCTAACAACTAGAATGGATGCTGTTGCCTGCTTTTGAATCCCCTTGCCCTGGCTGAGCTGTCTTGTTGCCCTCACTGGGAGAGATTGTGCTTAGTCTAGTTGTGACTTGATGTGCCAGGGCAGGTTAGTGGCTTCCTCTTCCCTGAGTAGAAGGGGAAGGAGTAATTGAGAGAATGGTTTGTGAGGGTGGGACTGGAAGGAGAACAGGGAGTGGGGCCTGTGATCAGGGTGTAAAGTGAATCAATAAATTAATTCACTGTGAAAACTAAAACATAAAATTTGTTACTTCCATATCTGGACTGGTTAGTGTAGAATCATGATGCATGTGTTCCTTGTGTGGTTTTCTTTTTTTTTTTTTCTATTTTAATGAATGTTTTCAAAATTGCTCCATGTTTTTGCTGGCATCCAGAGTGTATGTATAATCAGATTCTTGGATATTATCACTTAATAAAATGCCCACTCTAGTCTTTTGACAACCATTTTATTGTGTTGTGATCTTCTTAACCTATAAATGTTGATTTTTATATTCTGGGCATCAATCCTTTATCAAATACACATATTGTAAGTATGTTGTCACATTAAGCTGTGTGTGTGTACTTATTTTGATATTACAAAACAAGTTTAGAATTTTATGAAGTCCAGAATATTTGTTACTTGTTTCAACATTGGTGTATTTTAGTTGAGTATAAGTGATATCAGTCTACTTTCTTGTTGAGAAAGCATTCTGTGTTTTCTCTGAGTAAACTCTGTGGGTCATTTGCCTTTAATCCCATGAGTTATGTGTACTAGTGTTCATTAAAAACAA
This sequence comes from Mus minutoides, assembly GCA_902729485.2. Taxonomy (NCBI): domain Eukaryota; kingdom Metazoa; phylum Chordata; class Mammalia; order Rodentia; family Muridae; genus Mus; species Mus minutoides. The sequence goes on along the minus strand of LR753316.1, from coordinate 1,839,599 downwards.
CAACAACAAAACTAAGTTGAGGCTCATATAATATACACCAGATTTTCCTACAGTAAAATTCTCCAATTTCACATGTTATCCTCTGAAAGGCTCCATCTAGCTCCATCTAATTGACTCAGACAGATGCAGAATGCAGATATCTACAGCCAAACAGTGGAAGGAGCTTGGAGACACTTAAGGAAGAACAGGATGAAGAATTGTAGGCCCCTGAGGGGTTAGGAACTCCACAGGAAGAGCAACAGTGTCAACTAACCTGTACACTTGGGGTTGTCAGAATCTAAATCACCAAGCAAAGAACCAGCATGACTGCACCTAGACCATTCTACACATACGTATGTAGCAAATGTGCAGCTTGGAATTCATGTGGGTGCCAAACAACTGGAGCAGGTGCTATCCTAAAAGCTGTTGCCTAGATGTGGTATATGTTCTTCTACTTTAGCTGCCTTGTCTGGACTCAGTGGGAGAAGAAGCTCCAAGCCCCACAGAGACTTGAAGTATCAGGGTAGAGGATACCCAGGGCAAACCCCAACTGCTCAGAAAAGAAGAGGAAGGGATGATGGGTGAAGGATTGTGGGAGGGGGTCACCAAGAGGGGCAGTGGGTAAGATATAAAGTGAATAAGTAAAAAAAAAATTTAATGTTAAAAAAGCTATAATCTTGTCATTTTTATGTGTAATCATTTTGCCTAAGAATTAGATACAGTGTATGAGAGAAAAAATAAAGATGAACATATCCCAGACATTTCTTATTCCAGACATTTCGTATGCCAGCAAACTGAAATGCAAGAGATTTGGGTGGAAATATCGTTTGAATTACGTTATTTTTGAGATGTGTATTAACTGGTAAATGGAGTTTATGAGAGCAATATGGAATGAGGATATAGTAGAAGTCGTTAGCATATGTAAGGCTGCTACTACACCCTGCTGTGCATAGTTAAACACAGGACACACACAGGAAACAAAAAAGAGATTTGACAGGAGGCAGCTATTGCTAATCTAGGCCTGAACTGTGAGGGAATCTAATTGAAGGAAGGATGACAATTCATCATGAACAGGGTGTATATTAGCAGTAAGAGTCAACTGGATCATAACTGCTAAGACTTAGGATTAACAAGCTGCAGATTCTTCATAATGGAATATTTAGGGTATTCTTGTCTTCTCCATGCACTTGATAGTCTGTTTGGTGAGGAGAAGACTGAAATAATGAGAACTTTGTTCCTTTTATCAGGGAACTCACAAGCTCTGTGATATTTAAACTGTCATAAATATGGTCCTGGTGCAGCAAAGTGCCTGGACTACAGAAGTGAGTAAGTCAGCATTCTCCTGCATTGTGCTTGGAATATTGGAATATTCTGGTTAAATATCTTCTGTTGTCAAATGCTTATTGCAATGCCTTGTCAGAAAGATCATGTACAATTGGTGATCTATCACTGTCTGGAAAGATCCACTTGCAGCTGAACTTCTTCCTTGTGCCATTTTCCTGCTTTGTTTGTTTGTGTGTTTGTGTGTTTGTTTTGGTTGGTTGGTTGGTTGGTTTTGTTCGGTCCTTCTGTTTGTGTCTATTAAAACTACCAATGATATATATATATTTTTTAAATTAGAGTTGTTCTGGCATTTGATGCATCTCATTCACTTCGGATAACAGTAAAAGAATTTCCTTCAGGTTTTAAAATCTGCTGTTGTTCATTTTCTTATCCAAGGGGTAACTAAGTTCCCTCTTGTTCGTTCTTATAGCCAGTTATCTCATATTCCACATAAGGTGTTTCTTTATTTTTTATGGGACTTCTAGTATCTTTGGTTCAATACAGCCTGCAAAGGTTCTCATAGATGCTAACCATAGAAAGGCAATGATTGGCATCCCTCCTTGGATTAGGGTTCCTCATAATATAGTTCCAGCCCAAACATTAGCAATGGCTCTCTCCAATCCTCTCCTTTGTATCCCATGTCACTATGAAGAAACTTGACAAAACATTAATTTTCCTGTTGTGTTTCATTTCTTTTGTTGTCTTCATGAGTGATAGATTCTTTCATTATGTATGCCCTGAGCAGCTTAATCTCTGGAGAAAAGCCAAGATATTCCATCTACCTTGTAGATATCTGCCTTAGGTCACACAAAAGCCTTCAGGCTATCAGGTTACCTGCACTTTGAAGAGATCTGTGGATTAAAAACTGTGGCAGCTCTTTTCAGTGTTTTCCTCCTCACCACCAAAGGCAAAATCCTACCTATGTGTCTCACACAAAACTTAGGACTTCCTTAAAATTTGGGGTAGATTTTTTTTTTTACCACAAGATGAATTCATGACCATGTTTTTCCATGCAAAAGTTTCATTTCCCAGTTTTTTTTAGATAGGGAGCATAGACAATTGAATACTTTGTTTCCTTTGTGTGCATGAAGTACAGCAATCCTCCTTTTGTACCTTTCTTGGCCACTGATGTGTAGATGTTGTAATTGTGGGTTTGTGGCTTTTGTTGTCACTCTAGGATCTATGAATAACTCATTGATTTTGGCAGCTCACTTTAAAGCCACCATTGTCTCTCTTATTTTACCATAATAACAGCAACAACAATGATAGAGAAATAAAGAAGGAAACTTGAAGAGATGAAACAGGAGATGTAACATAGTTAGGGCTGCTGTGTTCTGTAAACTATTTTCTACTCCTTGAAGAAAAAGAAAAAGGTTTTTCAAGGATACCTTTAAAGTCTCCCACCCCACCCCAACCCCTACCCCCACTATGGAAAGGAACATGAGTCAAATGACCTCAAATGCTCAGGGAACTGCAACTTTCCAATTTCAGATTGTGGAAACAACTGATGGTCACTTCACAGTCTCTTGGATGGTTAAAGGCATACTAGCTACTGTGACTAAAAACTTAAGAGGTACAGTTACATTTACTAAACTTACCACACTTGAGATTGTTTAGAGTTTTTTATTTTTCAGTCAATTTGAGGCTATATATGAAAGAGGGCAGAGGCCAAAAATCACTACACAATTTTTAAATTGTCTCAACTTAACATCAGCTGTTCTGTCCAATTTTCAAAAAAAGGGACTCTGTCATTAATAAGCCATAACTTTGGATGAGATTTCTCATCTATGTCTCAGCTTTTTCAGACTCAGAGTGAAACAAGTTGATTTCTTCACATCCAAGATGCTTAGGCATTGAAGCTCTTTCTTACCCTTTCTTTCTAGGCTGTTTCAACATGAAAAAAATTAAGTTATAAAAAATTGAAATGCCCTCCCATAATGTGCAACCAAAGTAATTTAAATAAATTATAATATAAAACACTGAAGCCAGTAGTATTTCAAGGTCTACCTCACTTGCAAGAGTACAAGGTCTAATGCTTGCTGGAGAAAAATTAAAGCAAAAAAGAAGCAAGGTTGAGGGCTAAAAGTAGAAAAGAGTAGGTGGCAGAAAGTATAATTGTATAGGAGTTTGAGAAACATGCAGCCTAACTAATGAATTTAATATCAAAATGTCAAAGAAAGGATAGTAAAAGGATATTGAAGGTCAAGTGCAAGCTAGAAAACATTTGCTGAAGATACTGTAAATACTCAGAACAAGAAAAACTATAGGTGGTATAAATCAGTTAATGTATTTACTTAAACAAATTACAGTTATATAATTCATGCCTTCTGAAATAGACAGGAAAATAATTAACATTTACTGAATACCTATTATGTGTCAGGTTCTGGGCCAGATGGTAATTTATGAGTTCATTGAAAAATTAACAAAAGAAACCAGTGACATCATGAATAACTATTCTTTATTATGCATAAGCTTTGAAGAATCAAAGAAGTGTTAGTCTTTGCTCTGAATTAAGTAGGATTTGAGCACAGGCCTGTTATCTGATGCTTCTAAACTTACTCCTGCTTAGGCCAGACTTGAAAACCATGGACCAAACACATATCCTTTAGAATGGGTATTTACTTCCAACTGCTGAAAATGTACATTTCTTCCAATTGTGTGCAAAATAGCAAAGGATCACAGCAGTGGGAAGGCCCTAGAAGGTCTGTAGCTTTACACAGCTGAAAGCAAGGAAGAGCATAGAATGAAAGATGGGAGATCTTTCTGGTCTGAGCCAGTGCTCTGAACAGACCTTGGACACAAGCTCTGCACCCAATCCCACAACACCCAGAGGAAGCTGGACCCCCAGGAGTTCTAACATACCCAGTATCATAGATGAGGAGGCCACAACACAGACCCCAAACTGGGAGTAACTGTGACCACTGGGGACACAGGGACCCTTGCTTGGCCAGTGGCACAGGTTCCTACCAGTTGGAGCCTATGCCCTGAGCAGACCTTAGACTCTAGCTCTGCATCCAATCCCACAACTCCCATAGGAAGCTATATCCCCAAGGATCTCTAACATGTCTAGGATTATAAGATCACAGGATCTCAGGAGCTGGGTCATACCAGGATTTCAGAATCCCAGATGAAGCTTGATTTCCAGGAGCTCTCACAAATAAGATGTCAGGATCATAGGATCACAGAGACAGCAGGACTCTGAAGAGTTCTGACACAGCCAAGATAACAGGAGGGACAGGCTTCAGTCAGGCACAGTGAGTACAGGTAGCACTAGAGATAACCAGATGGCAAGAGGCAAGGGCAAGAAGGTAAGCATAAGAAACCAATTTATCTGGCATAGTCAGAACCCAGTTCTCCCATCACAGTAAGTCCTGGATACCCATTACACTAGAAAAGCAAGAATCAGATTTAAAATCACTTCTCATCATGATGATAAAGGACTTTAAGAGAACACAGGTAAATAGGTAGAAGCACTTAAAGAGGAAATACAAAATTCCCTTATAAAATTACAGGAAGAAGCAAACAGCGGAAGGAATAGAACAAAATCATCCATGATCTAAAAATGGAAATAGAAACAATAGAGAAATCACAAAGGGAGACTACTCTGAAGGTAGAAAACCTAGGAAAGAGATCAGAAGTCATAGATTCAAACATCACCAACAGAATATAAGAGATAGAAGAGAGAATCTCAGTTGTAGAAGATATCATAGAAAACATTGACATAACAGTCAAAGAATATGCAAAGTGCATAAAGATCCTAACCCAAAACACCCAGAAAATCCAGGACACAATGAGAAGATCAAACCTAAGAATAATAGGTATAGAAGAGAGTGAAAATTTTCAACTTAAAGGGTCAGTAAATATCTTCAACAAAATTATAGAAGAAAATTTTCCTAACCTAAAGAAAAAGATGCCCATGAACATACAAGAAGCCTACATAACTCCAAATAGACTAGACCAGAAAAGAAATTCCTCCAATCACATAATAATCAAAACACTAAATCCACAAAACAAAAAAGGATATTAAAATCAGTAAGGGAAAATGGTCAAGTAACATATAAAGGCAAACCTATCAGAATTACATCAGACTTCTCACCAGAAACTAAAGCCAGTGAAAGACCCACAATGTGAGGACTCCCCCACGTTCTGACTCAGGAGAGGCGACACCCCAAATCACTCATGAGAAATGGGCTTGATGCAAATTGCAAGAGGAATTTTATTTTACGAGCACTCTCGGACCCACAGTCATACACCATGCAGGGATAGAGGACCGTGGCACCCCAAGTAACTGGAAGAGGGGGTATTTAAAGGAAAAAAAACACAACTCAAGGGGGTGGGGAGGGAGTTGTTGGAAAATACCAAAAATAGCAGTTAAGAGTCATGAGGAAGTGCAAAGTCACAAGAGTCACAAGGAATACTTGGTAATTGTGCTGGTCATTTCTCAAGACAGTTTCTATGAACCTGTAACAATAGCACATTTGCATAGCGGGTTCCAGGAAAGGTCAGGGTGGGTCAGGGTGACTTTCTTTGAACAAACACTCCCTGAACCCAGGAAGCAGTTAGGTGGAGGAATGTTGTTATCTGTTTTATGATTAGCATGCCTTTGAGCATTGAGTCACAAATGTCACATTCTCAAGCCTGGGCCTAAGTCCTAGTATTTTGTTTTTTATGTTATGCTTTTTCGTTCCCCTCTTCTACTTGTTAGTAGTTCTAATCTTAGAACTAGACACTATCTTCTCCCTGACACACTTGATCCTTTAGGGCATGGTACTGTTGTCTCAAAACTAAAAGCTGCACTGTACTAAGTCTTGCTCTCTAACACACATGGACCTATAAGTAAAAGCAGAAGCAAAATCTAAAGGGGTCCCATAAGGGTAGAAAGTAGGGTGGTCAAGAGTACAAGATAAGGGCTTTTCCATCAAGTCTCAAGGTTTTCTGTGTGGTGGCGTCTAATGTAGACCAAATCTCTAACTAGGAAGCAATATGGTGTTTGCAGGTCTCCTTCTCTTGAGTAGGCCTTCTGGAGCTGCTTCCACGCTTGCTGTCTCACACACTTGAGTGCCTTGAGCCTAGAGAACAAAGGCTGGGAAAGCAGCATGTCAGCACTATGTACATAGGCTATTTTTATCGTGGAGAGGGCCTCCCATAAGGTAATTTATAGGGGGGGGGGTTCAGTCCAAACTATCCAGGGGTGTTCTTAACCCTGAAGAGCACAAAGGGTAGGGGAGCTATCCAATCATTAGCGTCAGTCTCCACTGTCAATTTACTAAGGGTCTCTTAATGGTTCTATTTATCCTCTCTACCTGTCCCGAACTTTGGGGCCTGTATGTACAATGTAACTTTTAATCAATCTCCAATATCTTGGCCAGTCTCTGACTTACCTGGGCAACAAAGGCAGGTCCATTACCAGACCCAATTACCTTGGATATCCCAAACCTCAGGAAGATTTCTTCTAGGATCTTTTTGGCTACCACAATGGCAGTCTCAGTCCTGGTAGGAAAAGCTTATACCCAGCCTGAAAAGGTGTCTATAAACACTAATAAATACTTGTTACCATACTTGGATGGCTTCCCCTCAGTCTTCTCTCAGAAGGCATTCTGGAAGGATTAGCATTAACCAGCTGGCAAGGCACACAATGTTTGACCACTGAGTCAGCCACTCCCTGTAATCTCTGAACATGATAAGGGGATGTTTTAACCAGTCTTTTCAGATGTTTAGATCTTAGGTGGGTTGGACATATTCTAATCCTTTTTGTAGGGTAGGATCTCCTTCCCTTCTGAGGTTTAGAAAGCCCCCTCTGGGATCCTGGAGAACTGGTCTTTTTATTTCTTACCAGTCTTCCAGGATGTACTGCTGCTCAAGTCCTGGGTTTTGGACTTTTCTGCTACAGGCAGAAGGTTAACACTCTGGGCTGCCTGCTTGGTGGTTAGGTCTGCCATCTGATTCCCTTTAGCCATAGCATCTTAGGTCTTTCTCTGCAGATGCCAGCAGCCCTCTTGTCTGTATATTGCTCATGCAGTAGCAAAAGCATACCTGCTAGCAGTGTAAATGTTAATAGACTTCCCCTTTGCCATTCGTAGAGCTTGTATCAAAGCCACAAGTTGAGCTTTCCAGGTGGAAATCCCTTCAGGGAGGCTGCTGGCCTAGATCACTTGCTTTTTGTCCACCACTGCTGCCTCCGCCTTCTGCTTACCTTCAACCACGAAGCTACTGCCATCTGTGTACCAGCTCGGACTCCCAGGCCAAGGCTAGTCCTTCAGATCATTTCGAGTACCAGTTTCTTCTACTAGAATGTCAGCGCAGTGATGAGTAAGTGAAGAGTCATCAGTCTCAGGCAGTAGGGTAGCAGGATTGAAGACAGCAGAGGGAGTGAAGGTCACTCCTTTAGTCAACAAAAAGCTCTGACAATGTTCATATGGGCATTGGTCATCCATCGGTTAGGGGGCTGTCAGATAATGCTTTCAAGAGCATGGGGTGCCACTACAGTTATTTGCTGTCCCAGAGTGAGCTTATCAGCATCCTTGACAAGTAGAGCTATGGTAGCAATAGCTTTCAAGCAAGAAAGCCACCCGCTGTCAACAGGGTCTAACTTCTTGGATACGTAAGCCACTGGCCTATTCCAAGGTCCCAAAGTCTGAGTAAGGACTCCTCTGGTGATCCCTGCTCTCTGATCCACATAAAGAGTGAAAGGCTTGGTTAGGTCAGGCAAGGCTAAGGCTGGCCATCAGTAGGGCCTTTTTAATTTCTTCAAAGGCTTTCTGATGATCTGGGGTCCACACAAACACCTCCCCTTCCTTGGTTAGGGGGTACAATGGGGCAGCTAAGGTAGCAAACCCAGGTATCCAGAGCCTGCAGAAACCAGCGGTGTCTGAGAATTTTCTTACTTGCCTTGGTGTAGTTGGAGTGGGGAATCTGAGTTACAGTCTTTTCTCTGGCTTCCATTAGACACTGCTCCTGTCTCAAAAGGTGCATCCCAAATAAGTAACATCAGCCTGACACAGCTGAGCCTTTTTATCTGAGGCTCAGTACCCCAACTCACTTAATTCTGTTAAGCACATTGGTCTTCTCTGTTGCCCAGGTTCCCTATCTGTCTAGGTCCTGTCTTTTCTTTCTCTCCTACTACTGCGGCCAAAATTCTAGTCAAATTTCTTTCTTGTCTATGATCCCTCCCATTTTCTCTTTCTTCTGCTTCCCACGTCTCTCTTTCTCTTTCTTCTGCCTCCTCTCTCTCTCTCTCTCTCTCTCTCTCTCTCTGTGTGTGTGTGTGTGTGTGTGTCTAGATCACGTAACTGTCTCCTTCTTGTAATACACCTTCTCTTTTTTTTTTTCTTCAACTTTTATTAGTTATTTAGCCAAATTAGTGGACTGTTTTGAGGCACCTAAGAGACCAGAGTCTGACAATAGATTTTCAAGCTTTCCCTACCTTTAGTCATGTCGTAGTCTCAATCAGGGTGAGTCAAAGGGAATCCCATGCGGATCTCATTTTGTAGCTGTGTAGGCTGCCTGTTGGCTCCTGGGATACTCTTTCTAGCCTCTAACAGAATTCTCTTTCCCTCTTCAGTTGTGAAGAGCATCTGCAGCAGCTGCTGACAATCATCTCAAGTAGGCTGATGAGAGAACATACACAGGGACTCTACCAACCCTGTGAGGCTTTGTGGATCCTCTGAGAAAGGGAGGTGGTTAGTTTTCCAGTTACAAAGATCAGCAGAGGAAAATGACCAGTACTGAAGGAGTTAAAGGTTGAACGAGTCCACTGGAGTCTGCCTGGACTCTGCACTCTCCGGCTCCACAGTGGATCCTGCCACCCCTAGGAATTTGGGGTTTTCTGTCTGTGGGGGGTTGAAGCTGTAGATAATGGGGAGGTAGTGGACTAGGCCACTCTGGAGGCTTCTCAATTTTGGGATGGATTTTGGAGGAGCCGATGGATTAGCTGGTGGCTCCAATTTGGGAGAAGCCATCACTTTCTATTTCTCTTGTAACACCAGAGCACAACCACAATTTTGGGAAGCAAAACTCAATTTAACGGTATAAAAAATCTATTTTCTTTAAAAATCAACACCAAAAGCATTACTTGCTACAGAATTTGGCTGCCTGTTCCTGCACACAAATGCAAGAAGGTACAGGTCCTAATATTTCAAAGAGACACTGTCCTAAATCCTATCTTTTATAAGTCTGGTTTCTAGGATAAGAATTACATAGAATATTACCCAATTCAGGCATATCTCTAGAAACCTGTAACCATGGTTACATGTTGTAGTTCTAAATTACTCTAACCCAGAGTCACCAGTTTTAAGCCAACTTTCTGTTACCAATGTTACAAATTTTTAATCATAACCCAATAACTTATAAGCCAATAATCTATAACCAAACCAAATTATATAACATATAAAACATATATATACCTTTAAAACTATTCAGAAACAAAACTGAAATGGCTGCATACATTTGCTTATTTAAACCAAACAAAATTCTTAATTTTTCTTAACTGTAATTTCCAGAGAGGAGATCCTTGCTACCTGATGAATCCAATAATCACAAGCACAGAGATTTTTATAGGAAAAAACAGCCATCAGTTCTCTTACCATAGAACTTGGAAAGCTGCTGGTCCCTTTAAGAGCAGCGTTTACAATCAGCTCCTAGCAGGGCTTCTCCAGTCACACTAGACCCCTAACTAAAGGTGCAGGGCTCCAAAGACCAATTGATGCTGTTTATATATATATTTTTTTCTTTCACCAAATTATCTCCAGATAGTCAGAGAGTACTGCTTTTCTCAAACCCGTTCTCTCATGTGCAAACTATCTCTAGTCAGGGTACAAAGCACCTATGAGAATTATCTTCACTTCTCTAGATTTTCACATAGCTCTAAACACATACACAAAAACACACAAAACAGAAACCAACAGATCCAGACACACATGCCCTTTCTCATCCTCCACAAGCAGGCAAAAGAATTAGACAATTTCCGAGGGGGAAGCTTCTGCTTCAACAACAGAACTCAGTCCCTCTGACCGATCTCCGGGGACTACCAGGCATCCCTGGCTCCCACCACTTCCCAGGGAGTCCCCCAGGGCCGCAGCCTGTAGTCCTCCTAGCACGTCTCCCAACCACAATCCTCCAGTCCTTATGGCCTGAAAGGACAGCTGCAAATACAAAGCTTGTGTGCATTTCAGAAAACCCCATCATCTCATCTACAAACACTGTCATCCACTTCCACCTAGAAGACCAAAACCAGAGAAACCAAACTCAGGCAGATCCAAACTCAGGCTGATCAGTATAAATTCAGATGGGTCAGAATCCAAAACTCAGGATGATCAGTATCTAAACTCATGCAGATCCAAACTCAGACTGAGCCGTGTTTCAGAAACAAATGACAAGATACAGACAAACAAACCAACACAAGTGCATGCTCATTTCAGAAAACAGACACTCAGAACAGAGACACTGGCCAGCACGCACACAATCCAGAGGGGATCCCCATACCTCCAAGTCAGTTCTCGGGTGTGAGGGGTGGTTGTGCTTCCCAGTCAATGCACCAAATGAAAGACCCACAACATGAGGAATACCCTATGTTCTGACTCAGGAAAGGCGACACCCCAAATCACACGTGAGAAACGGTCTTGATGCAAATTGCAAAAGAAATTTTATTTCAAGAGCGCTCTCAGGCCCACAGTCATACACCACGCAGGCATAGAGGACCGTGGCACCCTGAGTAGCTGGGAGAGGGGATATTGAAAGGAAAAAGAACACAAATCAAGGGGGTGGGGCAGGCATTGTTAGAAAATACCAAAAATAGCAGTTAAGAGTCATGAGGAAGTGCAAAGTCACAGGAGTAACAAGAAATAGCTGGTAATTGTGTGGGTTATCCCTCAAGACAGTTTCTATGAGCCCCTAACAATAGAACATTTGCATAGTGGGTTCCAGCAAAGGTCAGGGTGGGTTAGGGTGACTTTCTTTGAACAAACACTCCCTGAATCCAGGAAGCAGATGGGTGGAGGAATGTTGTTATCTGTTTTATGATTAGCATGCCTTAGAGCATTGAGTCACAAATGTCACATTCTCAAGCCTGGGCCTAAGGCCTAGTTTTTTGTTTTTTATGTTATGCTTTTTCTGTTCTTTTCTTGTTTTGTTTTGTTTTTTTTGTTGTTGTTTTTAGAGACAGGGTTTCTCTGTATAGTCTTGGCTGTCCTGGAACTCACTTTGTAGACCAGGCTGGCCTCGAACTCAGAAATCCACCTGCCTCTGCCTCCCGAGTGCTGGGATTAAAGGCATGCGCCACCCTGCCTGGCATGCTATGCTTTTTCTCCAGAAGATCCTGGGCAGATGTTATACAGACTATAAGAGAACACAAATGCCAGCCCAGGATACTATACCCAGCAAAACTCTCAATAGATAGCATAGATGGCAAAACCAAGATATTCCATGCCAAACCCAAATTTACATAGTATCTTTCCACAAATCCAGCCCTACAATGGATAATATATGGAAAACTCCAACACAAAGAGGGAAATTACACTGTAGAAAAAGCAAGAAATGAATTTTCTTCTAACAAACCCTAAGGAAGATAGCTACACACAAAAAAACTCTACCTGTAATAACAAAAATAACAGGAAGCAACAATCACTTTTCCTTAATATCTCTTAATAAAAATGGACTCAATTTACCAATAAAAATACACAGGCTAATAGACTAGATATGTAAGCAGGATCCAGCATTTTGCTGCATACAGGAAATGTACTTCAGTAACAGACAGACAATACCTCAGAAAAAAAGGCTGGAAAAGAGTTTTCCAAGCAAATGGTCCCAAGAAACATGCTGGAGTAGCCATTCTAATATTGAATAAAGTCAACTTTCAATCAAAAGTTATCAAAAAAGATAAGGAAGGACACTTTATAGTCATCAAAGGAAAAATCTACCAAGATGAACTCTCAATTCTGAACAAGGGCACCCACATTCAGAAAAGATACTTTACCAAATCTCCAACATGTAATATGGAAACATGCTCCATTTTGTCCATTGCAGCCATATTTATAGAGACTGGAAAGAACCCATATGTCCTTCAACAGAGGAATGGATACAGAAAATGTGATACACTTACACTATGGAGTACTACTCAGCTATTAAAAACAATGAATTTATGAAATTCTCAGTCAAATGGATGGAACTAGAAAATATGCTGAGTGAGGTAACCCAATTACAGAAGAACACACATGGTATGCACTCACTGATAAGTGGATATTAGCCCAAAAGTTTGGAATACCCAAGATTCTGTTCACAGACCACATGAAGCTGAAGAAGAAGGAAGATCAAAGTATGGGTCATTTGGTCCTTCTTAGAATTATAACAAAATACCCATGGGAGCAAATACAGTGACTGCTGAGTACCGGCCTCAGTTGGCCTCCCTCAATCCATGGAAGAAATCGGGGTTCCCAGACAGGTGAGCAAGGAGTTGGCAATAAAAAGGGTGACAAACAGATATGGACACAGAGAGAGTTTGTATATAAATGCATTTTTTCTCAAAGAGAGCACCTGTCTTATAAGTGACTTTTTCACAAAACAGAGGAATTTGTACTTTAAAGCTAACAGGAACCAACTGGGATAAAATCAATGTTAAAAACTGGGATCAAAAGCAGCCCCACCTAAGGTCCACTTAATCTAGAAGCCAGGTGAAGGGCTTCATGTCCTTGCCCTAGTTCCAATTCCAATCTATTGTATAGTTCACCTTCCCCCTAGGTCATTGTAAATTCCTGTGTATGGTGTAACTTAGCTATCTATAGTTCTAAGTATCTACTCTAGTTCCTCCCTAGACTACAACCTTCCTTCTTCCTAGATAATTGTAAAGTCCTGTGTAGGGCAGTGACTCAGCTATCTATTCCCAGGGTTGGCTGAAGGACTGCCTAGGACTGATGAAGAATCTAACTTAGCTATATGTCAAAATCAATCCTTAGAGGCACTAATAATAAAGCAGTATTGAGGGAAAGCACACAGATCCATTTACGAACTAAAGCAAAGACAGATTTGAAGTATTCATTATTATAGGATGCCATGGTTCCAGGAAACTGTTTCCATGAACTTTTCACTGCACCACAGTGTCCAGGTTTTTAGGCCTATCACTCAGGTCACTACTAGAGTGGATGTAGCAAGTAACAAAGTGTGGAACAGAGACTGATAAAGGTCATTCCATATACAGTTACCAAATGCAGACACTATTGTGGATGCCAAGAAGTGCATGCTGATAGGAGCCTGATGTATCTGTCTCTTCAGAGATTCTGCCAGAGCTTGACATATACACTGGTGGATGATCCCAGCCAACCATTATACTGATTATGGGGTCCCCGGTGGAGAAGTTAGAAAGGACTGAAGGAGCTGAAGGCATTTCCAACTCCATAGGAAAAACAATAATTTCAATCAACCAGAGCTCCCAGGGTCTACACCACCAATCAAGGAGTACACATGAAGGGACTTCTGGCTCCAGCTGTATATGTATCAGAGCATGGCCTTGTCTGGCATCAATGGGTAAAGAGGTCCTTGAAGAGGTCCCTTGAAGGCTTGATGCTCCATTGTAGGAGAATGTCAGGGCAGGCAGTTGTGAGTGGGTGGGTGTGGGTATACCCTCATAGAAGCAGGAGGAGGTGGGATTGGATAGGGGGTTCTTGGGAGGATCTGGAAAGTGGATAACATTTGAAATATAACTAAATAAAATATCCAATAAAAAAGAAAGTAAAGAAGATGGAAGACAGCAATGAAAGAAGCCATGGGCCTACTCAGGCTTAGATCCTGAGTGATTAGTGGATTTAGTTAACAAAGAGAGTATGGAACATGTGTGTATTTATTAGGATTAAGGCACCTAAATAAGATGTCATATATGTCTAGTTGTTTGTTTGTTTGTTTGTTGTCTAGTCTTAAGTGTTGGACTATGGGAAACAGAAGCCCTGACTGAAGTCCTGAATTAATTGGTAGTGGAAAGGATTTATCCAGATAAGTCTCAGAGCTGTCAAGAACTTCTGAGTTTGAGCAGTTCACTAATGTATACAAACACTAGCAATTATAGGTTCCTGTGCACAGCCTGAGACTGCACCTTCTGAGATCTCCTACTGAGACTAGCTACGTGCTATTACTATGCTGTAGCTTATAAACATTCTGGGGTTCTGGGCTGTGATAAAGTGAAGCTCTATTAAAACATAATATGTTCATTTGTCTATTTGTTCTTTCCTCATACACTAGAAAGTTAATAGATCTTTAAGAGAATTTTCACAGTTATTAAGCACAACATAATGTGTAACTCAAGCAATTAGGAGACTGAAGTAGACAAACTCTATGTTTGCTATGAGCTTGGGTTACAAAGTGAGCTCGAATCCAGCCTGTAAGACATAGAGAAACCATTTCAAATAAAGAGCACAACTAAACACACCAAAAAAAAAAAATCAATACAGCAAAAGTTCATCCAACTTTCTATAGTACACTCTATGAAGTATAAGAGCAGGAGCTGTAGGTAGTTTAGAGGGTAGCACTGGACTGGGAAATGACCCATTCTTATCTCCTTGTACGAAGGTCAAGTCTAAGTGGTTGAAGGATCTCCACATAAAACCAGAGACACTGAAACTTATAGAGGAGAAAGTGGGGAAAAGCCTCGAAGATATGGGCACTGGGGAAAAATTCCTGAATAGAACAGCAATGGCTTGTGCTGTAAGAGCGAGAATTAACAAATGGGACCTCATAAAGTTGCAAAGCTTCTGTAAGGCAAAAGATACTGTCAACAAGACAAAAGGGCCACCAACAGATTGAGAAAGGATCTTTACCAATCCTAAATCGGATAGGGGACTGATATCCAATATATATATAAAGAACTCAAGAAGGTGGACACCAGAAAATCAAATATCCCCATTAAAAAGTGGGGCACAGAGTTAAACAAAGAATTCTCAACTGAGGAATACCGAATGGCTGAGAAGCACCTGAAAAAATGTTCAACATCCTTAATCATCAGNGAGAAAGTACCCAAGGAGCTGAAGGGGTCTTCAACCCTCTAGGTGGAAGAATAACATGAACTAACTAGTTCCCCCTGCGCTCATGTCTCTAGCTGCATATATGGAAGAAGATGGCCTAGTTGGCCATCATTGGGAGGAGAGGCCCCTTGGCCATACAGACTCTATATGCCCCAGTACCGGGGAACGCCAGGGCCATTAAATGGGAGGGGGTGGGTAGGGGAGCAGGGCGGTGACGCGGGAGGGTAAGGGAAAATTTCTGGATAACATGTGAAATGTAAATGAAGAAAATATCTAATAAAGAGGAAAAAAATAATAGCATGACTAGTGCTTAGTTCTTAGGTCAAGGATAGGATGCAAATAGGATGCAAATTAAGGAAGATTACAGGGATCCAGATAGGGGTGTCATAGAAAGTTCACCAGAGTTATAGATTACACCCTGTGCTGCTAATGCAGCAGAAGCTTTCATGCAAGCATAAACATGGCCAATATACTTACCTTCTAAGAGCTTTTGATCTCCCCCAGTAGACAGAGTTTATATCTCATAAATATTCACTGTTTAACTGAAGACATGTACAATTCATCTCAAATAATCTGGATTCTAAAACAGGTTCAGAGTTGACTCTTGATGGAAAGCAGAAGAAGCTGTAGAACCTTTATAGAGGGTGATCTGAGGCATTCTACTAGAGAATACATCTAGCAGATAAGAACTTGAACTAAGAAAGAGCAAAGGAAGAACTTTTAAGGCACTGGCTTGTTAACTCATAGCCAGCCACAAAGCTGCTGTGGAGTGGAAGAGTTCAGGACTTGAATTTTCATAAGTAGGACAGAAGCAAGAAGTCAAACATGGAGAGATGCTGAGGGTAGAAATCACTCACCTGGCAGTACTAAGGCTTGAAATAGAAAGGTAGAAAAAAGATGAAAGTTCCAGATAGACTCTAAGGCTGTTTTAAGAGCAGAGAGGCAGTAATGCCCCCAGAACTAGAAAGGTGAGAGGTGCAAATTGAGGAGACTCAAGGGAGAGCAAAGGGTTTCAGGCCTGGACCCTGCCACCTAGGGTACAAAAGCCACAGAGGAAAGGACACAGCACTGCATCCAAAGGCTTCAGGAAAGTGAGGAAGTTCCTTCTATTCATATACATCAACCCCAGTGGTTAAGAAACAGACCACTCCAGCTTTTGGTTTATCTTTGGTGAAAAGTGGATCAGCACGTGGCCTACAGATCCTTTCTTTTGTGAAACACTGAACAGAATCTGAGTGGGGCACACTATGTGGAATTATAGACAGGGTGCTATAAAAGAGTCAGAAAGAGAACTGTGTTTTTCAGAATATTCAAAACAAAAGATCTTTTTAAGTCTTGCTGACTTGCAAGGAATATATTTCATAGAGTGTACTGTGCTATACCTTGTTCCAGGGGAAGATAGAATGCAAAATTCACAGGCATAATAACATACAATAACAAAAGAACACCAAAAAAAAAAAATAGCCTTCAGAGATTAAAATATTCTGCTTCTCAAGAATTTAATCCAGAAGAGCAAAGACATTGGGGCATCACTAACCTTTACTAAGAAAACCTTTGGAAGACCACAAATAGCAATTTCAGCACCGTGGCATTTTTATTAGTTGCCCATGATGTCCTCTGGCAGTCACAAAATGGTATTCCCACACTGCTCTGTTCTGAAAACCTCCTGCCTTAATGAATGTATGCCCCATGGTGCCATTGTTTCTGTAGGTAAAGGCTTCAGCTCCATGGAGCTTAAGGTGGCAGGGAAGAAGATCAAAGTGACAGGTGATTAAATCTAGAGGTAATGTAGAATACTAGTTCATAATTCCACACTGTATACTGAATATTGGCCAAAAGAAAAAGAAGAGAAATTAATATAAAGAAGTGGCAAATAAAAAGAAGTGACCAAAGAAATTAAGAATATGCTTCATTAGAGAAATAACTTCAGTATGTATACACACATCATAATATCTGAACATCATGAAGTATTTCTTACATATATACAAGAAAATAATAAAATTAATTAATTGAGCAGTAAAAGCCCAGAACTAGTAATGGTGTACTGAGATAACACAATAGTTAATGACAGTGTCCCATTTCATTATAAAATTGTTTCTGGCAAAACAGACTTTACTCTAAGGGCTCTACAGTATAGAGAGGCATGTTGACAGAAAAATAGCTTAGAAAAAATTGCTAAGCATACAGTCCTATGTATCATTTAGTGGACTTGAGCCTTTAATGGTGAACAGAAGATTTCTCTAAAGATTTTCTCAAAAAAAGAAAACTGATTTTCCATGGATGATGATGTTCTTAAGAAATGTTTTGTGCTAAAAATGAAAGCTTTGAACTTGTCAAAATCCTTTTGAATTCTAGCCCATTAAATCTGTCTAAATTTTGACGGAAAATTCATCAAACATCTCATGTACGATCAAGCCTGACATTGCCAGACACAGCTCAGTATTTTGAGATCAATTTCTGAATTTGCTTGTTTCCTCAGGTTACATGGTTTACATACAGTTTCCTTCTGAAAGGCAACTTGCCCCAGACATATCCCTTTAAAATAAATAAAAAAGCAACATCTTAATTTTTGATTCAGCAATGCTCCTTGTAATCATTATTGGAGTAATAGTAACTAATATTTGGAATAAGCTTTGTTTACAAATCATTTTAATATAAATTATACTGCCATTTCCTCATAATAATCCTTGAAAATAATTATTCTCATTTTCTAGGTAAATATCTCTTTTATTATAATGTCACTAAGACCTATAGCCATGGCTACTAACACCAACCGTAATGTAATGTTTGCTGTGAGGACTTGGAAATACAAGATCTATATCTTTAGTATTATTTTGTGTGGAGTCCGAAATCTACCTTTTTTTAGTGTAAACATTATAGGGTTTATTACATTCTTTTGCTTTTACTCTTTTGTTTTGCGAAAGATAATCTAGAGGGGCTGGCGAGATGGCTCAGTGGTTAAGAGCACCAACTGCTCTTCCAAAGGTCCCGAGTTCAAATCCCAGCAACCACATGGTGGCTCACAACCATCCATAATGAAATCTGATGCCCTCTTCTGGAGTGTCTGAAGACAGCTACAGTGTACTTACATATAATAAATAAATAAATCTTTGAAAAAAAAAGATAATCTAGATACAGATTTTCAAAAATTATAGTATGTATGTGTGTGTCTGTGCACACATGGACACATTTTGTGTTGGTTTAGTAACCATTTTCTAAAAGGGAAGTAGAATAATTAAAGTATGTTCTTCCTTAGGACTTACAAATTCTCTAGCAACATCTAGCTTATTTCAAAAAGCTCATTGTTAGTCTCCAGAACTTCATGGTAAAATTCCATTGTTGCAGACACCACATACTTGAGATATAGAACATGAACATATCAAGCTGGTCCTGATTTGGAAAACAAATTCCTATTGGCTAGCTTTCATGGTACTGGGAGATGCTATGCATGATACCAGAGAAGAAAAGCAATCATCAATCAGTTTTACCCAGCTCTGAATTATGCAAGCTACACTATCAACTGGCTTGTCAAGATATGCCCACTGATACAAGAGTGGCATAACTTTTCTGGGACTAATTAAATATTTGCTTATTTGCTTATTTGCTACAGTTTTCTTTTCTTCCCTTTCTCATTTCTTTATTTCCCTCTCTGTGTCTCTTTCTTTCTTCCAATTTCTTTTTTAATTTTATGATGTGTTTTTGAGAGTATGTTCTTGTGAGTTCAAGTGGCCATGTAAACTAAAGAAGGGTATCAAATCCCCTGGATTTACAGGAATTTGTCAGCCTGGGAACTCATGTTGGGTCTTCTACAAGAGTAGTACATGCTTTTAACTGCTTAGCTGTCTCTCCAGCCTGTAGATGCATTTTTTCTATAATACTATACTTCTACATGTTTATAGTTTAATTTTATATATCTACAAAAGTAAATTTACTCTTACCTTTGGTTCAGTAATGTCACCTTTAGTTAACCATTCAAAAAATACACTCAAACAGATGTCCACTTTAAAGAGACTACTTTGGACCCTTTCAAAAATATAGCCCATATAAAAGGTAAAGGCCTCTCATACTCATGCAATGGAATGGCAATCATCAATAAGAAATATTTTATAACTGGTAGAGAGAGTCTGAATAGATTCTGCAAAATATTATAATAAATTACAAGCAAAAAGGTTTCAAACAAAAATCACATAATGTACATCATGGGTATTTAGTTCTAGAATGAGGAAGGGTAAATTCTGGTGGAAAATAATTGGTGGAGGAATTATCTTGAGTGGGAATGAGTTGGCAGGAGAGTGATGGTGACTGACAACATCCAAGAAGAAACTATCTAAGGCCGGAGTTATCTTATGTTCATTCATAAAGGGCTGAATGTTCATATGCCAAAACTCACCCAGTGCTGCACTTGAAGTTTATTTATTGGATTTAATATAATAATTACTTTAAAATAAACGACTGTAATTATTAAACTTTAATTGATGATACTGTACACTGGAGATGTCCAGTGGAGATGTGTACCGAAATAATTTTTTTTAATTAATAGAATAGACTGATGGAGTATGGTAGTTAGGGGGGAATACGATAATTCAGGAAAATAAAAGATAAATTTGGAGTCTAGGAGATTTAACAGGTATTCAATATAAAATTCTTACAACTATTACATAATAAAATGTCAAGAAAGACAGAAAGCACATTTTTTCAAGGTGCTCTGTTCATTCCAACTCCTTTTATCCATGTTCATGTATAGCTCCTATCTGCATTTCCAACTCTCCTCCTCCTCCTCCTCTTCCTCCTCCTCCTCCTCCTTCTTTGTTTTATAATTATTGTCTGGCAATCCATGACCTATAATGTTCTTAACATCTAAGGTTAAATATACATTTCACAACATTAGATGCTCTGTTGAAGGTTGTGGAGCTGTACATACTATGTCTTTTTCTTACTGAAGAAGTAATATTTGCCAATCACAAATACCTACTATAAACTTCTTACTAGAAATAGACTTCTCCTGGCTAAGTTAGAAATCTTTGGGCTTTTCCTAGTACAAAATCTATTCCACTGACTTATGCACAACTCTCTAAAATTCACACTACTTCTAGCTACAGTCTCCAGCTTAAGCTGAATTTATGCATATGATTATCACACAAATCAGAATCTTTGTTCCATGAAGGTATCAATGAAAGATGAATAATCATTCTTTTATCCTCTAAGTAAATGTCATAACCTAGTGATAATGGGTCATCTTCCATAATATAAGACCGGGATTTTCTTAATAATTTCAAAGTAAGCAGATCAGCCAACTATATCTCAACACAGCTAGAACATTTCGACCAATAGGTGAGCTTCAAAACAGGTAACATCTGGATAAAATGGAGAAGATGGAAACATCTACACTACTTACATTTGTCCACTGTTAGGCCACAAAAAATAACAAAAGGAGGGCGTGTCCCTACCAATTCACTAAATTTACTAGCCTTTTTTTTTTTCTAGCTGGAGCTTCATTTGGACTCAAGAAATTCTAGCATCATAGATATCTTTCTTAACCTCCAGCTGGCTGTTTCATCAGTGTAATATTAGCATAAATATAGCTTATTCTTGAAATACAACTTGAATGTTGATTTACGTTATTCTTGATAATGACGCAGGTTCCCAGAGGACACAAAATGTCAGTAGAAGAAAGCAGAAGAGAATGACTGATGTTTTCCTGAGCGTGGGTTTAGTGGAAGATATATATCTATGCCAGAACATCCCATCCTATAATATGCAGATGCAAGAAGTGGAAACAGTGGCATGTATACCTGTTTTAGTATTAACATGGTATTGCTGGAACTCATGTTAGCCATTAGGCTTCTAATTCTCAGGTGTCATACAGCTTTGAGTTAGATAATTATTGAAGGAACACAATACCGCATACCCAAATACCACTGGGAGAGAGCAGGCCTCCCAGGAGTGCCGATAAGACTGTGAGTGCAGGTAAAACCACCACTGCTGCTCAGAGAGACCCACCTGGAACCCTTAGAACACAGGAAGCAAGGAGCCACCTGGGACAGGAGCCTTCCAGTTTCCTTGTGCACCTGGAGCTGATCCTGTGCAACAGCAGAACATAACACAGATACCACCAGGAGAGAGCTGGTCTCCCAGCAGAGCAAAGATCAGGGTGGGTCAGGGTGACTTTTTTTGAACGAACACTCCCTGAACCCAGGAAGCAGATGGGTGGAGGAATGTTGTTATCTGTTTTATGATTAGCATGCCTTGGAGCATTGAGTCACAAATGTCACATTCTCAAGCCTGGGCCTAAGGCCGAGTTTTTTGTTTTTTATGTTATACTTTTTTACCAGATGATCCTGGACAGATGTCATACAGACCCTAAGAGAATACACATGCCAGCCCAGGATACTATACCCATCAAAACTTTCAATTAGCATAGATGGCAAAACCAAGATATTCCATGACTAACCAAATTTACACAATATCTTCCCTCAAATCCAGCACGACAAAGGATAATACATGGAAAACTCCAACACAAGGAGGAAAACTGCACCCTAGAAAATGCAAGAAAGAAATTTTCTTCCAACAAACCCAAAAGAAGATACTCACACAAACACAATCACACCTCTAATAACAACATTAACAGGAAGCAATACTCATTTTTCCTTAATATATCTTAACATCAATGGACTCAATTCCTCAATAAAAAGGCATAGACTATCAGATTAGATATGTAAACAGGATCCAGCATTTTGCTGCATACAGGAAATGCACCTCAGTGACAAAGACAGACACTACTACCTCAGAGTAAAAGGCTAGAAAAAATTTCTAAGCAAATGGTCCCAAGAAACATGCTAGAGTAGCCATTCTATTATCTAATAAAATCGACTTTCAATCAAAAGTTATCAAAAAAGGATAAGGAAGAACACTTCATAGTCATCAAAGAAAAAAATCTACCAAGAAGAACTCTCAATTCTGAACACCTATGCTCCAAATGCAAGCGCACCCACATTCATAAAAGAAACTTTACCAAAGCTCAAAGCACACATTGCACCTCACACAGTAGTAGTTGGAGACTTCAACACCCCACTCTCCACAATGGACAGATCATGGGAACACAAACAGAGACACAGTGAAACTAACAGAAGTTATGGACCAAATGGACTTAACACATATTTATAGAACATGTCATCCTAAATCTAAAGAATATACCTTATTCTCAGTACCTCATGGTAACTTCTCCAAAATTGACCATAAATTCGGTCACAAATCAGATCGCAACAGATATAAGTACACTGCAATAATCTCATGCCTCCTGTCTTAGTCAGGGTTTCTATTCCTGCACAAACACCATAACCAAGAAGCAAGTTGGGGAGGAAAGGGTTTATTCGGCTTACACTTCCATACTGCTGTTCATCACCAAGGAAGTCAGGACTGGAATTCAAGCAGGTCAGGAAGCAGGAGCTGATGCAGAGGCCATGGAGGGATGTTCTTTACTGGCTTGCTTCCCCTGGCTTACTCAGACTGCTCTCTTATAGAACACAAGACTGCCAGCCCAGAGATGGTCCACCCACAAGGGTCCTCCCCCCTTGATCACTAATTGAGAAAATACCCCACAGCTGGATCACATGGAGGCACTTCCCCAACTGAAGCTCCTTTCTCTGTGATAACCCAGCTGTGTCAAGTTGACACAAAAACTAGCCAGTACACCTCCTAAGAGATCACTACAGATTAAGGCTTGTTTTCAATAACAATAGAACAACAGAAAGTCCACATATACATGAAGCTGAACAACACTCTATTCAATGATAACTTGATCAAGGAAGAAATAAAGAAAGAAATTAAAGACTTTTTAGAATTTAATGAAAACGAAGGCACATCATACCAAAACTTAAGGGACCTAATGAAAGCAGTGAGAAGAAGAAAACTCATAGCTCTAAGAGCCTCAAAAAGGAAACTGGAGAGAGCATTCACTATCAGCTTAACAGCACACCTGACACCTCTAGAATAAGAAGAAACAAATACACCCAAGAAGACTACAACAGCAGGAAATAATCAAACTCAGGGATGAAATCAACTAAGTAGAAACAAAACTAATTATACAAAGAATCAACAAAACCAGGAGCTGGTTTTTGAAAAGAATCAACATGATAAATAAACCCTTAGCCAGACTAACCAGAAGGCACAGAAACAGTATCCAAATTAACAAAATCAGAAATGAAAAGGGACACATAACAACAGAAACTGAGGAAATTAAAAAAAATCTTCAGATTTTACTCAAAAAAATTGGACAGATACAGTTACCAAAGTTAAATTGGGATCAGATAAACCATCTAAATAGTCCCATAACCCCTAAAGAAATAGCAGCAGTCATTAAAAGTCTACCAACCAAAAAAGCCCAGGAACAGATAGGTTTAGTGCCGAATTCTATCAGACCTTCAAAGAAGACCTAATACCAATACTCTTCAAACTATTCCACAAAAAAGAAACAGAAGGAACACTAACAAATTTGTTCTACAAAGATAAAGTTAGGCAGATACCAAAACCTCACAAAGACCCAACAAAGAAAGAGAACTACAGACAAATTTCTCTTATGAATATCGATGCAAAAATAATCAATAAAATTCTTGTAAGCCCAATCCAAGAACACATCAAAAGGACCATTCACCATGATCAAGTAGGCTTCATCACAGGGATGGAGGGATGGTTCAATATATGAAAACCCATAGTTGCAATCCACTACATAAACAAACACAAAGAAAAAAATCCACATGATCATTTCATTAGATGCTGAGAAAACATGTGATAAAATTCAACATCCCTTCATGTTAAAAGTCTTGAAAAGATCAGGAATTCAAGACCCATACCTAAACATAGCAAAAGCAATATACAGCAAACCAGTAGCCAACATCAAACTAAATGGAGAGAAACTTGAAGCAATCCCACAAAAATCAGGGACTAGACAAGGCTGTCCCCTCTCTCTCCCTATCTATTCAATATAGTATTTGAAGTTCTAGCTAGAGCAATTTCACAACAAAAGAAGGTCAAAGGGATACAAATTGGAAAGGAAGATGTCAAAATATCACTATTTGCAGATGGTATGATAGTATACTTATGTGACCCCCAAAACTCCATCAGAGAACTCCTACAGCTGATGAGCAACTTCAGCAAAGTGGCCAAATTTCTCTTATGAATATCGATGCAAAAATAATCAATATAAAATTACCTCAAACAAATCAGTAGCCTTCCTATACTCAATATAAACAGGCTGAGAAAGAAAATAGGGAAATGACACCCTTCATAACAGCCACAAACAAGTATCTAGGTGTGACTCTAACCAAATAAGTGAAAGATTTATATGACAAGAACTTCAAGTCTCTGAATAAAGAAATTGAAGAAGACCTCAGAAGATGGAAAGATCTCCCATACTCATGTATTGGCAGGATTAATATAGTAAAAATGGCCATATTGCCAAAAGCAATCTACAGATTGCAATCACCATCAAAATTCTAACATAATTCTTCATAGAGTTAGAAAGAGCAATTCTCAAATTCCTTTGGAATAATAAAATACAAAGGATAAAGAAAACTATTCTCAACAACAAAAGAATTTCTGGGGGAATCATCATCCCTGACCTCAAGCTATACTACAGAGCAATAGTGATAATAACTGAATTGTATCGGTACAGTGACAGCAGGCAGATCAATGGAATAGAATTGAAGTCCCAGAAATAAACCCACACACCTGTGGTCATTTGATCATTGACAAAGGAGCTAAAACCATCCAGTGGAACACAGACAGCATTTTCAACAAATGGTGCTGGTTCAAATGGCAGTTAACATGTAGAAGAATGCAAATTGATCTACTCTTATCTCACTGAAAAATGTTAAGTCCAAGTGGATCAAGAACCTTCACATAAAACCACATACACTGAATCTTATGGAAGAGAAAGTGGGGGAAAAAAATCTCAAACATGTTGTCAATGTGGAAAATTTCACAAACAGACACCAATGTCTTATGCCCTAAGATTAAGAATTGACAAATGAGACCTCATAAAATTTCAAAGCTTCTATAAGGCAAAGGTCACAGTCAATAGGACAAAATTGCAATCAGTCAACATGTAGAAGAATGCAAATTGATCCACTCTCATCTCATTGAACAAAGTTAAGTCCAAGTGGATCAAGGTAGGACCTTCACATAAAACCAGATACACTGAATCTTATGGAAGAGAAAGTGGGAGAAAAAAAATCTCAAACATGGTGTCAATGGGAAATTTTCCTGAACAGAACACCAACGGCTTATGCTCTAAGATTAAGAATTGACAAATGGGATCTCATAAAATTTCAAAGCTTCCATAAGGCAAAGGTCACAGTCAATAGGACAAAATTGCAAGCAACAGATTGGGAAAAGATCTTTACCAATCCTATATCCAACAGATTGCTAATATCCAATACATTCAAAGAACTCAAGAAAATAGACTCCAGAGAAACAAATAACAAAAGGGAACAGAGCTAAACAGAAAATTCTCAACTGAGGAAACCTGAAGGGCAGAAAAATACCTAGAGAAATGTTCAACATCCTTAGTCATCAGGGAAATGCAAATCAAAACAACCCTGAGATTACATCTCACACTAGTCAGAATGGCTAAGATGAAAAACTCAGGTGACAGCAGATGCTGGTGAGAATGTGGAGAAAGAAGAACACTCCTCCATTGCTGGTGGGATTGCAAGCTGGTACAACCATTCTGGGGATCAGTCTGGCAGTTCCTCAGAAAACTGGACACAGTACTCCCTGAGGACCCAGCTATATATAGCACTTGTACTGGCTAGTTTTGTGTCAACTTGACACAGCTGGGGTTATCACAGAGAAAGGAGCTTCAGTTGAGGAAGTACCTTCATGAGATCTAGCTGTGGGGTATTTTCTCAAATTAGTGATCAAGGGGGAAAGGACCCTGTGGGTGGGACCATCTCTGGGCTGGCAGTCTTGTGTTCTATAAGAGAGCAGTCTGAGCAAGCCAGGGGAAGCAAGCCAGTATGGAACATCCCTCCATGGCTTCTGCATCAGCTCCTGCTTCCTGACCTGCTTGAGTTCCAGTCCTGACAGTTGTACAGAAGTGTAAGCCGAATAAATCCTTTCCTCCCCAACTTGCTTCTTGGTCATGATGTTTGTGCAGGAATAGAAACCCTGACTAAGATACCACTCTTGGGAATATACCCAGAAGATGCTCCAACATGTAATATGGACACATGTTCCATTTTGTTCATTGCGGCCATATTTATATTAGCCAGAGCCTGGAAAGAACCCAGATGTCCTTCAACAGAGGAATGGATACAGAAAATGTGGTACATTACACAATGGAGTACTACACAGTTTTTAAAAACGATAAATTCATGAAATTCTTAAACAAATGGATTGACTTAGAAAATATCATCGTGAGTGAGGTAACCCAATCACAAAAGAACACATATGGTATGTACTCACTGATAAGTGGATACTTGCCCAGAAGCTCAGAATACCCAAGATATATTTCACAGACCACATGAAACTCAAGAAGAAAGAAGATAAAAGTGTGAGTGTGTCAGTCCTTCTTAGAAAGGGAAACAAAATATTCATGAATGCAATTATGGAGATAAAGCACAGAGCAGATACTAAAGGAATAGCCATCCAGAGACTGTCCCACCTGGAGATGCATCCCATATACAGTCACCAAACTCTGACACTATGGTGGATGCTAAGAAATACTTGCTGAAAGGAGCCTAATACAGTTGTCTCCTGAGAGGCTCTTCCAGAGCTTTACAAATACAGAGTGGGATGCTTGCAGCCAACCATTGCACTGAGTGCAGTGTCCTCAGTGGAGGAGTTAGAGAAAGAACTGGAGGAGCTGAAAGAGTTTGAAACCCTATAGGAAGAATAACAATATCAACCAGCCAGACCTTGGGACTCCCAGGGACTAAGTCATCAACCAAGGAGTACATATGGTTCCAAGGAGTACATATGGTTCCACCTACATATGTAGCAGAGGATGGCATCAATGGGATGCCAATCAGTGGTCCTTGGTTCTATGAAGGCTCAATAGTCTTTGGGAACCAGGCAAGAAGGAAAAAAGAAAAGTGGGGAGTGGGGTGCATGCACACACACACACACACACACACACATACACACACAGAGTGGATGAAACAAGACAGGCTCCAACAACTTCACACATACACTCTATGGACAAACACATACATGCATTTTGTGGATGGCTAGAACAAAGCTCCAATGACCAGGCTCCAACAAACGTCCCATACATACATATATACATACATATATTTAGTGGATGGAGTATACTTTAACAAGTTGACTCCAACAACGTTTTTTTCTCTTAGCCTTTTACACAGTTACATATTCTCTAAAAACAATCCCCACAAAAACATATTCATTAGAAACAGATTAAAATCATTACACAAAAGGCAATTACAACATAATTATTGTATTCTTCCTTTGAATCTCATATCTAACTAAACATTTCCCACCTATCTTTTTCTCCACAAGTTCAATGTAACTCCAAAACAATAATTTTTTGCCATTAATTAACAAAGTTTAAGCAAGCTGGTCTATAGTGACAAGTTTTTTTTTCCAGTTCCTAGCTGCTGCCAATTTGTATTGACCAAGTAAAAAAAATCATCATCTATTTTATGTTTTATTTTTGAAGTTTTGTTCAGCTAAACTAGTTAATCATTCATACTTTATTCTTATACTCATGATATAATTATTTATTCTTTATTCATAACCCTGGTTGTTAACGATGTACGCTAAAACCTGTGGGAATATCCCTAGATACAAGATCCAGGAACTCTGACCCAACCTAGAATAAAATGTTTTCTTTCATCATCAAATTGTGCCAAGCCTATTTTTCTTCCTAGTACAATTACACTCTTGTAAAGCATGTGTTGTGGATTTGGTCCCCAAAATTGCACATGGATCCATATGTCTGCCTATAAGACAATGAGGGACCCTGCCCCCAGTTGGTTTTAATTGGTAAATAAAGTTGCCAGCAGCCAATGGTTGGGCAGGAGACAGCAGCTGGAATTTAGGATTCCCTGGCAAATGACAGAGGAGGAGTAGGATGGTAGAGAGCTGCCGGGCCAGGAAACAAAGAAGAGGAACGTCAGGCCTGATAGGTGCAGAAGACAGAGAGACAGTCGTCATGTAGGTGCTAGGGCATTCACCCTAAGAGGACTGCAGGGCTGGGTCAGGTGCAGCCAAGATGGAATATACATTTTTAGTAAGTAGTAACTCAGGAATATCAAAGGGAAATGTTTTAGCTACATGGAGGCTTATGTGGCTCAGCTATTGAGCTGTTTAAGGCATATTAAAATATAAGGCCATGTGTATGTGTGTGTGTGTGTGTGTGTGTGCGCGCGCGTGTGTGCATGTCTTTCACTCAAGAATCAAGAACATTGGGACAGATAGTGAGGAGAGTGCCCCCACTACCACTGCCACCACTATCACTGGGCCGATCCAAGTAGAGCTATTTGGGTACAGCAACACACATGAAAGCTTACTGTACTCATTTTCTAACATATGCAGCCCTCACTATTTTATAAGGGAGGGGTGCATTCTCTTAATTCTAACTTTATTATGTCTTTCTGTCAAAACAACTTAAAACATCTCCTGAAACTTTCTATCATCTCCCATAACTTCCTAAAACTATTTAAATCAAACCAGAAATTCCATAAAATCATTAACTCATTTAAACAATATTATTTTATCCAAGTTCATCTTCACGTTGATATTCAGGAAAATTGCCCAACAGAGTGGGCAATTTGGAAACACTCAGGAGGTATTAAACCAGGCTATAGGCAGTGAATGTCTGACCCCAATGCCCAAATCACACCATGCCAGATACGTGAGGAATACAGTTATGACAAACATACGAAGGCAAAGCAATAGCAGGAAGCAATCCTTGGTTAAAGCCCCTGGGGCTGTGCCTGTCCAGGGTGTACCCATCACAACTGTGCAAAATGGTGGGCTGTCTCCAGGCAGCTCATTTACCGCTTGTAGCTCCTTCAGCATGGTATGTTCTAGAAATATGCTCAGGGCTAGAAAGTACAAAATTGCAGTTGGATGGAGTGCTATCCTATATCATCTCATCGGATAAAGATGAACAGAAGGTGAGAAAAAAAAAAGAGTAGTCCTAAGCCTGTTTCACCTCTATACGAACAATAGTCCATTCATGACAATAGAAGCCACACAGCTGAAACACCTCACATTAGGGCCCATCTTCCCATACTGTGGCATAATAATAATGGTTTCATAACACACTTGCAGCATGCTTTCAAACTATGACCATCCCTGTCTTCTTAGATGGAGTTTGTCAAACTTTGAAAAACATTTAATGTAAGGTTATAGAATATGAAATGTACATACCTCTTATTATACCCATGGATTTGCATAGAATGTCTAATCTCTTAAGTCATGATTTAGCTTTTATAAACTTAGAATGACAGCAATGCCTCATTTAGGTTAAATAAGGTAGCGTGTAACAAAAGAACACCACTTAGAAAAATAGTACACACAAAGTATTTCAGCAACAGCAGTTATTGTTATTTCCTATAATGGTCTCAGACATCCTAATGGGAGGGTTTATTGTTGAGTAGAAGCTTCACTATAGTGACTGCAATGATAACCTTGGCATATAGGGTCAATTTGAACCTTACATAGTGTCTCCAGATATTATGTACCCATGACATAACACCATAGTGTAAAATCCATCCTTATGCACTCATGCAGAGATCTGTCTCTCTGATAAATAACTCTATGTTCCTTGGACCAAGTAGTTTCTATGGGCTTCTGGGAACACTGTTAAAAAGATCACTTGTCCATGTTCTACAAGAAAATCTTTTGCTTTCACTTCTTAGACAGTTTGAAATGGAGTGCTCTTGACCTTTAGCCAAAGCTAAGAACCAACCTTGAGTGACAGTCAATAGGAATGGCACCAAATGTTCCCCAGTGACATAGAGGATTTCAGTTTTATGGACACATGAACTGGCACCTGCTGTCAGCACACCTCCATTTTCTTATATATAAAAAAATAAAATAAGAACTAAGGTGACTGTTTCATCTGCTATGCATATTTTTGGTTCCCAACTTCATATATTATCTCACAGTATGTTGTTGATAAGAAAGTTTGATTTAATTTTAAGATAGATTATATACATGTTTATATATAAAATCAAATATCCAGCCTGAGAGACTTTCTGTTCTTGCAGTCAACTTATTTGCTCAAAATAGGGAGTATCAACAAAGAATTCAAAAGAAAAAACAGTCATGTGTCTTCAGGGTCCTCTTTACCACAGTCAAATGAAACATAATTCTGAAGTCTTCTCTTATTTTTGATGACTTTGAAATTATTAAGAAATATGATTTGGGTATATTGTAGAATGTTCATCATTAAAATATGTTTTCTATGTAGCATCATGCAAACTTGATTGACCAGTTTTTTGAGAGTGCCTTAGTTTGGGTTTTATTGCTTTAAAGATACACCATGACAAAGGCAACTCTTATAATGGCAAACATTTAATTGGAGCTGGCTTACATTTCCACAGATTTGGTCCATTATCATCATGGAAGGAAGCATGGCATCATATAGGTTGATGTGATACTGAAGAAGGAGCTGAGAGTTCTACATCTTGATACAAAGGCAGCCAGGAGAAGGCTCTCTTCCTCCTGGAGACTGAGCATAGGAGACCTCAAAGTCTACCTACACAGTGACATACTTCCTCCAACAAGGCCATACCTCCTTATAGTGGCAATCCATATGGCCAAGCATTAAAACACATGAATACATGGGGGCCAAACCCATTTGAATGACCACAGAGAGGAAGGCTAAAACAAGCCATATTCTTATCCTATCATGCCAAGAGAATATATCATTGGTATGACTTATCAGTCTTTCTATCAGCCTTGGTCACCTGTCTGGGAGTTTTTAACTAGTTTCTCTATTAAAAATTGTCCCCTTTTCTTCTCCTTTTAACATTGTACTCTTGAAAACATGATTCCTATGCAGAGCCCATACATACAGATTTGAAAGTTATATAGTATTTAATGAAGTGACAGCCACCTATATGAAATATTGGAATTCATTTCTTCATTCCATGTATTTATTTATTCAGTTATTGATTTATGCTAGAAAGGGTTCATATTTATTTTGGTGCTCAAATTGTTCTATTTATTGTGATCTCATTAAAATAAGTCATGTCCTCACTGATATGTTGTAGAATTTATTTAGTGTTAATCTAGTTCTTTATTTTGTCCTTTAAGATGTTCTGGGATAGCTTCTATGTCAGACTTGTTCTTTCAACTGCTCAATTCCAATATGCCTGTGTCATGCCGTGTCATGTATCTATTGTTGCAGAGTAATGCTGTTTCACTGTCTTAGAAACTCTTGTATTTCAGCTACAAGCTCACTTCTCTTTCTGATCTTACGATTAACAGTGAGGTTTTTATTGTCATTATGGTTTTATCTTTCAGACTACCATAAACATCAGAGTCAAGTAGCACATAGTCTTTCAGGGATGACCCCTTTCACTTAAAGTTCATTCATGTTTTGCAGTGCAATAGATCCTTTGCCATAACGGAATAGAATTCCATGATCTTAATACAGTTTACTCACTTGTTGATTATTACTAACTGTGAATCAATTCGACATTAGCATTCATGGACAGACTTCTCTGTAGACAAGTTTTCAGTTCAGTCAGGTAAATACCTAGAAGCACTTTTGCTGTATCATATATAATGCTATGTTTACCTTTGTAAGGAAGGACATGGGTTATTTCATAATATTTTCAACGCCAATATTTCATGTTCCTACTAGTAGACAAGTATACCATTCACTGTTCTATTGCTGTGAAATGACACTATGACCAGATAATTTTTATAAAAGGAAGCCTTTAGTAGGGGGCTTACTTACAGTTTTAGAGGCTTAGTCCATTATGTCAGGAAACGTGGTGGCATACTTCATATTGGAGCGTTAGCTGATCAGTACATACTGATCCACAGGTAGGAACTGAGACCCTTCTTAAGAAAGTTTTAGGTAAAAATGAAGGTAAAGAAGTCTGGGGAAAGCTTCAATTTTTATCACGCTCCACAAAGATATTATAACACACACACACACACACACACACACACAGAGAGAGAGAGAGAGAGAGAGAGAGAGAGAGAGAGAGAGAGTCCTAGATATAAAAAGATAACATGTCCAGCAATGCTCATTGTTGTTTCACAATAAAGTCCATGAACAATCAATAGAGGTCTCTGCCTTAGTGGAAAGTGGAGTTTCAAATAGCAAGCCTTCAGTTAGGACAGAAAGGTAGCTGGAAGAGTACCTCACTGATGACACTAACCTCAACAGTTACACATCAGCTGGCTGATGTCACTGTGGAGATGGCAATATTAGAATTGTCTTATAAAGGTGGTTCTCTGCCTGCATGTATATGATCACGTACATATCTGTGCTTATATACATGCATAAAAGAATATTATGGAAAATTTAAATGTTTTAATTTTGTGTGTTTGTCTTCATTCCTATGAGTGCACCACATGCATGCCTGATGCCTGCAGAGGCCAATAGGCACCGGATTCCCCAGAGCAGGAGTGACAGATGATTGTGATGTGTGCACTGGAAAACAAACCTAGTCCTCGGAAAGAGCAACTAGTGTTCTTAACAATCTCTTCAGTCTTGAGTGGGAAAAATTATATATAATCTCACTATATAATACTGGCTGGGCTGTAACCCACAATGTAGGCTAGGCTGGCCTCAGAATCATAGAGATACATCTGCATTTGCCTCCCTGGTGCTGGGATTAAAGGAGAATTCTGCTATGTCTAGACTATGGGAAATATTTTAAATTAATATAAATTAATATGCAAACTCAATTTTCATCATGAAAAATAATATTGTACTTTAAGAAAAATTTCTAAAGAAATGAAGTTCTCTTTCTCTCTCTCTCTCTCTGTGTGTGTGTGTGTGTGTGTGTGTGTGTGTGTGTGTGTGTGTTTGTGTAAACTGATTTCCCAATGATCAGTAATATAATTTCAGGTCATTTTAATAATTTCTATACCATATACTGAATATTAGCATTCTTTCCTTCATCACCTGCCATAAATACAGTGTGGGGTTCCCCACCAAGTTGCCAGTGAACATTCATTGCAGAGAAGGGATGGCAGTGAGAAGAACCTGCTTCGGAACCCTAGGCTCTCCCAAAGCTCTAGTGCCAGGATGCTTCCAACAATACTGGCATCTGTGCCTCTTCCATGACCCTGGCAAAGGAACAGTAAGGACAAGAACAGCAGCCCAATATATCTTTCACATCTACCTCTGAACATGCCACAGCCCAGAGGCCTACCTGTATTTGTACCAATGCTCAGTCTCTACTAGGATTGAACCTTTGGACGATGGTCCTGCCCCTCCACCCCACAGTGTGTAGAATTCTCCAAGTTTGTACCTTTATATTTGGGTTTGTGTTCAGAGAAAATAGATTTATGGGTGTGTTAGATGATAAGTATGTGTGTGCTTGTTAGTTATAACCTCATTGTATAGAGTGATAAAAATTGAAGCTTTACTCAGTCTCCTTCTTTACCTTCATTTTTACCTAAAAAGTTCTTTAAGGAGAGTTAGCTGAAAATACATTCCAAACAATTTAATTTTTGTAAGCCTGGCTTTACACCACTTGCTTCCTCCTGTGGAAAGCTTTAATGAGAGTCCCTTGTGTTTGGCCATGTAATCTGAAATCTCCACCTGTCTTAATTACCATTGCTCTTAGAACAGATAATTGAAACATCTTCATCTTTTAACTTATTTTTTTTAAATAAAGAACAGCATTTAATTAGAGCTAGCTTACAGGATCAGAGCTTTAGTCCATCATCATCATCAAGGTGGGAGCAGGGCAGTATCTAGGCAGGCATGGTGCAGGCAGAGATAAAAGTTCTACATCTTCATCTGAAGGCTGCTAGTGGAAGACTGACTTCCAGGCAGCTAATATGAGGTTCTTAAAGCCTACAACCACAGTGACACAACTATTCCAACACGGCCACACCTCTAAATAGTGCCATTCCCTTGGCCATTCAAACCATAACATTCCACTCCCTGGCCCCCTTAGGCTTGTTCAAACACATGAGTCTATGGGGGCCATATCTAGCCATAGCATAATAAAAAAGTACATTCAGTCCAACTTCCAAAGTCCTCATAGTCTATGGCACTCTCAACAGTGTTAAAAGTCCAAAGTTCAGTCTCTTCTGAGATTCATCAAATCACTTAACTGTTATCCCTGAGGCAAGACAAGAAACCAACTGGACAAACTCTAAACATCTCCATGTCTGATGTCAAAGTGGTGTTCATATCGCCACTCCTTTTTCATCTTTGTAGACTACAATAAAGTTCTTTCTCCTGGCTGGTTCCACTCCCTTTTTAGCAGCTTTCTCAGTAAGTATCACACAGCTCTAACATCTTGGAGTCTTCAAGTCAACTTCAGCTTCACAGCTCCTTGTTGCATGTCTGGGATCCACACATGATCTTCTGGGCTCATCCAAAGGAGTTAGGTCATTTCTCCACTCTACCCTCTGTAGCACTCTAGGTTCTGGTTGATTCCACTCCACTGCTGCTGCTGTTCTTGGTGATCATCCCATGATACTGGCATCTCCATACAATGGTGTCTTCCACTGAAACTAGTCTTCACAAATAGACTCATAGACTCTCTTCACGTTGCCAAGCCTCAAATCCCTTCAGTCCTGAGCTGTCAACTACTACTGAGGCTGCACCTTCTTCATTGGCCTTCTGTGGCTTCTCATGATGCTAAGACGAAGCTGCTTTTCATGACCACTTCATGACTTTAAAACTGGTACCACCTGGGTGACTCTTACACATTACCAAGTGCAACTGTAGTATGAGGTACAACCTTGGCTATCTCTGGAACACAGCTTCTTTATGCTGTCAGAAAACACTTCCCAGAGATTTCATGTCAATGATGCTGGTCTCTTCTTAATCACCACTAATTTCTTAGCACCCACTAACCAGCATCAGTTTTCCCAGTAGTCCCTTCTATTTTTCACTCTAAAACCAGAGCCACATGGCCAAAGGTGTTCTGCTGCTTCCTAGGACTTACATGGCCCTCCTTATTCTATTAGCAGTTTTCTGCTTTTTAACTCCCTCTCTGCCTGGAATTTGCTCTGTAGATTGACCTTGAACTCAAAGATCTGCATGGCTCTGTCTCCTGTAATATTGGGATTAAAGACATGTGCCTCCATGACTGATTTAAGCTTTTCTTCACCTAGAACCTGTTTTGGCCCAGGTTGGCCTTGAACTCAGAGATATGTTTGGCTTTGTCTCCTAAGATTAAAGGTGTTTTCCTACCTCGTTCTCTCTTTGCTGCCAGACCTCTACCATCATGGGTTGCATGCACTCTCTCAGGAAGGGTCTTTTCCAGTCAGCTGGCCATAGTGTCTCCAAGTGGCTCAAGATGACATATGGTATAGCACAGGTACGTTTTGTGACTAGAAATAAAATCTTGAGAATTCATAAGTCCCTCCCTGAGGACTTCTACCATTTGATTAAGAAAGGAGTTGCTGTCCAAAAGTACCTTAAGAGTAACAGAAAGGATAAAGGATGCTAAATTCCGCCTAATTCTGATAGAGACCAGAATTCACCAGTTCGCTCAATACTGTAAGACTAAGCATGTACTCCCACTCAGTTGGAAATATGAGTCTTCCACAGCCTCTGCTGTAATAGCATAAATGCTGTTGTGTACACAAGCAATAAAATCACTTTGAGTAAATTTGAAAGAAAAGAAAAAGGTCAACTTATTATACTTTATAATCCACTTTTTGGAACCACATTCTAGCAGAATACTAAGTGTGTGTGTGTGTGTGTGTGTGTGTGTGTGTGTGTGTGTGTGTGTGTCTGTATGCACTTATATATATATATACATGTATACATATACCATGTATACATATTGCATATTACTATTCCTTAAAGTGAATGTGAATTAGGGCTAATGCCAGCTGATGTTTACTCAGCTGAACCCATCTTTTCATTAAGAGCAGGTGGTAAACACAATAGGAAAATGCTATGTATAGTAGATGACAATGCAAAAAGATCAGTTAATGGCTACAATAAGAAGGGATTGTTTGGGGAAATCTGAGAA
The DNA here is from genome assembly GCA_902729485.2 of Mus minutoides. Lineage (NCBI taxonomy): Eukaryota > Metazoa > Chordata > Mammalia > Rodentia > Muridae > Mus > Mus minutoides. Next base: position 1,803,136 of record LR753316.1, on the reverse strand, counting down.
ATTGGGATTTGGGGTCACTTTCATTAAGTAACTTTAGGGAACTGGACATGTTATCTTTTTAGCTCTAAGACTGTGTGTGTGTGTGTGTGTGTGTGTGTGTGTGTGTGTGTGTGTGGTAAATAAAAAAGGATGTATGTATACATCAGCAGACTACCACACATAGCATCTTTCCTATTGTAGTTACCATATGTTCTTAGTGGAAAGAATGGTTTCATCTGAGTTTCTTAGAATCCTAAGCATTACATGCTACTAGTCCTTAAAGTGGATGTTAATTAGAGCTAATGACGTTTTGATGCAACTCTTGGAATGATGCTTTTTGTTTTATCACAAAGAGGAGGTTTTGGAGCATGTAATATGGATAGGTGAACAATGAGGTAATATGGATAGGTGAATAATGAGGGTGTGGTAAGCCTTGCCACCTTTTAGCACCCAACCTTGTTCTAGAGACTCAGAGTCAAAATACCCAGCTAACTCCAAGTTCTCGGCTCTTGTTAAACAGCTTGCTTGCTTTCCACTGCAAATGTTAACAAGGATGTAGTTTTTCTGTGTTCTTTGTTTTTAAGTACTCCCTGTAATATGCACTCAGAACCTCTCTGTGTGAAGTGTTTCTCTCTAGGCAGTAGCAAGCCAGTTTAATGTAGACTCTCAATTTGAACTTCAGTTGTGTAGAGTGGCCTCTGGGCTTTTACTTCATACAATGATGATACAAAGTAACTACAGGTTTAGATGGAATGCCTCAAAAGCTATTGTGAGAAGGCAGGGGCTGGGAATGGAGTTGCCTTCACCCCTTTAGCAGATTATTCTGCCTCTGACTGAGGCCCTGGCAAAGTACTTCAGTATCTTTATGAGATATAACTGGTTCTAAGAGCAATCTTTACACAGGTAGGTGACAGGTTTTGGTTTAGGCTCAGAAGCTCTCTACTCTGTGGACAAAGGCAGTGACTGTTATCTGCCCAGGCTCAAAGGAGATATCCTCAACCTAGATAAGAGAATCCTATAGTGAAAAAAATTATACTTTCCAATGTGTATTATACCACTGTGACTTGGGTTCTAAAATAATGTGGTGGCTAATCTTGCTTGTCAATATGATTACACCTTGGATTATCTAAACCTGCTAGGCAAAACTGTTAAGATTTTTTTTTGATTGGATCATTTGAAGGTGGAAGACTCATTTTAAATCTTGGTCATACCTTCTGGATGGACATGGAAGAAGAAATCTCTTGTTATTTGCCTTCTTGCTCTCAGTCTACCTGATATACTCATTCCTTCACTGGCACAGGAATCACCTTCTTTGGGATTCTGGATTGTGAAGAATAGCTAGCAACATGGAGTGAAGAACTATTAGATTGTTGGACTTTCCATCAAGAGATAGCCATTGTTATAATAATTGGACCATGGCCTGTAAGTCACTTTAATAAATAGCACATACACCTTTTTTCAGTTCTGTTTCTATAGAAAACCTTGATTATTAAAATATAGACTTGATTTTAACAGCTGTTATTTCCCAATGTAAGAAGCAGCATAAAAAAATTCATAGCATAGCATACACTCTCCCTGAAGGCTATTGAATGTTGATGATACATTATATTCTGTATGCTTGGATTGTGGCTGCTTCTATGCTGCTATACTCTAAAATTTATGATTAAAGACTGCTGTTTAAGAATCTTGTATTTATTTTCATTAATACAAAATTTGTAATTTTAGATGTTTCTTGTTATTTAGAATTAATATGAAAATAAACATTTTGGTATGGGTTTTCTTTTTGGCAATACAAATTTCTAGAGCCCAGTTTGCAGAATGGAAAGGGGGGATTTCAATGTCAGAACTCCTGTGACTACATCTATGGCAACCAAGAATACTGATTTTTTTTTAACTTTATGCTGATATGAATTTTTTACTTTCTGCATACTTCAGATTACCCTACTTCTACCCACATCTGTAGGGTATTTTTGTTTTTTTGTTTGTTTGTTTGTTTTTGTTTTTGTTTTTTTTTTGAGACAGGGCTTCTCTGTATAGCCCTGGCTGTCCTGGAACTTACTTTGTAGACCAGGCTGGCCTCAAACTCAGAAATCCGCCTGCCTCTGCCTCCTGAGTGCTAGGATTAAAGGCATGAGCCACCACACCTGGCTCTGTAGTTCATTTTTACATAAAAATTACTTTCAAAGATTGTCACTATAATTTTGTGTCCCCATAAAATTTATAGATTATCTCTCTGGTGACCTGTTGTGAAAAGGATGAGAGTTTGCATACATAAAGACTGTATATATTGACTCTGGTCTCTATACCATCCATTTCTCTTCTCTAGTATAGATTTTCTCTTTTGAATGAACATTCATACTATATGGATCAGGAAAAAATAGCCCATATTCTCTGTTCCCTGGTAATATACACATGCACAAAAGGAACCAGAAGAACACATGATGAAGGCTCAATATTCCAGAAGAACCTTGGAGAGATACCTGCAGACTCTAAGAGACCACAGATGTCCCATACTTTATACCAATCAAACCTTTCAATCACCATAGATGGAGAAAACAAGATATCATAACAGAGATAAATTTAAATATTATCTATCCTCAAATCTAGGCCAACAAAAGATACAAGTCAGAAAAAATCTATCCCATGGAGGTTAACTATACCCATGAAAACATAAAACTACAGGAAATAAATAATTTCCTACCAGAAAAATACAAAAGAAGGAAAACTCTCTCTCTCTCTCTCTCTCTCTCTCTCTCTCTCTCTCTCTCTCACACACACACACACACACACACACAAATGAACAAACACACACTACCAGCATCAACAACAAAATATTAAGAATTAACAATTATTGTTCATTAATATTTCTCAATACCAATGGTCCCAATTCCCTAATCGAAAGACACAGGATAACAGAATGGAAGCAAAATACAGTATCCGTCCTTCTGCTGCATGAAAGAAACATACCTCAGCATCAAATATAGACATTACCTCAGAGTAAACAGTTAAAAGGGGGTTTTCTAATCATACCAAAACAATAAGCAAGCTAGGGCATCAACTCTAAAATCATATAAAGTAGATTTCCAACCAAAATTAAGCAAGAGTTGTGGAAGGACACTCCATATTCATCAACAGAAAAATCCTCCAAGATGTTTCAATTCTTAACATGTATGCCCCAAATGCAAGGGCACTCACATTTGTAAAGGAAACATCACCAAAGCTAAATTCACATATCAAACCCCACATAATAATAGTGGAAGACTTCAATACCCCACTCTCACCAATAAGCAGGACATTCAGACAAAAACTAAACAGAGAATTACTGAAGCTAACAGACTTTATAAATCAAATGTACCCAACAGATGCCTACAGAAGATTTCACCCCTAAACAAATGAATATACCTTCTTCTTAGCTCATCATGAAACTATCTTGAAAAATTAACTACATATTTGGTACGTATTTGGTCACAAAGAAAATCTTACCAGATACAAAAAAATTGTAATAACACCCTGTATCCTATCAGACCACAGTAGATTAAAACTGAATTTCCATAACAACAGAAAATAAAAGAAAACCAACAAACTCATGGAAGTGGAACAACTCCCTATTAAATGACTACCAGGTGAAAGAAAGAAAGAAAGAAAGAAAGAAAGAAAGAAAGAAAGAAAGAAAGAAAGAGAGAGAGAGAGAGAGAGAGAGAGAGAGGGAGGGAGGGAGGGAGGGAGAGAGAGAGAGAGAGAGGGAGGGAGGGAGGGAGGGAGGGAGGGAGGAAGGAAGGGGAGGGAAAGGAAGAAGGGAGACTTCCTAGAATTGGAGGAAAATGAGTACAAAACACATGAAAGCTAATGGAACACAGTGAATGTAGTGCTAAAAGAAAACTTCATAGAACTACATGCCTCATTAAAAAAAAAATGTAGAGACAGGTTGATAGAAATGAATTGAGGACCCAGATGTAAATCTACACACCTATGGACATTTTTTTTAATACAGTATCCAGAATTATGCAATGGAAGAAAGAAAGCCTCTTTAACAGATGGTGCAGGTCTAACTGGTTTCAGCATGTAGAAGACTTCAGTTAGATCGATGTCTATCATCCAGCACAAAATTCAAGTCCAAGTGCATCAAAAATTTCAACATAAAACCAAATACACTGAAACTGATAAAGAAGAAAGTGGAGAATAGCCGTGAATAAATTAGCACAGGACACAACTTCCTAAACAGAACACGAGAAGCACAGGAACAAAGATTGAAAACTAATTAATGAGACCTCATGAAACTGAAAAGCTTCTGTAAGACAAAGGACACTATCAATCAGAGAAAACAGCAGCCACAGAATGTGAAATGGTTTTCACTGTCTTGACAATTGACAGGAGGCTAATTTCCGAAATATATAAAGAACTTGAGAAACTAGACAACAACAAAACAAATAATATAATGGAAAACTATGGCACAAATCTAAACAGAGAATTCTCAACAGAGGAATTTCAAATAGAGACACTTGAAGAAATGTTCAGTATCCTTAGCCATCAGGGAAATGTACATCCAAACATCTCCAAGATTCCATCTTCCTCTTGTCAGAATGGCTCAGTTCAATAACACAAGTGACAGCTCATGCTGGCAAAAATGTAGAGCAAGAGGAACACTCCTCCACTGCTGGTGGAAGTGCAAATTTGTACAATGACTTTGAATATAAATATGGTAGTATTTCAGAAAATTGGTAATTGATCTGCCTCGAGAGCCAGCCTTACCTCTCCTGAGCATGTATCTAAGCATGTTCTACCCTCCCACAAGAATACTTGCTCAACGATTTTTATATGAACTTTATTCATAGTAGCCCAAATCTGGAAATAGCCTAGATGTCCATCAACTGAATAATGGTTTTTTTTAAATGTGGCAGATTTACACAATGGAGCATTACTCAGCTGTGAAAAAATCCTGAAATTTGCAGACAAGTGACTAGAAAAAAAAATCATTCTGAGTAAAATAACCCAGATCCAGAGAGGCAAACACATTTAATACTCACTTAGAAGTGGATATTAGTAAATGATACTCATTATAAAATCCACAGAACAAGAAAGGTTGGGTAACAAGGAGGGCTCAAGAGGGTAGAAGGGGAAATAGAATTGATACTGTTAGTGGATTAAAGGTGCGTGGGTACAGAAACAGGGGAGGTCATTTGGAGGAAAATGGAGGGAGAGAGTACTAAGAAAGACAACTGGAATCAGGGGCCATTTTGAGGCAATGTAGAAGAAATGAAATTGAAGTTCCATGGAGTCTATTAAGGTGACCCTAGCTGAGACTCCCAATAATGGAGGATATGGAGCCTCAACTGGGTATTTTCTGTAATCAGTAAAGACTTACAATAGAGGAATCAGGACACCAACTCATCCAACAAAACCTTTGATATATAATCTGTCCTGCCTCCAAGATAGACTATGGTAAAGGTGGCAGAGAAACTGTGGGAATAGCCAACCAATGATTGGTTCAGTTTGAGACCCGTGCCCTAGAGGTAGCCCACCCCTGATACTGGCTAGCTGGAGGGCCAGAAATCAGAGTCTGAATAGCCTAGAGACTTAGGATAGAACCAAATACAACTATGAAAAAAAAAACATAAAAAATAACAGGAAGGAAGGAAGGAAGGAAGGAAGGAAGGAAGGAAGGAAGGAAGGAAGGAAGGAAAGAAGGAAAGAAGGAAGAAAATAAGGAAGCAAGGAAGGAAGGAAAGAAAGAAGGAAAGAAGGAAAGAAGGAAGAAAATAAGGAAGCAAGGAAGGAAGGAAGGAAGAAAAGGAAGGAAAGAAAGAAAGAAGGAAGGAAGAAAAGGAAGGAAGGAAGGAAGGAAGGAAGGAAGGAAGGAAGGAAGGAAGGAAGGAAGGAAGGAAGGAAAAGGAAGGAAGGAATGAGGGAAGGGAAGGAAGGAAAAGAAATCATTCTGAATGATACTCTGCTGCTATAATAGTAGACTAGAGCCCTAATCTAATTTCTATCAGAGAAGCTTCATTCAGCAATTGGTAGAAACAGATGCAGAAGCCTTGTAGTGGTTTGAATAGGAATGGTCCCCATAAACTCTTGTGTTTGAAAAATTAGTCCAGAGAGAATAGCACTATTAGGTGTGGCCTTGGAGTAGGTATTATTGTGCTGAAAGAAATGTGTCACTGTGCGGAGGGTTTTAAGGTCTTAGAAGTTCAAACCAGTTTACTTCCTATGGTCTTCATATCACACCATGCAAGAAACCCAATGTTCAATCCTCAGCATCATATAAAATTTGAGCATATTGGCACAGACCTATAACTTAAGCACTTGGGAGATAGAGATGGGGATCAGAAATTTCTGAGCATGCTCAGCTGTAAATGAAGTCAAGGCCAACCTGAACTACATAAAACTGTCTCAAAAACTAGTCGTGGTTCTAACATTTCTTTAGCTTTGGTGAACAAATATCATGAGGTTAAGAAGCAGTTTGCAGTAGTGATATGTTACAATGTTGATAAAAAAAAATCAGGAAATTGAATGTATTTGTAGGTTGAATTTGATTTAAAGTATTTTGTCAAAATGCTTAATTTTTAAAATTTGCATATTTGCATATTTTTAACAAGGAGCTTTTGTTGGAAAGGTAGTGTCTAACATTGGTTCTAGGATCTTGATAGCATTACACTGAAAATGGGTAAATTTTTCTAAGTTATTTACAAGTCTAGGAATCAAAGATTGTATTCTGTTTTGATCTGTTCCCTTAATCATTGGCCACATTGTGATTGGTGGAAAGTTAGTGACACTCACAGTTTTGAGAAACAGTTAACCTTGGCCTTATGGCTCTGAGAGGCATCACTGAAGCGACTGAAAAATAAATAACTTGCAAGAAGATGCTTGTAATATTTAGCAGATACAATTTTGGTTTTATTCCAAGGCACACAATCATATATACAATGTATAGTTATTCTCTAACAGTATAAGATATAACCAATATTGATATGGTAAGGAATATAACTTTCTTTCAGACTGAAAATTGTCATGGTCTGAGCTAATTTTTAGCCTTATGGAACTTTCATATTAATGCCAACCCAGTAAAACAATTATTTCTTGAGAATAAAATTTGTACAATAGACACACAACTGTGTCATAGATTTTCCTTAAAATTCTTTCACTTAAAGCCTATATTCTTTGATTGTTTTCATCTTATGATCCAGTATTAGATGGAATATATATATATATATATATATATATATATATATATATAAATTGGTAGATACAAGTTTAACAACGATCTAACATATCAATCACAAAATTAAACACTTCTCAAAAATTCTTGTTTTATGTCCAGACAAGTTTTGTTTTTCAAAAGTCACCAGTAGAGTGGGAACATAGAGTCCAGGTAGAGTTGATCTGATCATCCTCAGCTGTAAATGAAGTCAAGGCCAACCTGAACTACATAGACCTGTCTCAAAAACTAGCCGTGGTTCTAAAATTTCTCAAGTCTCAAACATAGCAAGCAATAACTTCTTTGTTTGATGGGACAAGCTTCTGGGAACCTCAAACATGGGGAGCCACTGGAGGGTTGCAGAATTAGACAAAAGCCCTGGTTGCGTTGAGCGAAGATAGTAGTATGACCACTGCTTCCTAGTATCATGTACATGTGCACACATGTATGCACCTGTTCTCTTTTACATATACATGCAAATGTATATAGTTCAACAATAAAACACATATATGTAAATGATACTTTCCTTACAGTATATAAGTCTGTTCATTATTCTTTAAACTAGTGTCCCAAAATGGCTGTCATCTATTCTTCAGTTTCAATCTCAGGATCGTAGGGAAGCACAAAATAGATCTCCAGAGCAGTAGAGATACTTACTCTCCCCTCCATGGGATTCTAACTTATTTATCAAGAAATGCAGGAAACAGATATTAGGAGAGCATATAGAATGTTAAAGCAGTCACTATTATAACTCCCTCCTGAGGTGATGTGATAACTACCTTGTGTTTTTTTTTGGGGGGGGGGGCGGTATTTATGAACATCTCCTGCATCTTTCCTGTAGAAGCTTTTCAGTAGGATTTATTCTGGAACTGTTTGGTCCACATAAATATCTCTTAAGCACAATACCCAAAGTTCTAAACTATTTGGTTAATGTTTCTCAATGTTTAAATCATTCCTGTCTATATATCTAGTTTTAAGAATGCAAGGGTGGTGACTTTCTCTTATAAGAGAGCTGTATAAGAGAAACACCCGTGAGACAGCTGGTGGTGAGAACTTACAGATGAAACTGTGCCTACAGTATCCAGGTTCACACATCTCATGCTCTTTTAGACTCCAAAGGATGCTGCCCTAACCATGTACAAGCTTAGAAAGGGGTGTTATTTTTAAATTATCCTTTTCTTTTTCTTTCAAGGGAATTTGCAAAAAAAAATTCTCATCTCTGAATTATAAGTTTTAGAGGAAGGAATGGGGAATTTATGTGTCATTTGGAAGATTTAGCAAAATTATCCTAAATGGGCTTCTCAGATAGTACCCTCCACATGTTTCCCCTTAATCAACACCATGCAAATTGTGCTCAGCCATCTCAAGCCCCATTTCCCTTTTCAGCACGCATTTTGAAACAATTCTACTTTCTGTGGAAATCCAGGACATAATATTAGAAGATGTACATGATCAAAACAACTTCCTCTCCCTGAGTAGAGAATCTGGCAATAGGTGTGTGTTTACAAACAGATGCTACCACAAAGTATATTTGATAAAAGCTAACATTTTAGAGTGAATTCAAAGTTTAGGGATAAGTTAACACCAAGCTATGATCAGAGTTAGAGTAAATGGTGTTTGAGGAATCCAGTGGAAATCATACCAAGACCAAATCCCAGAGAGTAGCTTATATTGCAGCAAAATATCTCATCCTCAATTCTTCATGCCTCAGGGGGTATGTCTACTATATTCTTGAGAAATGTTGAAGCTAGACAAGAAAGCCTGGTACTTATTTACATACAGACTACTATTTACAGATGAAATTATACACACTTTGCTGGTATTTAAGCCTCACACTTTTGATATCAGTTCATGTTTCCTCAGAAGACTACCTGAATAGCATGCTCAAAACCAGAGTTCTTAAGGAGTAACTGTAGTTTTCAAGGCATTAGACACTGTGAGAAGACAGCACCAACAACTCTAAATAGGTTCACAAATGTCAATATGGTGCTCTCCACCAGTGTCAGGGTCTGAATCCAAGTTCTTCATAAGATATTCTATTATCATCACATATGAGATATGATCACCAGAAGAAAGTAAGCTGGATATGACCCTTGATATGGCCTCATTGTAACTGAAGTTGGTTTTGCCAATGTCAACAGGCAGTTTGGGTGTCCAGTAAGTTTTGCATCCAATAGATTTTTTTTCTTTTATTTTCTTCTCTAGAGTTTTGGAACTATGTTGCATAGAAAGGTCACACAGTGTCTGGCAAATACAGAAGTGGATGCTCACAGTCATCTATATGATGGAAACAGGGCCCCCAATGGAGGAGCTAGAGAAAGTACCCAAGGAGCTGAAGAGGTCTACAACCCTATAGGTGGAACAACAATATGAACTAACCAGTACCCCCAGAGCTTGTGTCTCTAGATGCATATGTAGCAGAAGATAGCCTAGTCAGCCATCATTAGGAAGAGAGGCCCCTTGGTCTTGCAAACTTTATATGTCCCAGTAAAGGGAAATGCCAGGGCCAAGAAGTAGGAGTGGGCAGGTAGGGGAGCAGGGTGGTGGGGGTATACAGGGAACTTTCAGGATAGCATTTGAAATGTAAATAAAGAAAATATCTAATAAAAAAAATAAAAAAAGGAAAGGCCACACAGTTGGAGGTGCACTAAATTAAGAAAACCAAAAGAAAGAGTATTGTCTTTGTTTAACAAGGGATTGAAATTAGATTGGCTTCTTTTCTGTCCTAGGAAAGAGGTGTATTGTTGCCAGGATCTGCTGTGCTCTGTTCTTCAGACTTACTCAGGTCTACTCAGCTAGATCACTAATGTGCCCTGCACCTTAAGATTTCAGAGGATGACATGTCTAAGTTATTCAATACCTCACCTTTCCACTTCAGACTGCAGTTGTAATCTGGGTTAAACCAAGATCATTAAACTCTTCTCTACCTGGAGAACAATAAGAAGACATTTCCACGACTAGTCATACTGGCTTATTCATCCCTCCCACATCTCTCATGGAAGCAGGATCCTGAACTGTGTTTCTAACTCTGTTGGTGCTCTGGCGCTCCATTCGCATCTTAATAGGGAAGCAGAAGTCCCTAAAACACCTCTTGAAGTTTTCATCAAGAAAGGCATAGAGAACAGGATTCAAGCTGCTGTTGGTATAACCCAAGGCAATGCAGAAGTAATAGCTGGAGAGGGCAGCGGTGCTGTGGGAGGTGCTTCCCAGAGCCTCCACCAGGATAAAGATGTGAATGGGGGTCCAACAGATAATGAAGACTGCAACCACTACCAGCACCAGCTTGGTGATGCGGCGGAGATTTCTGTCCTTCTCTCGGGAGCCAGAGAGGAGCCGGACACTCTTCAGGCGCAGGATCATCAGGGTGTAGCAGACAATGATGATGAGGACTGGGATCACAAAGGCAAAAACGAAGACACAGATCTTCATGAAGAGGTCCCACCAGGAATATTCATCATCGGGAAACTGCAAGGAGCATTCAATGACATCCACATCTGCCAGAGGTGACCAAAGTCAACAAAATGTCAAGAGAATCTTGTTATTGTCAGTCCTGTGACTGCAGAGTTATACATTAAACAATACCTTTGTTTATAGAGATCCAGATACAGAGAGATAGTACTGAAAGAACAGTAAATCAGAAATTGATGGTCAACTATATTGATCATTCAATAAAAAGAAAAAAAAGTATCTACGGAGCTGTTTGTTGTCAAACACAGAGTTTTACATAGAATAACAAGAAAAGCTGGCTAGCAATAAGAGTCATCCAGCTGTGAAGAGTGGCTTGGTATTTGTGGCTTTCAGAGGAGCTAAACTGTTTACTTTTAGTGTGGCACTTATTTGTGTTTTTGTGTATTAACAATGTTCCCCACATCCATAGCTCTGACAAGAGTTAACATTTTTAAAAAGCCAGCATTTATTTATCTATCTATCTATCTATCTATCTATCTATCTATCTATCTATTTATTTATTTATTTATTTATTTTGAGACAGGGTTTCTCTGTGTAGCCCTGGCTGTCCTGGAACTCACTCTGTTGACCAGGCTGGCCTCAAACTCAGAAATTCACCTGCCTCTGCCTCTGCCTCCCAAGTGCTGGGATTAAAGCCGTGTGCCACCACCGCCCGGAGCCAGCGTTTATTTCTAATAAATGACTAAACATTTTGAATCTCTCTACTGAATTTAGCAAATACCAACTTGTCTTACAAACGTCAACTGTTTATGTGGGTCCATAAGGACTGATAATGAAATATGTCTAAATATGACTCAGGTGCTGTGATTTAATAGTATCACTCGACTCACTGTGATTAACAGCATCATTGAAATGTGAACAAAAAAATGTAAAGGTAAATGAAGAAAAAACAAGAGAAATCAATGAGCATTGACTTCAATCCTTGTTTTACTGCTTATATGAAAAGATTTAAAGTATTCCTTAAAAATTATCAACATTGTCATAGAAAACAAAATATTAAACAACCTCGGTGGGTACTCATGAAACTAGAGGGAGAGGGGGAAGAGGGAGAGAGGAGTGGAGAAGCTCTCTTTCTTTAACTGTTGTTGCCTACATATGTATTATATTCTTAAATATATAAATATAGCTTGCTCAGTCTGAAGAATGATTCTTGTCTGTATATTTTCAGGATGATCATTTGTTATTGTATAACTGAGGACTATTTGCTAGGGAAAGCTATTTCTCCGATTCTTGGCACTGCTTAGCTGACTATAGTTCTTTGTGTAGAGTTGTCTACTATAGTATTGGTGATAGGTAGACTATGAGTTACTAAAATAAATGATATAGAAGCATAATACTGAATATAAAATATATCCATAAAGTAAAAACATACTGATATATACAAGAGTTCCTCAGTATTGTACTGCATCAGTAGACATTGGTAAATTTATCAAGAAGCCACAACTTTTGAGGATTATGCTGGTGACTAGTGGTACTAGTATTCTGTAGAACCATACTAGCTAGCCCTGATCAGGTAGACAGATGGCCTAAAATACCTAGCTATTCAACAGTCTTAACAGGAAGCATGGCACAACTGTACAAAACGAATGCAGTTCACGAAAACCATCATTCATAATATAACCAAAATCCTTACTTAAAAAAAAAGTAAAGAACAGGTGTCCTATGAGACCACTTTAATTTTGTCTTTTGCTGCACATATTAATCCTCACTGGCATTGGTGCATATTTTCTTCTACTATATCTATATATTCATCTCCAGCAATATCTACCTGAAAGAAAAATTTCTCTTCATTTCTTCCCTCAAAAGCCTAACTGAAACCCATTCTTCTAGGCTGTAACTCTCTCATAAATGTTAGCAGTAATGTAGTGGTTAAATTTACAAGTAGAACATGAAATATAAAACCAGGTCTTTCTTTGCCCTGGAAAGTCATCTATTACCATATCTTACTCAGCATACTCTCCTCCTAGTTCGTGCGGAGCATCGTTCCTGAATGGGATTTATGATGCACAGACACATGGCCTTGAGAAGTGTTTCTTGCAATTTATTTCCCTTGAATCTAAGCATCAAAACATATTCTTTTGTATGATTAATCATCTTGTAATCACTTGTTTAATAAACTTGGCAAGTGCCTTAGCTGCTGTAGCTGTGGTAGGAACTCACAACACAGTTTGGGGGAAAACAAGCCACAGAGAATGCAACACTAAGAATAGATGACAACATAATCTATCAACTTTAGGTGACAGTGTGTCAATTCAGACTGAACTGTGACAAATATGCCACTCTAATGGAGATGTTGATAATGGAGGCTGTTACATGTGTGGTAGCAAGAGACAAATCAAAACTCCACTAAAAATTATAATTTTGCTGTGACCTTAAAATTTCTCTAAAAGAAACCACCTAGAATGAACAAATATAACCCATGCATGTGTTATGTAAGATAAGCAATGATTTTAGCATCTGCCCCTTTACTATATCCTGGAAAACCCTTGCTGTATATATGTTCAGTTATCTGTACTCACAGGTACTACAAAGCTCTCTTGTAAAAGGATACATCTGGCTAATAAGTAATAGCATTAGATAGCATTTATATACTTCAAAATCCATTCATCTTCTTTCCTTTAGGGAATCTCTATCAATATCAAACGTGTTTTACATAGCTTCGGTCATTGCTAGAAGGCAAAAGTCTTGAGACAGCTGTTTTCACCTTGATTGTAGGTCAAACTAACCTATATCACATTATAGCTCAATCAAACTAAACTCTTCAAGGATATGACACAGCGAATGGTATATTCTAAAGTATCCAGGCAATTTCATCTCTCATCCTAATGTGATAGAAACACAGTGAAAGCACAGTTACCCTGCTTTCATAAGGTAAGAACTATAATCATCTATGAACCTGATCATGACCTTACCTAAACCAACAAAGAAAGGATTTATGAGGGATAATCTTAAAGCAAGAAGGGAAAAAAGCCCACACATATCTCTGATAATTTAGGGAGAAAAAGAAGGTAAGGCATAGGGTTACTAGGTTGTATTTTCAAACCTTATTGACTTTACATCCTCAATTCACCATCATCCTTCTAGATTCCATTTCTCACAGACATAAGAATAATGAATATGATGTGATCCAGTTAAAGGCTTTATGCACACACACACACACACGTCTTCCTATGACCCATGAAAATACTGTCAAGACACTCACTTTCCAGTTTGTTTGCCACATCATTTGTTAAGATATACATGTCAAGGCTACTAGTTTCCAAAGTGAGTTTGTAGGATGGTAACCTCAACTTTACTGTATCAAAAGCTTCTATGAAAATATGGGAAGAAGAGAAATAAAAAGAAAGCCAGGGCATATAGTCTTCTTTCTCTGAATTTACAGTCCTTTCAAGTTCACCGAGCACTTCAAGAATCAGAGACTTCTGGGTGTCTATGCTCTGGCATTGTCATCATCCTACTCCAGGTTTAGAGGTGGGAAAAAAACCCACACAACTGTTTCATTTCTAATCTTTCATGGATTTAGAAATTATATTTTTACTGCCCTGTTTGGTTGTCTCATAATAGTTATGTGTTCTACTCATTTCTAAGGTAAAAATTCACCTCATAAAGAATTCTACTTTTGTAAATGGTATGAAAACAGTGGCTCTCACCTTCCCTGACTTTGGTGCCTCCAAGGACTATCGCTGATATACCAACTGATGATGCCAGGAGCCAAATGCAGATGTTGATGATCTTTGCTTTCAAAGGTGTTCGGAAGTCCAAAGCTTTCACAGGGTGGCACACAGCAATGTAGCGGTCCACACTCATCATGGTCAAGGTGAATATGCTGGTAAACATGTTGTAGTAGTCAATGGAAATGACAATCTTGCATAGCACATCTCCAAAAGGCCAAGAATTCATCAAGTAGACAGCACTCTGAAAGGGCATAGTGGTAGTAACCAAAGCATCCGCCAAAGCCAGGTTAAATATGTAGATGTTGGTTGCGGTCTTCATCTTCGTGTATCTAAAAGACGAGAAACAATAGAATTTCCTTCCATCTCTGCAACTTAAACCCAGAGTGTGAATGAGAGCGACAGCCACTTAATAATTAATTTTGCTTTGCAGGTACCTATTTCTTATGCACTCGTTGTGTGTGCAGATTTTAAAAGGATTTCCTAGATGCCAGGATATTGAGAAACATAAGTAAAGACCTCAGGCGCCATTAAGGTTCTATCTTAGTGCTTTGATTAAGTAAGTTAAATAAAAATGAGAAGGAATACAGCATAGACTAATAACTAGATGAATATCCAAACCCGCTGGAATACTGTGGAGTCCTTCATGTCGGAGGTGATGATTCATTTTAATCCTTCACAGAGGTCTTGACTTAAGTATTTTTGAAGTTTCTTTCTTTTTTGTATAAAACAAATACCTTCATGGTTACTTTAAGAAATCAATAATTGTAATTATTTAACCTTTAAAAAGAACACAATGGTGTTCAATTTTAAAATATACCCATCTGCAGTGGCCAAAACACAATTAGACTCTATGGTTTCTGCATGGCAATATGCTACTAACTTGTTATCATAGTACATTATATAAGTAAACAGATCAAGATGAGTTATATTTGATACAACAACACCACAGTACATAAAACTGTTTTTCTCAATCCTACATCTGGAAAGTTTTTTTTTTTTTTTTTTTTTTGGTTTTTCGAGACAGGGTTTCTCTGTGTAGCCCTGGCTGTCCTGGAACTCACTTTGTAGACCAGGCTGGCCTCGAACTCAGAAATCCGCCTGCCTCTGCCTCCCAAGTGCTGGGATTAAAGGCGTGCGCCACCATGCCCGGCTTTGGAAAGTTTTTTTTATAGTGCACAATTGTCTTACTATCCAGACAAGGGAACAAAATGTCCCAGATGGGTCAGCAAGATTATTTGGAAACTGAAATCATTCTCTATACTATAGCAGTAGGTTTAGAGTGACATTTTCATTCTGAATCAACATAATCAATCTTTAAAGGAAATGCTTCTTCCAGAATCCATTGACCAGTAAATACCCATAGTGTCTTAGCTCTCAGAAGCCAAGAGGAAACAACTGTGTGTCAATTCATTTCTCTGTACCTCAGAATTATAAACCACATGACAAGAAATTCATTTCTGTCCCACTAGATATATATATATATATATTTTTTCTCTTTAAGAAGTTAGCTGTCAGTGACATCAGAATGATGAAATGGTGTTGTCTAATGTGAAGTTACAGTTCTGAGTCTAAATTTCCTGAGTCAGTTCCTGATATGTAAGGATACTAAGCTGGGAGCTTATAAGAGAGGCCAGTCTAGGCTCTGGCTTTATACATCCGTCATTCCATGCTCAGCAGCCACTGGCTTAGTCTTCCCTATCTGTCATCTTGTTCTGTGAGAAATGAGATATGTTATTGACTAGGTAGAAGAGTACTTCAAGGATTAGTACTAAAGCCAGCATGTTCTGATTTGGACCTTTATGATCCATTTCTAAAAGAGTGATTTATTCTGGGGAGTGGGGAAACACTTTCTGACCTTGGACATATTATGCAAATATTGTTAAGTAGCTATATGAGCTAGAAAGTGATTAAAACTCTGTAACAAAAGACTCATAATATCATTCTAAACACACAGATAACTAAGCAACCACAATCATTTAATATTTCTAATGAAAAAATACAGAATGCAATATACATGAATACTGCCTGTTTTAAAATACAATTTCATGTTTAAAAAGTACAGGTTATACATATATACTTTCCACTGCTTTAATTTCCTCTAACAGAATCTCTAATAGATTCCAGCAAGTGATAGCTTTTGCATCGACTCTTGTGTTTTGAGTTTCTAAGCTTCCAATATCTGCATGACCTTATACTGGCATTCTTTGCTTTATAAAATTAGAGATACCTGGGTCATGGTCTTTCTTTTTTTTTTCCATCCATTGAACAGATAAACTTCGTTAGGGTGTACTAGTCAGTTTTGCCTCATGATAACAAATACTTGAGCTAGTGAAGTTGTATGTATAAAGAACTATTTCTTTTTTCTTTCGTGGAGGTTCTAGACCATGTCTTGCTGGCTCTGTCGTTTCAGGCCCGTGACAAAGCAGCATCTCAAGACAGGAGAGCATGGCAGAGCCAAGCCATAGAGCACGGCAGAGCCAAGCCATTCACTTTGACACCAGTAATGAAGAAGAGGAGGAGGAGCATGAAGTCCCAAGACCACATTAAAGGCCACACCTAAAATTTTCCAAAGACTTCCAACTATTTTGCAACTATTAAAGGTTTGAGGACTCCTATTCAACACATAGACCTTCAAGCAATCCTCAAGGCCCCAGGAATAGCAAGGACTTCTTACCACAAGCCTCAGTTTCTTGTGCACAAAATGAGACATGTGTGTTTATTGCATAGCATCCCAAAGATAACTTAGGGCTAGAGAGTGAAATGTATTTCCCCACTCTCCC
Organism: Mus minutoides; assembly: GCA_902729485.2. Taxonomy (NCBI): domain Eukaryota; kingdom Metazoa; phylum Chordata; class Mammalia; order Rodentia; family Muridae; genus Mus; species Mus minutoides. Next base: position 1,786,043 of record LR753316.1, on the reverse strand, counting down.
AATGATCACCTCTAATTTATTTCATGTTCCCCACCTCTTTCTCCCCTTCATATGTGGGAAGAATTTAACAGCTCAGAAAGAAACATGGAATGTAGCTTCCAGATAACATTCACGGCTACTTTTATCCAATTTAGCTTGAAAATAAAGATGGCAGTAAAATGAAATGAACATAGACAAAGATAAGTTCAATAATACTAAAACTTCATAAGATAAGATACAGATCTAAAGTTATCAGAAAATGTTGGGGGATATCTGGCTTTCAGCTTTTCAAAATTATTTATAACCAATAGGTGAACAGAACTGCATAAGATGAGAGTTTATAAAAAAAACCCAAATCTTGTTATCAGATCTCATATTGAAAGAATTGACCACTAACAGTAATCACAATGACCAATCACTTCAAAAACCTTTCTGTCCATTGTGTAGATATTGTCTCACTTAGGTCTCCCACTAACTCCACATGGCAGATCTTATATCTTTTCTATAAATGAGGCAACGAACAATCATGGACTTCTTAAAAATCTTAAAGAGATATAATTACAAACAACAGTTCAGAAATTGCAATGCAGGAGATAGATGTCAACTATGTGTTCCTGTATCTGTCATTTAAGCTTCTTACAGCTTTATAAATCTAATATTTTGACTTCAATTACTTGAGTTTCACACAAGTTGTCTTTGAGACTTATGTGTATTCACTCTTCTGACTGAAGAAATTGGGGCTTGTGTAAAGCCAATGATCTATGAAGTGTAGGCAGAGATAGACCTTGCTTTGGGGAACAGGGCAGGACTCTATCCTATAGACAGGTGCTTAAAAACCTGCCAAACTGATAGAAGAGCTCACAATCAGAACAGAAGGAGTGAATAAACCAGAAGTTCAGAAGACATTGTCAACAATCTACCAGGAAGAACACTGTACTGGACCCCATAACCACTTAAGTGGAAACCTCTACTGCCAGAGAATCTATCAGAACCCTCAGAAGTTACTTCTAGCTATCTGGAACAACCTGTTTTTTGTTTTGTTTTGTTTTGTTTTGTTTTGTTTTGTTTTGTTTTGTTTTGTTGGTTTTTTTGTTTGTTTATTTGTTTATAGTGGCAAGATGGATCTTTTTTTTAATTAGATATTTTCTTTGTTTACATTTCAAATGCTATCCCGAAAGTTCCGGGTACCCACCCCGTACCCCTGCCCTGCTCCCCTATCTGCCCACTCCCACTTCTTGGCTCTGGCATTCCCCTGTACTGGGGCATATAAAGTTTATAAGACCAAGGGACCTCTCTTCCCAATGATGGCCGACAAGGCCCTCTTCAGCTACATATGCATCTAGAGACACAAGCTCTGGGGGTACTGGTTAGTTCGTATTGTTGTTCCACTTAAAGGGTTGTAGACCACTTCAGCTCCTTGGGTAATTAATTTCTCTAGCTCCTCCATTGGGGGCCCTGTGTGGAACAAACTGTTAACCAGTCTTTTCATTCACTGTATGTCCACTGAGAAAACAAATAAGCTTTTTTTCCCCACTTAATCCATAATGCTTTACAAAACTTTCCAAGCATTTCAAGTGAAATGGCACCATCTAGATGAGAAGTTAGACTTGTGTGTAAAAGCTGAAGGTGGGCTGGCTATAAATCGTTTCCCTTTTGACATACACATCTCAGGAGCATATGGTAATAAAGAGTGAAGCAATAACTAGTCTCCACAGAGGTACAAACCTAAGTCACAGTACTGTGTATTAGACAGGGTGAGAAAGACAGATCAGGAAGAAGGGTCAATTATAGAGTGAAGAATGTGAGCTTCAATGGATATTACTCCAGAGAGCTAGAAATGTTCCCTGTGGACTCTTTTTTTGTTGTTGATATTTTCTTAATTTACATTTCAAATGCTATCCCGAAAGTTCCCTATACCCTCCCCCTGCCCTGCTCCCCTACCCACCCACTCCCACTTCTTGGTCCTAGCGTTCCCCTGTATTGGGGCATATAAAGTTTGCAATACCAAAGGGCCTCTCTTCCCAATGATGGCCGACTAGGCCATCTTTTGCTACATATGCAGCTAGAGACACAAGCTCTGGGGGTTCTGACTAGATCATATTGCTGTTCCTCCTATAGGGTTGCAGACCCCTTCAGCTCCTTGGGTACTTTCTCTTGCTTCTCCATTGGGGGCCCTGTGTTCCATCATATAGATGACTGTGAGCATCCACTTCTGAATTTTCCAGGCACTGGCATAGCCTCATATGAGACAGTTATATCAGGGTCCCTGCAGCAAGATTTTGGAGACCACTTCTGCAAGTGTGTGGAATCCGCAGGTACTTGTGTGACATGAAGGGATCAGAGCTGTGTTGCTAGATATCAAAAACAAACGTCAAGGGGCAGAGTTTCTGTGAGAATTTGGCACTCACAGTGCTAGAGATGTGAAGTGCAGTACCAGAAGGAGGAATGCTGGCTTTGTGTCCTGGTGGGGTCCTGGGACTTTTGATCATTTCTCTGTGTCTGCTGTGTACAGACAACACAGAGATGGAAGAGACAACACCTATATTGTTGGCATCCTTTGCTAAGCAGAGATATCACCCTGTTTGTTCTTGTTATTTTAATGTCAGTGATATTTCTTTAATCAATACTTCATTTGACCTTCATGACAAAAGCCCAATAAATCTGAAAACCTGGTACCTTGACACTATACACTTGAGATGTGTTGATATCTGTTATCTTCCACTTTATTAGCCTTTACCTGCACTTTTGTTTCATGTTGAGTTCCAAAGCTATTTTCTCTTACCACTCGTGCTTGTCTCCTCTCTCTTTATCCCTTCAACATGCTTACCCTGAGTTTTCAAAAGCCCACCCCTAAATCAGCAACACACTAAAATCTGATGACTGAAAAACTGAGTCTAAATTATATTGTAAACGTAGGGAGCACAGAGATGAAAAGAAGCTTGGAACCAAAGAAATCTGCACAGATGACATAAAAGAGAAAAAAAGCTCATGGGAGTTTGAGCCTGCCAGATGACAGGGATATACAGAGATAGCTTTGATACCCAGTATCCATTGCAGGAGGCAGCACAGAGATGGGCTTTCTGGGACTTGATAAGAGATTGGATGGTTTTGTGCCAGAGAAGACCTAGGACTCAACAAGTACAAAACTATTATAAGCATTTACTGGTGGCCTACAAAGCAACAGTACTTCTTTGAGAACTTCGTATGCCCTGATGATGATTAGATCTCTCTCTCTCTCTCCCTCCCTCTCTCTGTCTCTCTCTGTCTCTCTCCTTGTCTCTGTCTCTCTGTCTCCTCCCCACCCCCCCCACACACGTCTCACAGCAGGGACCTGGCCTATAAGTGTTCAGACGATGCTGGTCTTCACTGTAACCATCAAGGTAGCTGCTACTCTTCTTGTTAGTGTAATAACCTCCCATAGCCCTGATTTAACAAATCAAAGTATAATCCTGTAAGATACTACTACTTCTATTTTTCCTGAGAAGGAAAATATTATAAAATAATATTAGAAATATTCTCTGTGTTTCTTGAGGGCTCTTGGTATCAGTGCTGTCTTTTTCCAAAGATGCTCAAGGAGCCAGGTATTCCATCAGTAAAATAGTGAGACTTTCTGATTCCTGCCACATTTTGCAAATAAAGGTTGGAAAGCATTCTGACCAGTGTGGCCAAATCTACATTATGAGTGTAAAAAAACACCTAACACCAGGAAAGATGGCATAATCCAGAGAACAACACTGCTATAAGGCACTGTATTGCTGGCCCCTCAGAGCTGAAACACTGCCACACATTTATTGCATTTGAGATTTTCCATAGGTCCTAGAGTTGTCCCTTGGTTTCTACGGAGGGTACCTCTTCAGATAACCTAATCCATGAATGCTTCTTGAGCTTTTGTATGAGTTGATATAGTGTTCACACATAGCCTGTGCATCTACTATGTACTTCCAGTTTATAATATCCAGTATAATACAAATACAATGTAAATAGTACTTAAACTCATTGTTTAAAAATATTTGGGGGGGTATTGGTGGGTATATAAATGTTGACTATGGTTAGGAGTACTGTAATGTGGATCTGAAAGTTACTGAGGGCAGATCTTAAGTGTGCTTTCCACATAACTGGTGCACACAGTGATGTAACTTCGTGTGGTGATGGATTAAGTGTGTGTTCATTTGATTAAGTTCAACATGTCTCAATGCATACGGGTATGTAAGAGTGCTAGTTTTCTGAGACAGCAACAAAATTGTGAAGATAGTCAACTTATAATGAGGAAAAGTCTGTCTCGGTTCCCAGGTGAGAAGATTCAGTCCATTGTTGGCCCATTTGTTGGGAATACACTGTGATGGCTCAATATACCATGGTAGATGAAGTCTGTTTACTTCAGGCTGCAATAGGCAAGAAAGAGAGAGAGAGAGAGAGAGAGAGAGAGAGAGAGAGAGAGAGAGAGAGAGAGAGATCATGGCTGCACACCCCCACCCCAATATCTCCTTCAAGGGCATGCACCCAGTGCCCTGGATTCCTTGCCAAACCATTTAAATATCTCACCATTTCAGACAGGTGACAAAGTCTTCAACACACGTTGATTGCAGTAGACATTTTATAATGAACTCATAGCAAAAATGACCTACACACACCTTCAGCATAAGCTATTTTCATTTGTCAATTAGTCTTCAGTGGGACCTGATAGGGTGGAACAACTCCAGTGGTAACTGTGCAGTGTGGATGGCAGCCCTGGGTCAGCTGAGGTTTGCCAGTTGCCTGATTCTGGCTGGGGCAGGAGACTCAGGGAGGGATAATACATGCAAAGGGCAGGGGTGTGGAGGATGTATACCTTTCATTCATTTTTTTTTCTGTGAACTCAACTATTATTTTAGAAAATTCTCTTTTAAAGATATTAAATAAAAAAATGAAATGATCAGGAATGAATATTTCCCCAATATGACTTTTCAGTTGAATGATTTGAAAATGTAATGAGTTTGTTTCATTAAATTCTCCAGATACCTTCAGTTTATATAAATGAAATTAATTTGCTAAACATTCTTCTGGATTACTTGATATTGAAATCATAGTTGCTTACTAAAAGGCAGTAGTTTCTTCATTTCTGTAAAGCAAAGGAAGTGTGGTTCTTGCTTCTGAGCTGCCTTTCACATTCTGTCAGTCTGCAGTGTTCTGTGCCACCTGATTCCCATTGGAGCCAGGATGTTTCCAGTGCTCTGGCCTACTCAGAAAGCCAGCCTCATAAGAGGATGGAACAGGAGCACAAGCTTTGTCCTTCAGTTGCCACACAGTTAGCCACGTTCAGCAACAACTCAAGACAAACATTACTCCTGGCCCTGGGCAGTCTATCCCTGCATGACTGGGCCCAAGGAAGACAGGGAATGCCTAAGAAACAACTTCACTGGAGTAATCAATACCTTAGAAAACGTCATCCCTTCCTTCTGATAGTGCCATGTGCAATAAGCCCTAAGAACAAATTCCAATTCATTCAGCACGGCATCACCATCTGGGTAACAAAAGGCATACACATATTTAAAATTATTTCTCTGACTTCATTTAGAAATCTGAAGAGTGGACATAAGCAAAGATTTAAGTCTTTCATGTAAATTCTGACTCAGTTGTCCAGTTTGGATAATGAGTGTTAATCAAACAAACGAACAAACGAATGAACGAACAAACAAACAAACAAACAAACAGTTATCCACATGTGTTTTGCAGCATTAATCTGGTTCCTAAATTCCTTTTTTTTAATGAGATGTGGTAACACAGGTCTGTGATCCTACTACATGGTAGGCTGAAGTAAGAGGATTGTGAGTTTGAGGCCAGCTTGGGAAATTTAGCCAGACTGTCTCAAAAACAATGATAACCATTATCTATTTTTCTAATGTAAGTTTTCTTTCTCTAAAACATAAACCAGTAGAGTCTTTAAATAGAAGATGAAGAACAAGTAACTCTTATCTTCAAATGTCTTGATACAGTTCTAAGCCTGTACTAATTGCCCCACTGAAATCTAATCCATCTTAGAATGACAGCAGTCTTACAGACACAGAATTTTAGATTTGTAGCTGACTATGGAGCCTCCAGGGGCAACCCTTGAAGGCCTGCATCCAGAAGTCAAGCTGGGGTGAAGGAGGTGCCACCTACACAGCTCTCAGGAAGAGAAGTCAGGATATAGTGTAATAGCTAAAGAAGAGAAATTCTTCCTAAAAAAAAAAAAAAAAACCTACTGAGATAGATGCCAGGAAAGTACATAAAATCAAGGGAGCAGAGAAACAACTGAGAAGGCTTTGTCTGTGATCTGTTCAAATATAAAGAGCACATTTTTGTTTTTCTTTTCTATGATGCTGGAGCCCCATGTGTACTCAGTAAGTGTTCAAACACTGAGGCATTTCCTCCAGCTCTGTGCTTTTAGCTTTTATTTTGAAATTTATTTTGCTTTCACTAAGTTGTCCAAACAGGCCTTGAGCTCACATTACTTCTGCTTCCATCTCCCAATTAGCTGAGATGATAAGCCTATTATACCACCACCCAGCTAGCTGATTTCCTATCCACCTCCCTCCTTTCCCCAACCTCTTTATATTTCTATCGATTTTAGTTTATGACCTGAAATGGCTGTGCAGACTGCACACTTCATTGGGATCACATACTCCACTGAAAGAAAATAATCTTAGCTAATCCACATAAGCAGCTACCATGAAACTAACTCTCTTTTAAGGCATTCTCAAACATGTACAAAATACATGGTGAGAGAACGATAGGCTTTTAATTTCTGAGGTTGCTTTTGCTATGCTTGAGTAAAAGGAAATGTTAATATTCATTCCAAGACAGGATGCAGAAAGGTAAAACCATATTGTTTCATTCAAAGCATAAAGTTGCAGCAGCCCGAGCCTTCTTTATGCTTTGCTGCAATGATTTGCAATATAGAAAAAGATGCTAAATGGATACCTATGAGACTTTGAAAGACAAGGACAGAACATCTCGTGCAGAGATTATGGGGACTTTGAGGAGGGGTTGAAAGATTTAACATGGAAGGAGCAATGTTATTGCAGAATTTCCAGTTGGGGTGCCACATGCCTTCTGAGACAGCCACACTGTCTAGTTTGCTTAGCATACTCTTTGGGCTTAATCCTGGGCACTTCAAAGTCATGCTAGTGGATACTCAACACTAAATAGCCTAGTTGGTTTTCGTTTCATAAGCTGCACCACCAGTCTCACAAGTCACAAAAAAAAAAAAAAAAAAATTCTGAATTATCAAGCCCATGCATTTGGTGGACCCAGAATTTATGTAAAGAAATATTAGACAGGGCAATACAGTGATTCAATCCAGAGCAGGTAAACAAGCAAAAGCTTACATAGATATTCTAATTTCTTTACCAGGAAATGACCTTGTGATCAGAACCCTGGCATTTTCTTGAGTGTTCTTTTAGCCGAGGTTTGCAGCCTCCCTTTTGATGTGTGCAGGTAGCTCTTAAATCCTAAAGGTACCTTGGATTAGCCCTGTGTGAAACCCACAATTCCTGACAAAATACTCTCCCAGGAAATTCTTTTAAGATGTCACCTTGGAGAATCAGGGACCCTGCACAGAAAAGACCCTGCACTTGGCTGTCTGGCACACACATACACACACACACACACACACACACACACACACACACACACACTGCCTACCCTCAACCCACCACCATCATCACCACCACCACCACCACCACCACCACCACCACCACCACTGTGACCTGTCCCTGAACTCACCGGATGATGACAAACATGACCAGGGAATTGCCCACTAAGCCCACCACAAACACCACAGAGTAGACAGCGGTGATGATAACAGGGATGGCCGGAGAGATGTGCGCGGACTCCAACTGCTGGTCCTCTGAGCCCACACTGCCATTGCTGTCCGATTCTGCCCAGTTGGGGAACCAAGAGCTGCTGTTGGGGAGTAGGCAAGCACTGGGAGAGCAGGTAGGGCCTGGCTCTCCTCGGAAGATCTGAATGGGGGACTCCATGGTGAGTGATGCAGCTGGAAAGAGAGAAGCGGTGGCACTTGCAGGGCTGCAGGAGCAGAGAACAGATTGAACCCAGAGAGACAAACTTTGCCCGTGCAGGCAGGGCTAGAGGCGCAGGAGCCCGCAAACCCTGGACTCAGTCTGGCCGCCCATCCCAAGGAAGGAGCAGGCAGCACTCTGGTTGAAATCCCTTTCCCACACCCTACCCCTACCTCCACCGCAGCTATTAAACTGAGAGTATTTGCACCTTTTTGGAGCCCTGAGGTTGCTTCACCCTCAGGCGTTGTGCTGTCCACTCCTGTGGCTGCCCCTACCCTGCCCGGCTGTGCATACAACCATAAGAAGCACTAGCCGTCCCGCTGCACTAAACACAGCAATTGCCCCACTATGCCTCGAAAGCCCCAAGCTCACCTCCGGATCGCGGATTGGCGACCTCCCTTCCCAAGTCACCGTCAGCTTTCCAAGTCACCACTTTAGATCAGCTGTTCAGCCCTGATGGATCCACGTCCCGGATGCTCAATTTGTGCCTTCCAAGACTGGAAGAAGCTCTGCCTGTTGGGATCAGCCAAGGTGCGCCAGGGACAGGCAAGCTGAGAGCTGCGGGGCTGGTTGCCCCCGCCCTGCTCCCCATCTCAGCCTATCCCCGCCCACCCCTCCTCTCCAAGCCCCGCCCCCTCAGAGCTGACCCAGGCCAGTCTGAGGCTCTGCCAAGGCTCACTAACTCCAACTGCCTAAGCTGCTTTCTGCTTCTCTCCCTGCAGCTTCCTGGCGGGCGGTCTGATGTTTAGCTATGGTCCTGTAACAGAAAGAGGGCCCTGTACAGTGACAAGAGTGCATGGGATCATTCAGCGTGTTTGGAATTTCTTATCTTCAGAGTTCGCAGGACTAGTCTCTTTAAGCAAGGAAACAAGTCGTGATAGCACTGAATTTTATTTATTGAAGGATACAAATAAAATGGCAAAATAATCTTGTCAGAATCAAACAGGTCATATAGAATTAGTGGGCTAAGATCTATTAATGGAAAGTTACTGTGCATCTTGTCACCCTTTCTGCTCTGTCTAGAACGGCAGGCTGCAAGAACACTGTACTTATAGGTACTAATATCACTGCCTGCTATTACTGCACAGATTCTCCTTTCCTAGGGTCTGCTGTTGCAGCAGGAGAGCAATTATTTATGTTAATCTTAGCCATGAAGTTCTTGCCTCTACCAAATGCAGATAACTCAAACTTTTGTGAGAAACAGTCTCCACTAAGTGTAAAACATTGACAGTCCAAATGTCCCTGTCAGAATCTGTTGGGTAAAAAAGGACCTAAGAGAAAAGATGCTCTTGGGATCCAGAGCTGGGTCCCTAAGAAATATTCCAAAAGAAAAAAAAAGTGCTGTGGAATTGGAACCACCCAAGGGTGAGACACTCGAATTTGCCCAGGGGTTCCAAGGACTTAGATAAACCAGATCCCCACTGTTTCCCATAATGTATGTATATCATGTCCACTGGTGGACATTTTAGTGACAGACTCAGGTCTATCCATGCAATGATGACAAGAAGGGGGCTCCTTGAACTTTTGCTGCTCACCAACTGAAGGAGATTTGGCCATCTGCCTGCACAGGTTACAGATGTACAACTTTCTTTACTCATCTGCATATAAAGCAAGACGAACATTCTCCTTTGGCAACAGTGTTTTCAACTCCAAGCTCTGAGGATCACTTTCAAGTCTTGCAAACTTTCATTGTGATGAGTACTGGTTGGTTTTTGTCACTATGACACAAACCTAGTCATATCTTGCAAGAAAGGATCTCAACTCAGAAAGTGCTTCCTTATAAATGGCCTGTAGGGACCCAGAAGGAACACCATGGTATGCATGCATTTATTATTAGCTATAAAGGATAACCATGCTACAACCCAAACATCCAAGGAGGCTCAATATTAAGGAGGCCTTAAGGAGGGATGCATGGATCTTCCCGGGAAGAGAAAATAGAATAGATTTTGAGGGTGGACTGGGTGAAGGTGGGATGGGAATAGAAGGGACCAGGTATGGTGGAGGGAGGAATGGAGGGAGAAAGTTCTGGAAAGATGGCTGGAATTGGAAGGCATTTTGGGGCAACGTATAAACTTAATGCAATGGAAAGTCCCTGAAATCTACTAGGATGACCCTAGTGAGGACTATGAGTAATGAGGAATACAAAGCCTAAACCAGCCATCTTCTGTAACCAGGTAAGACTTCCAATGGAGGGATTGAACACCAACTCAGCCAAAAACATACCATTTGTCCTGCATACAAGATGGGGGGTATGGTGAAGGTCACGTATAAATTGTGAGAGTAGCCAACAAATGACTAGTCCATCTTGAGACCCATGCCACAAGAGGGAGTCCACACTTGGCACTGCCTGGAGGGCCAGGAACTAGAGGCTGGATAGGCCAGAGACACAGGATAGAGCAAAACATAACTGACAAGAAAAAAAAAGTGAAAGAAATGATTCCTAATGATATTCTGCTATAGTGGTAGACAGGAGCCTAACATAATCACCGTCAGGGAGGCTTCATCCAAATTTTAGGCAGATCTTCGGAAACCTATGGGAAGGGGAGGAAGGATAGCAGGAGCCAGAGGGGTCACGAACACCATAAGAACAAGGCCTACTGGATCAACTAACTGGGCTCATAGGGGCCCACAGAGACTGAAGCAACAATCTGGGAGACTGTATGGGTCTTAGATGGGACCTCTGCACATGTGTTATGGTTGTATATCTTGATGTTTTTGAGGGACTCCTAACAGTGGGACCATGGCTATCTTTGATTCTTTTGTCTGCTTTGGGAGTCCTTTTTCTCCTACTGGGACCTCATCCAGCCTTGATTTTAGGTTATGTGCCTAGTCTTTTAGTTACTTTCTAGGCCATATATGGTTGATATCCCTGGAAGGCCTACCATTTTCTGAAGGGAAAGAGGAAGACTGGATCAGGAGGAGAAGGGGGGTGGCAGAAAGGGACTGGGAGGAGTAGAGAGAGGAGAAACTGCAGTTGGGATGTAATGGTTGAGAGAGAGAAAAAAATGGCCTGTAGGCAAGACTGTGGGTCATTTTCTTGATTAATGATTGATCTGGTCTTAGTAGACTGGGGGCTATGTCATTTCTGGATAGGAAGTTCTGGAGTACATAGGAAAACAAACTGAGCAAAACATGAGGAGTAGTCCAATAAAGAGTACGCTTCCATGGCCACGGCCTCTGCCTCAGTTCCTGCCTTGAGTTCCTGCTCTGACTACCCTCAGGGATGGGGTATTACCAGAGAGCTGTAAGCTGACATAAGCCCTTTCCTCTTTAGCTGCTCTGGTCATGGTGTTCATCACAACAAGTAGAAACCTGAATAACACAGACAATGTTCTTCAAACATTAGCCTCCAATGAAGCACAGTGAATCTAAGGTGCCCTGTTCATCATATGGCAGAATCTTTCCTTCATGTCCTGAGGATCACTTCTTACCAAAGGCATGACATGTTGCCATCAAAGCAGTTCACCAATACATGTTTTGCTGGAAATGACAAAAAAAACCTGAGCAATATTGAAATGGAGAAGTTGAAAATAGTTTTCCAAAGAAGATATTAGGCAATACTGAATTACCCATCTCTCTTATCTACTTGGTATTTACTTATCTACCATTTTGTGCATTAAAAGCATAACTGCCTTTTGGCTCCACACTTTTGAAGCATGTCTGTATCACCTCTTCTCTTCTTGCTCTTATTTACCCATTGCCTGTTTTCTTTACTTAAATGTAGATCAATCACACAACTGCTAATGCAGAATCAGGGTTCAAGTACAATGTAATCTTGAGTTTTTTCATGTACTTGTTGAAGAGAATTATCCATTCAAGAAGGCAAATACAGAGCCTTCTTCCCACATCCCAAATTTAGGGGAGAAGTACTTGATGAAGACAGAAAAGAAGAAAGACACATTTTTTGACAAGATATACATGAAGTTTTAAAAATGAATATTTCTAAACATTGATGCAATTTGAAAAATTCAAACTTTTAGACTTTCATACACACACACACACACACACACACACACACACACACACACCTTTTCCCAGAAATTCTGGGGGCAGGGGGTTGGTTACAGAATCACACAGATAACAAGCTCCATAGATTTCCAAGTTATTCGTGTAAGTGCTATAGTATTTGCAGGTAGCTAGTGCACAGTGCCATTTTACTTCAAGCTATCTCTAAGTTCATCAAAAAACTTAGTAAGAGCAAATGCTGTATAAATAGGGGAACTCCAGGGCCCAGAAGTGGGAGTGGCTGGACAGTGGAGTAGGGTGGGGGAGGGTATAGGGTATTTTTGGGATAGCATTTGAAATGTAAATAAAGAAAATATCTAATAAAAAATAAATAGTTGTATTTTGTTACTTAGGAAATGTTAACAAAATGTCTGTATGCATTCCATAGAAAAAATTAATTAAAGAAAGGTTCTTTCAAGCTCTGATTAGTAGGGTCTATGACTGTAAAACTCATCAATGGAGATGATAGGATATAAGGTGAGGATAAAAGGACATCCTTGGGATATACTCTAAATACCTCAGGGGGCAAATGTAAAAGGTTATGCCAAACTGCACCACTAGTAGGAAACCTTTCCAAGTTGAGATAGTTATTGGAATTTAGAAAATCTCTAAAGATAATAAAGGTGAATTATTTTACTTTCACAGTATATTTCTCATCCTCGTTTAAATCAAATTGATAGTGGAAATAATGTGAATTCAAGATAGAGAGGACACTGAGATGCCATAAGTGTCTCCCACTGCCAGGAGACCTGCTGGCTCTGATGACCTTAAGTGTGACTGTTTCTGTGGATTTAAGCTCTCAAGAGTATAGGATTTTCATCATAATATTAGGTAAACCATAAAGAAAGTAAGCAAGCAATTTTTTGTGCACTACTACACACTGTTATGAATCACATATTAATTATATTTCCTAAAACTAAAGCTGGAAAGATAGTTCAGCAGTTACGAGGACTGGATGATGTGCAAGAGGACATGATCTCAGCATCACATGGTGGCTCATAGCCATCTGCATCTCCAGTTCCATGGGATCCTCTGTGGACACCAGGCACACGCTTGTTTCACAGACATCCATCCAGGCAAAGCACACATACACATAAAGTATTAAAATAAGTAAGCGAATAATTCATTAATACTTTGCTTGCACTTGCTACTGTACTCATTGCAAATGTCATGGAGAACTACAATGAAAGTCCTTTTACAAAGATAAAACATTAACTCTATATAGCGCCTTAGATGATAGGCAGCTTTGTCATTCCTGCCAGAAAGACCAGAGAACCTGTAGCTAGCTGTGCATAATTTGATTTCTCCTAACTCTTAGGACACATAAACCTGCTATGGGTGCAGAATTGAAGGGTCAGTATTAAGCCCCAGCTGCATCTACTACAGCTCACTATACTACACCAGGGTGCAAGCAAGACCAGCTTGCATCATTCAGCACCTGTTGCTGAGTGTCCCCAAGTGGCAGAAGAAAGGGCAGGCCCTGAGAATGTGACAGGAAGCTAGACAAAGGCAACCTCTCTAAACTTCAGTGTACATTCAGGCATGAGAGATCAAATCAAAATTATAGAGTTTAGGAATAATTAATAGCAATTATGCTAACTTTGATAGGGGTGAAATCAAGGATAAAATAGAGTAACTGATAGCCAATGTAGCCTTTGTTTAAAATTTATAAAATGGCTTCTTGTTTGGTGATACCTTGCTTACATCTTCCAGTAAAATATCATCATCAATGTGCAAATCCCTTGTCTTGGTAATGACAGCATCATCTAAGACACTACACCACCACTGCTCATGTATGTGGAAGAAAGACCAAATGCCAAGAATTGTAGGCAGTAAGAGAATTAGGGGCATCCTTCTAGAAGAAGTCACAGTGAAGTTCTCACTTGATGGTGAAATAGGCCATAATAGGCAGGGAACAGTACATGTGAAAGAGACTAGTTGGCAGAAGACGGACATGTTTTTGGTTTTGTAGCCAATCTATCTGAATATAATGCTTAAAATAAAAAAGAAGAAAGAAAAGAAAAGAAAGAAAACTAAGGAAAATTGGTAGATCCTATAGCTGGCCAACTATTTTTGATCTTTAATCTAAGAGGCATAAAGAAATGCTGAAGATGTTCAGACAAGAAGGGGAATGGTCCAACTTGGATCATTTACTCTCTCTCTCTCTCTCTCTCTCTCTCTCTCTCTCTCTGCACATTAACAATGGACCCATCTTCCCTAGCCCCAGGTATGGCTTTTGAAACACTGCTTTCTTCACTTTGGAGGAGGTGAGTGATGTATTCTATGCTGAACCAGCATGTTCATCTTTGTCATACACAGAGTATTTATTCATAAGGGGTTAAAGAACGTGCCCATCCTCTCAGACTTAAATGTAAAACCTTTTTACATTAAGTCTCTTCAGTGAATCAAATCTATTCAGTAAAACCCAGAGCCAGTCACATATCAGACAGTAATGTTGGGGGTGAGAGAAACTCTTGCAACATAAGGCTAGAATGCTATATCATGCATGTCTTGGTTAGTTTTGGTTAATTTCATACAAGCTAGAGTTATTCTGGAAGAGGAACCTTAACTGAAAATATTTCTTCATTAGCTCACCTGTAGGCAAATCTGTAGGACATTTTTTGATTAATGATTGATGTAAGAGGACCCAGTTAACTATGGGTGCCACAGCATTTAGCAAGTGATCTTGGGTGGTATAAGAAAGCAGGTTGAACAAGTCACAGGGAGCAAGCCAGTAAGGACCAATCCTCCATGACCTCTGCTTCAGTTCCTATCCCAAAGTTCTTGTCTTGCTTTGGTTCCTGATTCAGTTTCCCTAGGTGATAGACAGTGATTTGGCATGTCAAATAAATCCTTTCCTCTCCATCTTAGATTTTGTCATGGTCTTTATTACATCAACCAAAAGTAAACTAGAACAGTACCTATGGGCAGAATTGGGTCAAAATTGGCAGGATTTTTCCATTATATGTTTAGCATGTATCAAAGGTAGGGATTGAAATGTGAGAGAGAATTTGCCAAGAGGAACGGACACAGTGGCACACAGCAAAGGTGGGCAAGCCTGAAGCAGTGTGGAGCTTGCTGACTCACACAGGTTTATGCTGCCATTGTGAGGGGGCACAGCAGCACCAAGACAGCACAGGGCAGAAGAGAGCAGGCAGCTTGCAAGAGAATAGATGGCAGTGTACTGCTTGGGCAGAGGAAGATGGTAAATCTCTAGACTAATGGCCTAAAAGAGGGATGGCTCCTTATTAAAGCAATGCAATTGCTAAGAAGATGAGGAGGAGATGGTAATTTTGAGAACCATTTAGGGAATTAAATTGGCAGGAGCTGTAGTTTGAATGAATTTGGAAGTTAGGAAGGATGAAGAGCCTGGAATTACTTTAGGATGATGCTTGGGTAACCAGAATGAAAATTCGAGGAAATAGCAGAGAGCTTTGGTTAGAGCATACTGGCTGATTTCTAGAGAGCTGTGATTGGGGCATCAGTGAGATACTCTACTGTGTATGTGATATGGGTGAAGGAGGTGGAGTGTAGTCAATACGGAGGATGTTTGAATCCAGGGCTGTGAACAAGAGCATCTAAGGCAGGAATGGCCTGAAATGGGACTGATAAGACAACTAAAGATGCTGCATTGAGAGTGATTTAACAGAGAAGACTGATAAGGAATGGAAGGGAATGGAGAAGAGAGAAACCTAGAGAAGAGAGACTTCAAGGAAGGTGAACTAGTCAATAGGAGAGAAAAAGTAAAAAACATTTTTGACAAGAAGGAAGTCAGTGGGTGATCAGCATTATCTACAATTTATATTAGATGTTGATTCTGACCATTGAAGCAGAAATGAAGAGATAATAAAACATAATGAAATTTTGAATGTGACTTTTAAGTTATCAGTTGAAGGAGCCCTCAGGGCAAGCTGAATCAAGGTGCATGTTAAAGTCCATGAGATGAAGGATGTCCTTGCTCTACTAGAGAAGGCCTCAGATTTTCTGGTTGTATATTGGGCCTTCAGGATTCCGACTGGACACAAAACAGCAACTTCTCTGTTTGCCTCAAACTGGGCTTGCTCTACATGAAGCCATTAATTTGGATATAGATGGAAGCACTTCAATTTTTCGGCTTCTGAGAATTGTATTGGAAAATTCATTTTAAAGAGATACACACAGACTCAGTGTTGTTCTCTCTCTCTCTCTCTCTCTCTCTCTCTCTCTCAGACTTATTTATTTTTATGTGCATCGATACGCTTATGCTTGTGAGCGGATTCCTCTGGAACTGGGGCAACAGACTGTTATGATCTGCCTTGTGGGTGCTGGCAATTGAGTCTGGGTCCTCTGGAAGAACTGCCAATGCTCATTCACTGATGAGCCATCTTTCCAACCCCCTCTCTTCGGTCTCATAATGACATATTTCTGTCCTGACCTTGAATCATCAGGAGAGCCTGGGAAGAACTCCAAGAGGATATTCAAGCAACCCATGGGTGACAGATTTCCCCATTCAGCTTTCTGTTGGTATGAGAATCTCAGCAAAGTCAGTGGTACACACTGTACACTCTGCTGAGGGAAGCTATCACACCTCATATGACCAGTCTTTCTACCAAGCCTAGAACAACTGGTAATCCAGTCCTTGGTATAGTCATGGTCAATTTTGTGGATCCTCTTAAACTAATTATCACTACTATCTTGTGTGAAAAGACTGAAAACTATTTTACCTTAGTAAATTCTCATATTAATGCTGATTACTTATGTCTCCAATAAAATTTCTGACATCTACAAAGGATATATGGACTAAATGACTTAAGAACAGCAATGGGTAATATTACACCTCACAATGAAAAAATGAACAGTGATTGGATCAGATATGATATTTATAGATTATTAGCACATGTCTGAGACAGTAGTTGTATTAAGTTTTCAACTTAGTAATGTCTCATTTTTCTTTTGTTATATAGATCATAAAACAAAATTCTGATCAGAGATAGAACTAAAGGGATAGTAAACCAGGAGAAAACAAGCCAAAGGATTCCTTCAGGCCCTACAGTGCACTGTGCACATTTTCAAAGAACAATAAATTCTCTGAGGTTGACAGAACTTAGGATATCAGGACTCCAGACAAGTCAACTTCAGTAACATTAATCTGAAGGCAGTGGTTGACCAAAATCTTACTTATTCTGTGACAAATTTCATAATTATTCAGTTAGTACCAAGAGTCTAGAAGGATACCTTGCTGAATGGAGGAACCACAGTTTCTGGTATGATCTGTGAGACCATCCTGACTGACTCTAGTCTTATGAGAAAAAGAACTCTTCATATTTCTAGCATTTCATAGCATGTGTCATTAAAATGATACTCTACCAGCAAAAAGACAAAGGGAAAAGAAGAAATGGGAGGAGGGAGGAGGGGAGGAGGGGAGGAGGGAGGGAGGGAGGGAGGGAGGGAGGGAAAGAAATAGGAGATAACAAGAGGTTGTTGAGTGATACAAGCACACTGTAGGTTTTATTCCTGTTTTTCTTACCCTGGTTTAACAGATGTTCAAAGAACGACATGTGAATAGCAGAGGAAATAGGTGCTATAAAATTATACTTTTGGCAAAGAGATAAAAGTAAACAAAGAACTGACATAAGTACTTTCAATAATTCACACACACACACACACACACACACACAAGAAAAAAAAGCAAACAAACCCAGCTTTACTTCAAAGATGTCTTTTGTTCTAAATCTATCTAGCATATTAAATCACCTCCTATGGCCAAAGTAATATCACCAGTTTCTGAAAGTCTTTGACTTTATCAAAGCACTTTCTATAATGATAACTCATTTGGTTATAATATCTTCCTGTACTTCATGCAAAAAATTATATTTCTATATTTATAAAAGTAGATTATAAGAAGTTAAGATACAAAACTACGACCATTTAATAAGTGGAAGAAGTAGGAATAGAAACAATATTTAAAGTCCAAACTCAGTGACCTTTTCACCTTTCCAGGTTGCATAAAATATTTCTTTCAAATGAAAATAGGGTGGTCGTAGGAGTAAAACTAAAGTCTGAAGATAATGCCATGTGTCCAGTAACCTGAAGCTGGGTTAGGCCCCCAGTCTAAGCAAGACTTAGCTATATTTATGAGTCAGAGATAAATGGAAGCCATTTTCTGAAGTTGCAATAAGGTAAAGCTCCACTGTAAAAGGAATGCATTTGGAAACTGAACAAGGCAAGGGCTGGACAACCAAACCCACATTCATTTAGAAGGAAAGTGTTGAGCATGTGACTACTGAGTGTGTTAATTTTGAGAAAATGATAGACATAGACAGGATTATTATATAATATGTGTGAAAGTGGCACCTAAAATTCTAAGTATGGTTCCATTTATCAATCTTGGTTTGTAAACATTAAGAAAATGCTCAGAATAGTCAAAGGCTCATTCTTTTTATTGAAATAAAAAGAAAGTTATCTTGGTAATACATTCTCATGAACCACAAATTAACTCTTTACAAAAACTAGAAAGTCCATCTTTCTATCCTTTGTCTTTACCTTCTCATATGTAAGTAATAGCCAATTTCTCATGTCTATATATCCATCTCTCTCTCTATATATATATATCCATCTACCTATTCATCTGTGCTCTTGATGAAAACAATCTAAATATTCTCTATATTTTATCATTAAAATATCCATTATTCTGTAGCATAAGTTGCACATGTACCTTCCCCTACTGAAGAGACTCTGTAATAAGACACGATCTTTCAATTCACTTTAAAAATAGTTAACTTTTTCAGAATGTTCCTTTTTGTGTAACTAGCCTGTCAGAAGTAGAAATGTGGCCTCTGGGTACACTTACATAGTTCCAGCCTTGAGAATATAAAACAGTAGGATTAAGATTGGCTATTACTGCAGATCAAAACAACCCTGAGATTCCACCTCACACCAGTAAGAATGGCTAAGATCAAAAATTCAGGTGACAACAGATGCTGGCGTGGATGTGGAGAAAGGGGAACACTCCTTCATTGTTGGTGGGAATGCAAGCTGGTTCAACCACTCTGGAAATCAGTCTGGCGGTTCCTCAGAAAATTGGGCATAGTATTACCAGNTGTGTGTGTGTGTGTGTGTGTGTGTGTGTGTGTGTGTGTCTTTTAGACAAAATCAAAAAGGTGGGCTGATTTGATCAAAAATAGATAATGTGGTATATTAGAATCACTTATTAAAATATGGGTCATCCTTTGAATTCCTGCTAAAAACCAACATGAATAAAATTAAGTTTATAATAAACTTATAAAACCTTAATTAAATAAATTGTAAATTAAGTCAATATAATATACTCAAACCAATGTTTGACTGCTTTTTTGGTTTTGTTTGTTTTGTTACATTTTTGGGGACAATGTTTCTCTGTGTAGCCCTCACTGTTCTACACATCTGTAGACGAGGCTGGCCTCAACATCCCAGAGATCTGCCTGCCTCTACCTCTGAAGTGATGAGATTAAAGGTGTACACCACTCTATCCCAACTGACTTCTTTTTTGTATTTTCCTACAACCCACCCTCTGCAGGCTGTTTAATGTTTCACGTACTTCTGTACATTTTTGCTTACTTCGACATTCTGTGAGATACTTTTAGTAGCTGAATCAGCTGTGGCAGGACAGTTTCCCTCCTCTCCCCCAACCCCTGGCAGGACAGTTTTTACTACAAAAACTAGATATTCAAGAATGTGCTCGTTTATCTCGTTTTCTGTCCTGTCATGTTTTCATTTGTTTTCACCTCATTGTTTCATGGAAGCAGGTTTATATCTACTCTCTCTCTCTCTCTCTCTCTCTCTCTCTCTCTGGCTTTCATAATTTTGGCTTCTAACTTTGCTTATTCTTTACTTCTAGTCTTTTGTTAAATATTGTGATTCCAACTTTTCCATTTTTAGGATAATTCATATATTTTCTATTTGATAAATTTAAGGCCATGCATTTTTACTGAGCTCTGGTTTTATTTTTTCCTACAGGTTCTTAAATGCATCTATTTTATAATACTTTCAAAAAGGTCTCTGATTTTGTTTCATATTTCATGTTTGACTAAAGAGTTGTATCAATGAGATATTTTTAAATGTTTGTAAAGATTAGACTTTTTGCATTTTGACTTTTAATGGTATATCTATTTTTGTGGTGTTGTGACAAAAATGTTGTCTGAACTTTTCTTGTCCTTTTTCTTTCCTCTTCTTTCTTTGTTTTGTTTTCTTCTTTTTTTTATATCTTGAAACATTTTAAAAACTTAATAAGAGGTAAATATAAGTGCTTCATGAGCTTCTGTAAAGAAGACATTTTCTTCCGTTCAAAGATGCAGATTAGCAGCAGATTCACATCACTGCTTGTAATATTTCAGTGTCCCACATGTATACTAGTTTTCTGTTCACTTATCGTGCCATGTAGAAGAGAAACTAAGCTCTTCAATATAAGTAACTGTGCTGTCCTTGCTGTGTTTTTATAGGTTTTGTTTCATGAATATATGGCATCATTTTATTGCTGGCTATTCACAGGTGTTTTAGCCAGAGTGATGATGACAGAGTTAAATAAGAAGCTCAAAAACTAGAAATAAAAATATAATAGCTCTATTTGTGGATAACATGATACATATAGAATATTTTATGAAGTTAGCCAAAAATTATTGGAAACAATAGATGGGTTCAGTATAATTGTAGGATCTGAGATCAATCTCTTAAAAATAAATTGATCAATAGGTATTCTGAAAGTGAAATTAAGAAAGTAATTCCCATTATAATAACATAAAAGAAATACTGCCAGACACCATAAAAAATTATTTTAATGCCAGCAATCTGGAGACAGAGGCAGGTGGATCTCTGTAATTTGCATGACAGAATGTTCTACACACTGAGTTCCAGGAAAGACAGGGCTATGTAGAGAAACCCTGTCTAAACACACACACACACACACACACACAAACACACACACACACACATACACACACACATGAATAGAGAGAATACTAGAAAAAAGAAAGAAAAAAATGTCAAAGCAGAATAAGTATTTTCAATAAAATCACAGAAGAAAAAAATTTTCTAACTTAAAGAAGAAAATGCCTATTAAGGTGCAAGAAGCATACAGAACATAAAACAGATAGGACCAGAAAAGGAATTCTCCACATCATATAATAATCAAAACACAAAATGTGCAGAACAAAGAAAGAATACAAAAGCAGCAAGAGAAAAAGCCCATATATATTATAAAGTCATTGAAAATTATGAAGCACTACTATAAAAAAGTAAAGAACCCTGATCCAAAAGAATAGTCCACACTCAAGGTAGGCAATCTTTCCTCTCCTTCCTGTCTTCTATTTCTAATGTCCCAGTTTCATCCCCACCTCTATAACAAATCCTTACAATTGTCTGTCCTTCATCTCAACCTTTAATTCCCCCAAATTCTCTAGAACCATTTGGGGACACAGAATTCCTCCTTAACCCCATCCCTTTCTTTCTTTTTGGTTACTGTTTCTGTCTCTCTCTCTCCCTCTTTCTTCCTTCCTTCATTCCTTCCTTCATTCCTTCATTCCTTTCTCTTTCTTTCTTTTAGAATGCCTGGAGGCATTCTATACCTAGGAACATACTAGACATGCCTACCTGAAAATCCAGTAAATAATGTTCAGGATCCTTTCAATTATCCATTTTATATTCCCCAGTCTCAATACCACACCTAAATCACTTGTAGGTATCTGTCCTCCCTCTGTGACTCCACTCCCTAAGGACTCCACAAAACCTCCTAGGAGAGCCAGCATTTCTCCTTCTTGCAAACACTATCAGTCTCCCTTCCCCCTCTAACCCATTCCCATTCCTTTGTACGGATGCAGAAGGACTTCCTACCAGGCAACCCACAGCCACCTAATATCTGGAGAGGGCAATAGAAGCTAAGGAATGGAATACTCACCCAGCAAAGATCAGACAGTTAAAATTACTATTATCTCAAATGCAGATGCCAAGATAATTGGTCACAGACCCAATTGTACAAGACAATATGCCACGCACAGGATCCAGCAACTATACCACAATAGGCCCTGAGAAATACAATAGAACAAAATCATAAGGCAAGAACCTAAAAATAGCTATTATGAATATATCCCAGGACCTCAGAGAGGATATTAATAAATCCATCAATGAAGTCAGTGAAAATACAATCAAACAGTAGAATAAAATGAAGAAAGGATCTCAAGACATGAAAGTAGAAAGAGCATCACTAAAGAAAACAAAAGCTGAGGAAAAATTCAAAATGAAGTAATTAAGAAGTCGAACAATAAGCACATAGATACAGCTCACCAACAAAGAATAAGACATTCAAATACAGGCATTGAAGATGAGATAGAAGAAATATAGACCCCAGTCAAAGAAAATTTTAAATTTGGGTGTGGAGGGTATACAGGAACAGAACAACCATGAAAACTAGGAGACTATGAAAAAACCAAATATAAAATAATAGGAATAAAGAAAGAAGAAAACCAGGAAAAGTAAAAAAAAATATTTTCAACAAAATTCTATAAGAAAATTTTACTAACTTAAAGAATGGGGTGCCTGATAACTTAAAGAATGGGGTGCCTGACAACTTAAAGAATGGGGTGCCTGTAAAGGGACAAGAAGCAAAAAGAATATCAAATAGACTGGAGCAGAAAATGAATTCTCCACAACACGTTAAAATCAAAGCACTAAATGTACAGAACAAAGAAAAAATATTAAAAGCTATAAGGAAAAATGACCAAATAACATATAAAGGCAGGCATACTCAAACAATATTGGGCTTTGCAGTGGAGATTCTAAAAGCAAGAAGGACCTGCACAGATGTTCTACAAACTCTAAATAAATAAATAAATAAATAAATAAATAAACAAATAAATAAATAAATAAAAGCACAAACACCAGCCCAAACTACTATAAGCAGCAAAACTTTCAATCACAATACATGGAGAAAGGAAAATATTCTGTGGTAAAACCAAAATTAAGCAAAACCTATCTACAATTCCATTTCTACAAAGGGCATCAGAAAAAAATTTAACCTGAAGAGGTTAACCAGAACTAAGAAAATACAAGGAATAAATAATATCAGACCACAAAAATCAAAGGAAATCCCACACTACAGCAACAATATAATGGTAATCAATAAATGCTCCTCATTCATAATCCAAAATATAAATGGTCCCAATATTAACTAATTGGATTCCAAAACAGGATCGATACTTCTGGTGCATCCAAGAAGTACATCTTAGCACCAACATTAGACATCACCTTAGGATAAAAGGATGGAAAAGATATTCTAAGCAAATGAACCCAAGAAGCAAGTTGATATAGCTATTTTAATATCTAACAAAATAAAATCGAACTTAAACTAATCAGAATCAGATGAGATAGGGAAGGTACACTATGAGTACACTATGTACTCATAAATGGAAAAACTCATCAGGAGGATATTGTTGTTCTATTCACTAATCACAAGGGCATACAAAAGAAATACTATTACAGCTTAATTCACACACTGACCCTCACAAACTGATAGTGAGAGACTTCATTACCCCACTCCCACCAACAAGGCAGATCATCCAGACAAAAACTAAACAGAAAAGTGTTGGAGATAACTGACATTATAAAGCAAAGAGATCTAATTTGTATTTACAAAACATTTCACCCAAAGAATAAAAGAATGTACCTTCTTCTCAGAACTTCATGGAAGTTTCTCAAAGTGACCACATACTTTGACACAAAGCAAGTATCAACAGATGCAAGAAAATTCAAAGAAGATTCTATATCTTATGTGACCACCACCGATTAAAGCTGTCTTTCAACAACAAAAGCAACAGACAACTTATAGACTCGTGGAGATTGAACAATTGACAACTGAAAGAAATTTGGGTCAAGACAGAAATTATAAAAGAAACAAAAAACATTTTAGAATTTAATGAAATGATAACACCACACTCCCAAATTAGTGGATACAATGCAAGAAGTTCTAAAAGGCTAGTTCATATTACTAAGTACCTACATAAAAGATGGGAGCAATCTCATACTAGCTAATTAACAGCACAGCACACCTGAAATCTCTAGAACACAAAAACAACACCACCAAAAATATCACACCCCAAATAATAAAAGTCAAGGACTGCAGTCAAAAAAATAGACAAAAAAGAAAAAAAATTACAAAGAATCACAAGAATTTGTTCCTAAGAAAACAGTAAGATTGATATAGCCTTAGCCTATTTATGTAAAAGAGAAGATACAAATTAACAAAATCAGAAATGAAAAGGAGACATAATAGCAGATCCTGCGGAAATACAGAGAATCATGAGGACATATGTAAAAAGAGGGCTTGGAACCAAATTGGAAATATAAAAGAAATGGATAATTTTCTTAATAGGTTCCACTTACCAAAGTTAAATCAAGGTCATATAAGCAATCTAAACAAACCTATAATCCCTAGTGAAATAAAAGCAACCATTAAAATCTCTTACCCACCACCCAAAATAAAATCTCTAGGCCCAGATTACTTTATTTTTTATTATTAATTGACCTTTCAAATGTTATCCCCCTTCCCTGTTTCCCCTCCAACCCCCCTCTAGCCTATCCTCCTTCCTCATCACTTCTATGAGGGAACTCCCCACACCCACACCCACACCCACACCCACTCCCTACTTACCATCCTACTCTGAGAAATGAAGCCTCCACAGGACCAAGAACCTCCCCTCCAATTCATTTCAGGTACTCCATTTTTAATATTATTATTTGGCTCTATAGAGTCTAACTTCTTGAGTTCTTCATATATATAAAGTTATTTTTATATAAAGTTACATAAATATAGTTCTATAATTTAAAGTTATATAAATAAAGTTATATATATATAAAACTTTATATATAACCTTATATATAACTTTATATATAACCATATGTATGTATGTGTGTATATATATATATATATTTGTGTGTGTGTGTGTGTGTGTGTGTGTGTGTGTGTGTTTGTTTGTTATTACCTTCTTTCATACATAAGATTGGTAAAGATATTTTTCCAATCTGTTGGTTGCTGTTTGGTCTAATTGACAGTGTCCTTTGACTTACAGAAGCTTTGCAATTTTATGAGGTCCCATTTGTCTATTGTTGATCTTAGAGCATGAGCCATTGGCATTCTGTTCAGGAATTTTTCCCCTGTGCCCATGTGTTTAAGGCTCTTTCCCAGTTTCTCTTGTATGAGATTCGGTGTTTCTGCTTTTATGGGGAGGTCTTTGACTTGGACTTAAGCTTTGTACAAGGAGAGTTATATGGAATCCCAGTCATATGGGTACTATTAAATTGTCAACAGAATGTCTCAAATGCTTGATTGCAATAGCCAGTTCCAGTTTCTGTTTTAATCTGATTTGGAACACCCAGCATAGCGAAACAATGTAAGCTATGAGTAAATATTGGTAAAGCAGTTGCAACAAGAAAGCCCGAGAAGGTAGCAATAGTCACATGTACATATTTTAATTTTCTAAAATCAGAAATATGAGTAACATCCATTTACCATAATTGATTAGGCATGATTCCTCAAGGATTTATACCATTATGTGGTACAGGAAGAAACTGAGGAGATTGTGGATAGATACATCATTACAATTTCACATACCAAATTGTAGTCTCAAAATATTACTATTTTGATGATGTAAAGAATGGGACTATTTGGCCAACTGTTCCTGTGTAAGGCCTATAATCTGCCTGGTAAACAATTCTGCTGTGGTATTGCCTTCACTGAGGGGTCCAGGCAATCCAGTATAAACTCTTAAAATGTCCTATAAAGTAAGGAACAGTAAATTAAGTTGTATTTGCACAAGTAATTGCAAAATTTGTGAGTTAGCAGTATCTAAAAAAGGAAGTTTCAAGCAGTTGAAAACTATGACTATCAGTATACAACATTTCAAAAACATCAGCTTCAGCACATAATTCAATTATTTATGCTGAAGCTGGGTGAAACTCAAGAGAATAAACATACTATCCAATTACTTTTGCTGCCTTCTTATTAGATGAGTTGTTTTTAAACACAGTAAGTACATTCTGTGCAAATTTATAGAAAATACAAAAGCATGCTTAAAGACAAATTGTAACAACTTGTCTTTTGAATAATTATTATCAATTTTGTCTGAAAAGTTTACTCATGCAATAGACAAAATATTATTATTCTGAAATAACCAATTTAATTGCTGTTTGGAATAAATATTTCATCATGCTCTTGTGATTAAATTGTAAACTGCCAATGTTCCCATTAGCTTTACATATATTTAACTATAATTTTTTAATGTTTCTTTTGCAATATCAGAGCATAACCATAATTTTGAAAAGCAAAACCAATTTTTAACAGTGTAAACAGTCCAGTATCTCTAAAATCAATACCAGGTGTATTACTTTCATGTTACAAATTTTGACTGCCAGTTCTTGTATATGAATACATGATGGTGCCATCTTAATACCTCATTGTTTTAAATCCTATCTTTTATAAGTCTGGCTTCTAGGACAAAAATTACATAAAATATTGTCCCAATTTAGAGATATCTTTAGAGACATGTTTCTCTCGGTTGGTTCATGCCATGTGTTGTTGCTCAGAATGACTCCAAACTTGAGTTACCAGTTGGTTAAGCCAACTTTATGTTACCAATGTTACAAAGTTTTAACCATACCTAAAATTATAAACCAATAACCTATAACCAAGACATGCAGAACAGTCACAAACAAACATGAAGTGCTAAACAGATCTTATATATTTATACTAAACATACAAAATTTTCTTACTTTTTCTAGTTGTAATTTCAAGGGAGGAGCATATCTGCTGAACCCAATAAACACAGTCACAGAGATTTTTCAAGGAGAAACATCCGTCAGCTTCCAGTCCAGTAAACATGAGGGGCTGCTGACCGCTTTAAGAGGTTCTGATCCCTTTAAGAGCAGCTTGTACAGACAATCAGGCCCTGGCAGGGCTTCTCCAGCAATGCTAGACTCCTACCTATAGGTGCAGATCTCCAAAGGCAGTTTATCTGTTTTGGTTGTGCCAATTCAGGCTGCCTTTTTTTTTTTTCTTCAAATGAGTTAAATCAGGGAATAAATGACCAGCAGATAAAGTTTTAACCATTTTTACTTTTGAATATGAAAGACAGCAACAATCAAGCAATGAAATGAAAGCACAGACATAAATGGAGAGACATGGACAAACTGGTAGACCAAGGGCAGACAATAGGCAGAGAAGGAAGATGTGCGTCCAAAGGGACCCAGATGTCCTATGTGAGGGACCTAGAACAAGAACTAGGCATTTTCCCAGTGGGAACTAAAGAGGAAGTAGCATGGCTCCTGACCTCCTTCAGTCCCTGTCTCTTGACCTCCCTTTGTCCTTAGGAGAGCTAGGGACTAGCTGACTTTCATTATCCTTCTCTTTTGCCAAAGCATTCCTAGACAGGGGGGTAAGATTCAGGTTTTCTGAAATCCATTCTTTCTCTCATATCTGGGGTCTAAACTATCTTTAATCAGGATCCAAAGACTAAAAGTATCTATGAGAATTATCTTTGCTCCTTTAGGTGTTAGCATATCTCTAAGCATATATACACAAAAAGCATTCTATTATTACCTTGTCCCATTCTTACAAGGCTTTTTCACCACTGGTCTAATTTTTGTTTTGCCCTCATTTCCTTTTCCTGTGATGTGTTTCACTATACCTGTTCCTTGTACTTGAGCTCTGACACTGAGGTACCATCTCATCAGTGACTACCAACTCAGTAGTCAACAGTGTCTCAAGGGAGGGAGGGAGGGAAGGAGGGAGGGAGGATTGAAAAGAAAAAGACAATTAGACAACACTATAACATGACTCCAGACAGCTCTGAAGCTGAAGCAGGTTTATTTTTTCCAGACTGCTTTTATAACATTCAAGGTACATACAAAGAATATGGTCAGTAGTAAGGCATAAACAAAGTAGACAAGAAACAAACAAGGCACAGGCAGAGTAGTTAATGAACAAACAAAGCATAAACAAAGGTCCCATGATTACAGTTTTTAGGATCTTAAAAAGATTCATTAAGACACAAAGAACACATTCTTTAGCTCTATGTACCTTGAGCCTACTTTCTTGTGCTAGCCCAATGTCAAATTCTTGCCAAATTTCTAGAAGTATCCCCCAAAAGCTCTCCAAAAGTGCATAGAGGGGAAGTGGCCAAATGCCCCCATAACTAAACCAAAAGCTATCTCCAATTGATTCCTATTCACAAAGGGAAAATTACTTTTTTCTAATAGAGTCTCACTGGGTATAAAAGCCATTCTTCAGGCCCCCAAATCAGCAGTAGATGCCCAACGCAAACTGTACTCGGTGGGACCTTTGGAGGATTTTGTTTCATAGTACTTTATCTCGACATCTTATTTTGCCTACAGGTCTTCTGTTTATATATTATGGTTTCCAGTTTTGTGTTTTTATGGAATTTCTTTGAGTCTGCATGAGTATGTGCATCTTTGCATCTATATGCTTCTCGTATTTAAAAATTAAAATTAACAAAATTAATCAAAAATTATATAAAATACAATGGTCTAAGGATAAAAATATCTGAAAGAATTACTTAGGAAAATTCATACCTCCTAGTTGCAAAATTTAATTCAAAGCTGTAGTAACCAATGAAGTATGATACTGGCATAAAAGAAAGAGTCCAATGGACTATAGGAGAACCCAATGTAGAAACTCCAGTTCAGCCTAGGACTAAGCCCAGGGATTCAAGCATTCTTGAAATTTCTAGTTTAGCTTTATATCTTTATTGTTTATGGTATTATTTAACCTGTTCTCCTATCATAGATATCTTTTTCCAAACTCTTGGTTTTAAATGACTAACTCAAAATGGAGATACAGCTATGATACCAAAAAACCCCACAGTCTTCAAAATCATCTTTGATATGAACAAAGCTGCAAGAGCTTTGTTAAGTACCAACTTTATCTGATACCGAAACACAGGATAAATGATAGTTGGGTAAGTAGACTTCATTGGAATTAAAAACACTACTGCTAACTGTTAGAGGTAAATAGAAAGAAAACTGCCTGGAGTGTAGAAACAATGTGTAAGATATCTGTATTGAGAGACCTAGCTAAAATCTATAAGGGGTCCTTAACAATTCAGTAACGATAGGTTTAAGTCCAATAATAAACTGTCATAGGATCTAAAATAGGCAGATCTGTAAGATTATGTTCTTGAAAACCTTGTTTAATAAGGTTACTTTAATGCTTTAACTTCCCTTTTAGGCCTCCAACCACCAGAGGTATTGGAAAGTAAAGATTAATAGGGCAAAAGAGGATGTGGCTTGTTTAGAAATAGTTCTTTGGGGTGTTTCCAATCTTTGCGGTAAAGATAGCAGCAGCTCAGTACACAGAAATCAGCAGTGATAGTTCAATCCACTCACAAATACCATTAACAAATCAGCAATGGCAATTAATTCAGAAAAAAACTGTGAGGCTCTGCCGATCAGCCTGAGTCTGCAGAAGTGACAAGAAACTGTCAGAAGCTCTTTGGTGCATTGTTCTCTATTAAGTCTCTACAAATGATAATCAGTGAAGAAGGCAAGGCAAACCAATACCACAATGTTGTCAGTGAAGACCAGTGTCACCAAAGCCCAACAAACACCAGCAAAGAGTGGCAAGGTGAGCCGATGCTACACAACCGCAGTGCTGTCGACTATCTGTTGTATTATACTTATATCCTTTCCACACATCACATGCTCTCTCAAGCATCCGCTCTAACAAAGCCTCACACGCCCTTTCTCCAGGCAGCTTCCAGAAAAGCACCACATGTCTGTTTTCAGTAAAACATCCTCTCATGTTTCTGCTTCAGCAGTATTCAAAAAAAAGAAAATCACATGACACAACTGAGTCTCCAAAGAAACCCAAAATTTCTACTTCACAGATGTGCCCCCCAAAAGGCAGATCAATAAGCAAGGCATATATGGAAAGAAGTTCAGCTCCATTAATCAGTAAAGAAATGCAAGTCAAAGACATGATGAGATACCCCTTTATACACAACAATTGTAATTGAAAATATGCAAATGTTAGAGAAAATGCAAAGAAGTTGGAATTATTCGTATGAATGTAGCATAATCATCTCTCTTTGAACAAGAGTTTGGGAGTTGCAAAATAGTAACCATAGAGTTAACACTTTACCCATATATTACACTTCCACATATGTGAAAGGTTGGACATGTATCTCAGTGCTAGAGCATTTGTCTGCTTGGTAAGTGCTAGGTCCTGCATTCGATCCCAATTACTACAAATATAAATATATGTCTACTAATAAAAATATCATTCATAAAAAACAGAAGGAACTAGATTTTATGTATGTGAATGAGTAGAAAAATAACTTTAATATGTACTTACTGCAATATTAATCATGCAAAAATAGAGGTCTTCATACCTAATATTCAATAGTATCTGGACAAGCCTTGAATATACTACAATAAATAAAGGAAGTCAATACAAAATACTCTACACTACATGATTCCAGGAGTATGAAACATCCAGTATAAGAAATATAGTTACACAGATCATGTTGACTGCTTACTAGACACAGAAAGAGAAGATCATCTCTCTCAGGAGTGAGGAAAGTACATTAAAGGCATATAATTTGGCTGCATAACTCAGCAAATACACTAAAATCATTGTATTTGATGTATTAAATGGCCGGTTTTAATTTCATGAGAATAACATTTCAATAAACATGTTACAAAAGAAAAATGCTTTGGATATTGTGAAGCAGGAGAGGCCTTGCCTCACTGAGCAAGCTTTTTATGACATTTCATATCTCCTGGATCTTGTCTTGCAGGCAAATAACACTGACCACTTCCAGAAAACAAGACCATCTATATTACAATTCAATCTCATTATAATTAATAAAGACACTCTTAGTGATGAGTATCATGATTATGAGGAAAATACCAACAGTGAAGTGGTAATATGTTTCTGTACTTTTAAAGCTGAAGAATAGACCTGGGATCATGACCAAATTTGGAAGTTGGAAGCCAATCACACTGCTTCTTTTCCATTTCCATTCTCAGTCAAACAACAACTGTATCCCTGTTGCAGAGAGGCCTACTGCAGCCATTAGAGCACCTGTTGTACAGCAAAGCTGGTGGCTGTCTGCTGGATACTTGACCAGGGCCTATGAGCCAACTCAGATTGCCAGAGCTGCCCTTCATTCTCTCATACTGAGCTTATTATAGCTGCAGTGTCTCCCATGCATGGCACAATTCCAGAATTAGGTAAAAAAAAAAAAAAAAGTGCACTAGAGAGAGGAAAATGTCTCAATTTGGGTCTGTCTTAGGGCTTTTGTTGCTGAGAAGACACATAATGACCAAGGAAAATATTTAATAAGGGCTAGCTTACAATTTTAGAGGTTCAGTCCATTATCATTTTGATGAGAAATATAGCAGCATCTAGACAGACATGGTATTAGAAGAATCAAGGGTTCTACATTGTGACCCAAAGAAAGCTAGGAGGAAACTGTCTTCTGCAGGCACCCAGGAGGAAAGTCTCTTCCATACTGTGTGGAGCATAAGAATAGTACCTCAAAGGCCACCTACAGAGTAATACACTTCTTCCAATAAGGCAACACCCATTCCAACAAGGTCACAGATTTCCACAGTAGTTGTACCAGCTTGCAATACCACCAAAAATGGAGGAGTGTTCTTTTCTCCACATTCTTGCCAGCATTTGCT
This sequence comes from Mus minutoides, assembly GCA_902729485.2. Classification (NCBI taxonomy): domain Eukaryota; kingdom Metazoa; phylum Chordata; class Mammalia; order Rodentia; family Muridae; genus Mus; species Mus minutoides. Next base: position 1,754,313 of record LR753316.1, on the reverse strand, counting down.
GACACCTGAATTTTTGATCTTAGCCATTCTGACTGGTATGAGGTGGGATCTCAGGGTTGTTTTGATTTATATTTCCCTGATGACTAAGAATGGTGAGCATTTCTTTAGGTGTTTTTTTTGGACATTTGGTATTCTTCAGTTGAGAATTCTTTGTTTAGCTCTGTACCCCATTTTTAAATAGAGTCTCTGAAGTCTAACTTTTTGAGTTCTTTATATATATTGAATATTGGCCCTCTATCAGATGTAGGATTGATAAAGATATGTTCTCAATCTGTTGGTTGCTGGTTGTTGTTGTTGTTGCTGTTGTTTGTTTGTTTGTTTTTTCCTACTGAAAGTGTCCTTTGCCTTACAGAAGCTTTGCAGTTTTATGAGGTCCCATTTGTCTATTGTTAATCTTAGACCATAAGCCATTGGTGTTCTCTTCAGGAAAGTTGACCCTCTGCCCATATGTTCAAGGCTCTTCCCCACTTTATCATCTATTAGTTTGAGTGTATCTTGTCTTATGCAGAGGTCTTGGATCCACTTGGACTTGAGCTTCCTACAAGGAGATAAAACTGGATCGATTTGAGCTCTATATGCCAACTGCCACTTGAGTGAGAACCATTTGTTGAAAATGCGGTCCCTCCCCCACCCATTGGATGCTTTTCACTCTTTTGTCAAAGATCAAGTGACCATAGGGGTGTGGGTTCATTTCTGGGCTCTTACACAGACACAGACACACGTGCACACACACGTGCACACACACATATGTACCTACACCACCACCACCACCATCACTACCACCACACCAGATGCAGGTTGACAGGAGTCACAAAAGCTGCTTAAGTATTTCCTTCCTTCAGTCAGACTGAATTTCTCTAATTATTAATTTTCATTTCAGACTAAGGCCACCAGCAGCAGCTCTGTTTAGTGTCTTTCACAATACACCCTGTATTGATGTACCTGTCATCATGAAAGAGACATTCAGGACCAATGTTTTCTCCATATTACTGCTGTTTGATTTTATACTATAAAGAATCTACCACTATAAGCCCCAAATTTAGCTGTAAGTCCATAACTCTATATGCAAAACCCCCATATCCTTATGTTTTAGGAGTTACCATTTTTAAAATTTTCCAAAAACAATAAAATATATGGTGTATTTTATATAACTTCACCATGAAGACCTTAGTCACAGTTCTTATACTTCATTACTTATAGTAATCAATATATTAAGCTATTTTTGTAATTAAGTACTAGCATCCCACTAGGATAAAACAAAGACTTGTTCATTTCAGGTCAGATTTTGCTTCCTTTTAAATTTTTTGCAAAATATTTTTTCTGGATATTTTGCATTTTTGAATCACCATGGAGTGTCTTTAAATATGTAATGTATACAACAAAGGCACATTTAAAAAAGAATTATTAAGTTGGTCATTAGAAATAATCAAAAGTAATAAACAAGAGAAAAAGAAAAGATCTAATAAAAACTCCCAGTTAGCCTTCACTGTGAGGTGTTTTGCACATACTACAGCTCCATTGACCAACATAGTACTTTTAAAATTCAGTGAATGCCAAGAACTAAATCTGCTTTGCCATTTCTCTTTCCTGAGTAGCAGAAATTTTGCTGTAATGTTGATTGGTTAGGCACTCTAGAAGAGGAGGGTGTGACTAGAGGAGGAAGGTATAACTATGAGATAGGGAGTGACTATGAGGGAGGGTGTGACTATGAGAGAAAGGATGACTGTGAGGGAGGGGTGACAATGAAGAAGGTGACAATGAAGGAGGTGACTATGAGGGGAAATATGAATATGAAGGAGGAATGTCTATAGGAGTTTGTGCTGCACACCCTGCTCCCAGAAATATAAGTACATCCTCATCCATAAAATACAAAACTGCTCTTTAATAGTCAATTGAAATGTCACATTTAATTGAAATGCACAATAGAAACATGGGTTGTTACAGCTTCTTAAAGAGCAGAATTTGTAGAAAAAGGCTTTAGGTAAAACTTTAGAGACATTAAAAAAAATCTACCTTTTAAATTTGGTATCAATGAATATATTTTAATGTGTTTGTGTCTTCTGGTCAGAGTACATGTAAAATATCAGGTTTTCAATTACTTTCTTGTAGAAAATTTAAAAATTGCATGTCAAACATTGATTTGATGGCAAAGATATTTGTTTGTAAGGACAGTATTTCTTTACTCACATCATAATTCAATTTGAGAATTGCACTGAAGGTAATTCTCTGACAATTCTTCACTGGGCTTTTTATTTGATGTCCCTGTTCCTTCCAAATGACTCCTGTGGTGATAGCCACACTTCCTTGGAAAGGGCTCACCTGGAGCCATACCATCCATGGGGAACACAGCGAGTTTTTATTTTGAGATCTACATACCTGATTATAGGACAGACTCACTCTAAACCTAAATTCAACAACCTAAAAACAGCAGGGTAGTTCATCACCAGCAACCAAGATGTGACACATCTTCCCTGTCACTATGAGTAGAGTATCCTACCATATGTGCATGCACTGCATCCCCTTATAAAAATCCAATGTGTCCTCTCCACACCTTCTTTCCCTTCTACCCTTGCTTACATGTAGCCTCTGCATACCTACTTTCCCAGTAAACCTCTTCGATGAGATCTGTTGTATGGTGTCTTTGTGGAGTCCACTACTTAAATCATTACACTGACATCCATTTGCATCACACTTGCTTACTAGCCCAGGTCTCCTTCTTTTCTGTCAAAGACTCTAGCATAAATTTAGTTTTGGATTATATTAGTCTCTCACTTCACCATGTCAAAGATCTCGTGTTTGTATTTATTTGGAGAAAAGACAAAATGAGTTGTACAGAATTAATTCCACATGACAGCTCCTAGAATTAGGTAGAGATATCCAAATATAGTAAACATAGAGCATGGTGACAGTCAACATTTCTAGAGTATTTAATTATCAACTAGATACTTTGTTTTTAATCTATGAAGATGAAACTGAGTTTTTATAATCTTAAATTATTATCAGTGCCAAAGAGAAACAGGAGAATTAGAAAGCTGGAAGGTAGGAAGGAAAATAGAGGCAGAGGGAGGGTTGGGTAGATGGAGGGAAGGAGGAAATTAGCTGTATTTACTGCATCATTTTTCTATTTCTTAATGAAATAAAATAATAAAATAGTCTTCTATAATTTCATTTAGAAACTCTAGTAGCTATAGAAAGTATGTGTTTCTAAATGTCTTCTTGTGTATGAAAATGGTCAAAGTTCACTTTTAGACTTGGGTAAATTAGAAAGTTAAATTACTCAGATCACTGTTTTGAATGTGCAAAGACTTGATTTAGTCCTATCCTAATTTGTGTGAAATTTAATTCTTCTTTTAGAGGCAGTAAAAGGCAGAGACTTTGAGGGAAAGGATTAAAATATACAAATTTTGCCTTCACAAATGGATTAAAGGACCAGAGGAAATAACATCAGTCCTGTTCCTCTAGTCCTGCACCATCTTGTAAGCAAGCCCTCAACAGATACAAAAAGCAAAGACACAAGACACTGACACCCTGACATTATGCAGTCCCTGGCTCTAGCTCTATACTTGATATTTACTTTAAATCCCATCTCTATCTCTATCTCTATCTCTATCTCTATCTCTATCTCTATCTCTATCTCTATCTCTATCTCTATCTCTGTCTCTGTCTCTGTCTCTGTCTCTGTCTCTGTCTCTATCTCTATCTATATCTCTATCTCTATCTCTATCTCTATCTATATCTATATCTAATCTATATCTATATCTATATCTCTCTATATATCTGTTATTCAATTTAGAAAAATTTATGTCATCTTGAAAGCCCCTATTGTCTGTCTTTTCTATTTCAAAACAGGTACCAGATTTGCACAATGACTTTTAAATACATTCTGATATACCTTTTGTTGTATATCAAATTTTAGAAAACTTAATTAGTTCTTCCACAGATTATACAGTCAAATAAAGGTAAGATATCAATTTATTCAATCAGTGAACAAGCAAAAATTTACTAATATGTAACTATTTTTTCTTGTTTCTGTGATAAAATATACTGATAAAAGCATCTTAATGGAGATGCTTTTGCCCAGTTTGTACTGGCTAGTCTTATGTCAACTTGATACATAAACTAGAGTTACCTGAAAGGAGGGAACCTTAATTGAAAAAAAAAAAAATGTCTCCTAAGATCTGGCTATGCGGCAGTTTCTTTTTTTTTTTTTTTTTTTTTTTTTTTTTTTTTTTTTTTTTTTTTTTTTTTTTTTTATTTTTTTTTTTTTTTTTTTTTNACTCTTTCAATGTGTGCATTGTTCTTAATTCTAGGAAGGGGTGACGTGCCCACATTTTGATCTTCCTTCTTCTTGAGTATCATGTGTTTAGTAAATTGTATCTTGGGTAGTCTAGGTTTCTGGGCTAATATCCACATATCAGTGAGTACATGTTATGTGAGTTCTTTTGTGAATGGGTTATTTCACTCAGGATGATGGTATGCGGCAGTTTCTTAATTAGTGATGTATGGGGGGCAGCAGGGCATAGTATGTTATGAATGACAGTGCCACCCCTGGTCCCTGGTTCTATAAGAAATCAGGCTGAGGAAACTGAAGGAAGAAGCCAGTAGGCAGTACTCCTCCATGGACTCTGCATCACTTCCTGCCTTTAGGTTCCTGTACGGTTTGAGTTTTTGTCCTGATTTTCAGTGAGGAACAGTGATGTGGAAGTATAAGCTGAGTAAACCATCTTCTTCTCAAATAGCTTTTTGGTCATGGTGTCTTGTCAAAGCAGCAAAAATCCTAACTAAGACAACTTGGTACCAGCATAGTGGGGTATTGTCATGACAAACCTGACTATGTTTTTGTATAGAAGTACTTTAGAACTTTGGACAAGAAAAATCATGTAGTGTTGAGAGCTCAATGGAATATTATTTGGGAGCTTGGAAAGTAAGAATGTTGAAAGCCAGAAAAAGCAGAAGATGAAGACCTACCTTTTGAAATTTCAGAGAGAATTTTAAAGGCAATCTCAGACTCATTCACTGTTTTGAATTGAAATTCTGTCATTCTGGTCATTTGGTGTTGAAGAAACAGATGTAATTAATCAGAGACTAGCAACATTGAAGTGAAAACTTTACATTACTGTGATCATTGATGCTGGTTAACTACAGCTAAGAATTTAGTGGTGTTTGAGAAAAGTCCAGCATTATCGAGGTAAAACCTTTTGAGAAGTATTTCCTCTGTCAGCACACACAAACTAGATGGCAGCTGAGATTTGGCACAATAAGAAAACAGATTGCCGGGCGTGGTAGTGCACACCTTTAATCCCAGCACTCAGGAGGCAGAGGCAGGCAGATCCCTGAGTTCGAGGCCAGCCTGGTCTACAGAGTGAGTTCCAGGGCTACACAGAGAAACCCTGTCTCGGAAAAAAAATTTAAAAAAAAAGAAAAGAAAACAGGAGGCCATTGACAAAGATTCAGCCCCAGTGACAGTTGAAGGCCTAGGAATGAAAGGGACATGCAAAGAAATTGAGGTTTAGCACCTTAAGGAAAGCCTATGAAACACTATTGGTGAAAGTATAGCCTAGTTACAGCAGAAGACTCCAGTATTTTGGAGATGCCAATACCAGCAGATGACTACCAAAAACATCAGTAGTAGATGAATGGAAAAAGCCAGAGTATTGAAGATAAGCAGCATATGCTAAGAAGGGAAGAGGTAGAGAACTGACTCACGCTTCTTAAAGGAGCCAAGTCTTGGGGCTGGAGAGATGGCTCAGTGGTTAAGAGCACTGACTGCTATTCCAAATGTCTTGAATTCAATTCCTAGCAACCACATGGTAGCTCACAACCATCTGTAATGGGATCTGACAACCTCTTCTGGTGTGTCTGTAGATAGCAACAATGTACTCACATACATAAAATAAATAAATCTTTTACAAACACATGATACTCAAGAAGAAGGAAGATCAAAATGTGGACACGTCATCCCTTCCTAGAATTAAGAACAAAGCACACATTGAAAGAGTTAAAGAGATCATGTGTAAAGCTGAATCCAAAGGATGGACCCAACGACTGCGGCTGCCAGGGATCCATCCCACAATCAGCCACCAAACAAAGACACTATAGCATATGCCAGCAAGATGGTGCTGAAAGGGCCCGGATATAGCTGTCTCCGGGGAAAATATACCAACGCCTGGCAAACATGGAGGTGGAACTCACAGTCAGCTATTAGATGGAACACAGGGTTCCCAAGAAAGAGGGAGCTAGAGAAAGTACCCAAGGAGCTGAAGGGGTCTTCAACCCTATAGGTGGAAGAATAACCATGAACTAACTAGTACCCCCTGAGCTCATGTCTCTAGCTGCATATATAGAAGAGGATGGCCTAGTTGGCCATCAATGGGAAGAGAGGCCCCTTGGTTATGCAGACTTTATATGCCCCAATACAGGGGAACGCCGGGGCCAAGAAGTGGGAGCGGATGGGTAGGGGAGCAGGGCTGGGAGGGGGGAGGGTATAGGGAACTTTCTGGATAACACTTGAAATGTAAATGAAGAAAATATCTAATAAAAGTTGAAAATAAATAAATAAATAAATCTTTTTAAAAAATCTTTAATAAAGAAGCCAGATCATTATAACATTTACATCATAATTGGACATTGAATTATTTATATTGTTGGAGTTTAGTTTTGCTTGCTTCAGACTGTGACTGTATCCTGGTTCTTCCCTCTTGAAGAAGGAATGTAATTTAGTTTTGATGTTTAAAGGGGCCACAAATGAAAGATTTGAACTTTTAAAATAGATTTTGGATTTTTTACAGTGTTTGGACATTTTAAAGAGACTAAAACTTTCATGTGTTTGAACTTGTAAAGACCATGGGACATTTAAAGTTATTTATGTTTTTAATGTGAACTTTCGTAGATGAGTAAGAAAGGAAAGGCTGTGGCTTAATAGTAATATCTTTTTCTGACAAGTTTGCTTGCTAGTTTTATGTCAACTTGACACACAAACTGCAGTTATCTGAAGAAGGGAACCTCACTTGAGAACATGCCTCCATGATATACAGCTATAAGGTCTTTTCTTAATTAGTGATTAATAAGAGATGGCCCAGCTCATTATGAGTTGTGTTATCTCTGGGATGGTGGTTCTGGGTTCTATAATAAAAGCAAGTTGAGAAATCCAAAGGTATCAAGATAGTACACTATAGCTATCCAGCAGCCACAGAGAACTAGGTACCTAAAAGGGAGGCTGGAAATGAAAAGGGCTGATTGACGAGAGAATAATGAAGCCAAGACAAGGTTTTCTGATCAAGGCTCAAAGTTTAATATTGTTCTGTGTTTATTTAGGGAAAAACCACCAACCCACCCTTTGTTTCTGTTGGATTATGAAGACTCCTCCCTAGGTCAGCTGGATCAATGGAAGATGAACTGTGGCAAACAATCAAAGTCTACTTAGCTTGCTCAAGGCTGGGAAAAGGGCACAATCCCCCCTTGTTTGTTTTTTAAAGATGAGCTAGCTAGATGGGCACACAAGATTTATTTGTTTTCTATGATCCTGTCTAGGGAATAGAACTGTGAGGGGGCTGTGGCTGTCTCAGGCCTGTGTCTCTATTGCTCCTTCTTACCCATCATAGAAGACAAAGACAGCTTTTTGGCATTTGTCTGGAGGACAAACACAGCTTTTGGGTGTTTGGCTCTGTCTTAGGTTGATAGGAGCTCAAGAACGTGGTTGCCTGTCCCTGACTACCAGCTTTCAAAAGCACACTCTTGCGCATTCAGAACAAAGCCACAAAGGACATGCACTCAATGCATTTCTTCATAGTGATGAATAACTGCCATGGTGAATAGTTGAGCTTGCTGAAAGCGATCCTGAGTGAAGGCAACCAATCTGTTTAAGATACAGATTCCAAAAGTTAAAAGCAACAAGATTAAAGTTGCCTGCAGGAACATCCCAGATATTCAATTTAGCTGCTAATTGGCAAATATCAAACACAAAGTCTGGCAACCAGGTATATAGGGGGTGGCTTTGAGAAATGATAGAAAACACTCAAGCTCCAGTAGGAGTGGAGACTATGCTCCATGTTAACTCAGCTAGCTGATAGGGATTTTGAGCCATCTTCATCATTGGTATCACAATCATTAGAAGGCTCAGGATCTCTGTCCACTTGATGAACCAATCTTTTAGGCAGCCATTGGGCTCCATTTTCTTTTTGTGAAAAAACACAGACAGCACCTCAGCCCCATTTTAAATACCTGATCAGGATTATGCCATATGCCAGTAATTAGATCCTTTCATTTCACCTAGGCATAAGTATGCCTAGTTATATGATGCCATAGACACTCAGCAGAGAGTTCCCTGGCATCCAAATATTTTTTTTTAAGAGCATGATTTAAATAATGTGATGTATAGGGAAATAATTGCCCCTTTTTGTTTTTTAAAGATGATATTGTTTTAAAGTTCCACAATATCTTGTCCTTGAGAATTATAAAGAATCCCAGTAATATGATTGATATTAAATTTTCTACAAAACATCTCAAATGCTCGACTGTAATAACATAGAAAAATAATTCAGGCAATGACTAATTATATTTTAGTTGTTTTTCCTGTTAAAGCAGTTGAAACTAAAAAGCCTAAAAAGATATCAATAGCCACATGTGTATACTTTACTTTTACAAAATCAGAAATATGAGTAATATCCATTTGCAATAATTTATTAGGTACAAGTCCTTGAGGATTAACACCATTATGTGGTACATGTAGAAATTGAGGACGAGTCTTTACAATTTGACTTGCACATTCTCTAGCAATACCAAAGTTTGTCTCAAGCTATTACTGTTTTGATGATGTAAAGAATGAGACTATGGCCAATTGTTCCTGTATAAAGCCTATAATCTGCCTGGTATACAAATCTGCTGTGGCATTGCCCTAAGGGGTGTGTCCAGGCAATCAATTCTGAGCTCTTAAATGTCCAAAGCTAGTTCTTTAAAGGAAGAGTACTTTCTCTTAACTTGAGTTGTATTTGCATAAATAATTGTAAAATTTGAGAATTAGCAGTATTTAAAAGAACAACTTCAAGTGATTGTAAACCATGAGCTATATATTGCCTATCAGTATATAGATTAAAAGCTTGATTTTTCAACATTTTAAAAATGGTGGCTACAGCACATAATTCAATTACTTGTGCTGAAGTGGAAAGAGACTCAAGAAGATAAACATGTTATCCACTCATATATGTTTTCTTCCATAAATGATCTGTTTATAAATACAGTAGATGCATTCTTTATGGGATGCATGCATAAATTTCCAGGAAATATAAAAGCATCCATAGAGGCTAATTATAACAACTTGTCTTTTGGATAATGATTATCAGTTTTGCCTAAAAAGCTTGCCATGCAATAGGCCAAATATCAGTATTCTGCAATAACCAATTTAATTGCTGTTTGAAATAAGGAATAAATGTTTCATTTTGTTCTTAAGACATTATTTCCAAAATATTTTCAAGGTTCTATCCTACAATTCTGTACTAACACAGCAACAGCTTCATAATAGGGTGCTAAAACTTTACTTGGAGATGAAGAAAGATGAATCCACATTAATAGTCCCTTTTACCAAAGAACTGCTGTGGGCACATGAGTAGCAATAACATAAACAGCCAACAATTGATCTATATATAAGGCATCTGTTTTTAATCAATGCTTCCTCTGCAAAATTATTCATCCATCACCAGTTAATTTGTGTCACCTTGAGAATTTCAGAGGCTTAAGTCCTCCTATGGCGAGCTTAAGGTGGGGTCTTAGCCAATTAATGTCTCCTAAAAGCTTTTGAAAATAATTTGAAGTAAATAATCTTTTCTTTCTTGAATTTTCTGGACCACAACTTGTCTAAGATATAACTGAGGCTCCAAATATTAAAAAAGGTATTGCCTTTGAATCTATTCTGGATCAACAACTACTTCAAAATTTATAAGAACACAGCCTTGTAGTAAAATGCCTTCAAAGATATCAACTAAGAAAATACCTTCTATATAATGAATAATATACACTGAAAGATTCAAAAGATTCTGCTTCTTTTATTGAAGCAGAAACATGTTTTTAACATAATGTAAGGCTATTAGCCATTCCTTGAGGCAAAACTTTCCAATGATATCACTTCATGGGCTCTTTAAAATTACAAGCTCACTAAAAGCAAATCATCAGGATGCAAAGGAACAGTATAAAAACTATCCTCCAAATGGTAAATGCCTTTCTAGGGGCTGGTCAGTATGACAAAGACAAAAGAAATGCCACACAATCTTCCAGGTGAATCTGCTCTGAGCTTTGCATTAACTCAAATGTAAATGTTTCTTAATCTGAACCTATTTCCTAAGGACCCAATGATTACCCCTCCAGCAGCGAGGACACATTTTAAACAGTCTTTTCTAAAATGATTTATGCCCTCATACTTAAAACATTCTTTATCATCTCAGCACAAATTTCTGAAACAGTTCATCACTTTGATCCCAGATAAACTCCCACTGATATCTCCTTTCGAATCTTGGAGGGGGTTAAATTTTGCTTCTACCACTATATCCAATGAAGTTTGTGTAAAAGGGGCAGCATGCCCATATTGACCACAGCTGTTTTTAACTTTTATTACTCTAGCAATCATCTTAATTACAAATATGGGTGAGTTAAAAATTCTGAGCCTGTGATCAAACTGCAGCCAGTGGAACACTGGAAATTTAACCACAATCTTCAAGTTTCTCTTGTAACACCAGAGCACAACCACAACTTTGGAAAGCAAAATTCAACCTCCAAAAACCAATCCAGTCTCTCCAAAATCAACACCAAGTACATCACCAACATGCTACACAGTTTTTGACCACCAATTCCTGTACATGATGGTGCAGTCTCTAACACCTCAAAGAGACACTGCCTTAAGTCCTAGTCTGATTTTTAGGATAAGAATTACATAAAACACTATCCCAATTTAGAAGTATCTTTAGAGACCTGTTTTCCTGGGTTGGGTCATGCCATGTGTTGTTTAAAATGATTCCAACCCTGAGTTACCAGTTTTAAGATAATGTTCTTGTTACCAGTGTTTCAATTTTTCTAATACCCAATAACTTAAAGTCAATACTCTATAGCCAAGATGTGCAGAACATATTTATACCTTTAAAACTATTCAGAAACAAAAATGAAGTGGATACACACATCTTAGACCAAACAACATTTTCTTGCTTTTTCTAGATGTAATTTCAAGAAAGGAACATCTTGTTACTTGCTGAACCCAATAAACACAATTGCAGAGAATTTTCTTGGAGAAAATAGCCATCAGCTTATTTACCATAGAACTTGAGAAGCTGCTGGCCCCTTTAAGAGCAGCTTTTCTCCAGCTGTGTTTGGCTCCCAGCTATAGTGCATGGTAACTTACCAGTTTCTGCTTTTGAAATTGAGACTGCCTTCTAAACTAGTTAAACTAAATCAAGGGATGGATAGTCAGCAGATAAAGTTTTAACATTTTTTTCTTTTGAACTTGAAGCATAGAACAACAATCATTCAAACAACGAAACAAAAACAGACATAAATTGACACGTGGACAGATTGGTGAACCAAAGACAGACAATAAACTGAGAGGGAAGAGGACTTGATGTAACCAGAACTAAGGATATCTCCAGTAAGAGCTAGAGAGGAAGCAGGATGTCTCTCAATTTCCTCCCGTCTCTAGGAGAGCTCTGACCATTTTCCTTCTTTTGCTAACGTGTCCCAGACAGGGAGAAATTGGTTTTCTGAAACCTATTCTCTCTCTCTCTTTCTTATATCATATGTATATTTACCATTCCTACTTCTGAGAACCATGTACAGAATAAATTTACTTGAGCTAAGAATTTTTATAACTTATTTGTTTTGATTTTTGTTTTTTGGTATTATTCTCTCTCTCTTTTTAAACCCTGCTCCTCTTACCTGATTCAGCTCTTGGCTGTGGAAAATGTCTATATAGAATTCCCCCATCCCAATGTGCAATTGATTCTAGTTGAATTCAGCATCGGTTCAACACTGACTCAGCCTAGCCTGTATCCCTTTGAATACACCTCCTGCAACAACAGCCTCCAAAAAAATAAAATCTATAGCTAGTGCTAGCATTAATGCTGTTTGTTGCTTACCACTGTGCAGAATAATGTAACTTTTTCCATTTTCTGTAGAGCTCCACCAAGACAGTGTTTCACAGTCAGTCTCTCCTCTCCGCCTTGTTTTCAATCCTCTCCTGTAGCTGTCCAGCAGCCACAGAGAACTGGGTACATGAAAGGGAGGGTGGAAATGAAAAAAGGATGGGCGGGTGAGAGAAGAATGAAACCAAGACAAAGTCTTTTGATCAAGGCTCAAGTTTAATATTCAGCTCTGCATTTATATAGGTAAAAATAACAGACCCATCCTTTGTTTCAGCTGGATTATGTTGCAAAGCAATCTTAGCAGGCAGTCTGCTCCTGTTGGAAATTGCAGGTGCAACAAGGCAGAAGATTCCACCTAGGTTTAGAAGACTCCACCTTAGGGTGGCTGGGTCAGAGAAAGACCAACTGCGACAAAGAATTAAGGTCTATAAAGGCTGGTGGAAGGACACAGTACACTGCATCCCCTCCATGGCCTCTGCATCAATTCCTGCTTCCAGGTTCCTGTCCTGTTTGGGTTCCTGACTTCCATTAATGATGAATAGTGCTGTGGAAGTATAAGCTGAATAAATATTTTCCTTCCCAACAAGCTTTTTGATAATGGTGTTCTGTCCAAAAAATAAATAAAACAAAACAAAAACAAACAAACAAACAACCCTGTCTATGACACAGTTTAAAAATAAAACCCATCATGGCAGGAAAGTCAAAGCAGAAGCCTAAAAGAGTTGGCTCCAGTGCACAGATACACAGAGCTGAATGAATTGGTTAGTACTATTCAGTTCGATCTTTTTATTCAATCTAGGATACCACATCTGAAATGGTGTTACCACATTCAGGGTGGATCTTCCTCACCTAAATTAACATAATCAAGAGAATCTCTCACAGGTATGCTTGGAGTTTACCTCATAGGTGATTTTAGCTTGTGTTATGATGACAATAGTAAAAATTTCAAAGTTAATCATGTGATTAACTTTGATTCCCTTGTTAGGAAATGCCCATAAGGGGCCACTTAAAGGCCCTAATATCAAATTCAGATCAACTATCTTAGGTCAAAAGTGAGGAAACTCATCCACAGAAAATTAAACAACACTGCTCTGAAAATGGACATTAAAAACTCAGATACTAAAGTCAGAGTAGGTTTCAAAAATAAAATTAAAAATCCAGAAGGTACCAAGATAAAAAGTGTTTTGACTAACTTCTAAAGATTATTAGAGTCCAAAACTAAATGTATTTATAAATAACATTGATAATGAATATTTAGTAGACACTGATACAGATGTAACAATAATCTCACAAAAATTTTGGTCTCCAAATTGGCCTCTTCAGAGGGAAGACATATAATTTTTAAGGGTTAGTAGTTAATCCCATATAGAACAAAGTATAAAGTGGCTTAAATGTGTAGGACAAGAAAGTCAAATAGAAAAATTAAAGCCTTATGTAGCTACTATAGCCATGAATTTATAGGGAAGAGGTATGTTGCAATAGATTACTGTTCCTCCAATTTCAATGACAAAACATAATATTAGAAATGTTCCTAGCTGGGCGTGGTGGCGCATGCCTTTAATCCCAGCGCTCAGGAGGCAGAGGCAGGCAGATTTCTGAGTTCGAGGCCAGCCTGGTCTACAGAGTGAGTTCTAGGACAGCCAGGGCTAAACAGAGAAACCCTGTCTCGAAAAACCAAAAAAAAAAAGGAAAAAAAAAGAGAAAGAAAGAAAGAAAGAAAGAAAGAAAGAAAGAAAGAAAGAAAGAAAGAAAGAAAGAAAGAAAGAAAGAAAGAAAGAAAGAAAGAAAGACATGTTCCTGAAGAAAGCATTAAAAACGTTTACCAAGAATAGTCACAGATTGTTTAAGTTGTTCATAAACAGGACACAAAAGAGGCTGGCTCTCCAACTTTTTCTGGGGGTGATACTGCTAACAGGAAACCAACAGCTTTACAACTAAGGTGGTTGATTGGCAAACCTATTTTCATAGAAAAATGGCATCTGACAAGATAAAAATAACAAGCACCAGAATAGCTAGCACAAGAACAGCTGGAGGCTCAACTTATAGAGGAGTCCACGATCCCTTGGAAATGTCAGGTATTTATGTCATGTGGTCACAGTGAAGTCAAATCTTTATCTTATTCTTTTAAAAGAGTAATGAAAAAGCAATCTTTTAAATGAGTCACTATAGCCAGCCATGCCTTAATTAACAATGAAGGCAATGGGAATCCAGGTTGTAAGAACCCATTGGTGGAATGATTTTATTAATTGTTCTCAGATGTCTCAATATTCTCCATTTGCCAAAATTTAAAAAAAAATGGTAAATACATGACATTTCCAAGGGATAGTGGACTCCTCTATAAGTTGAGCCTCCAGCTGTTCTTGTGCTAGTTAGTCTACAGTCATTAGAGATATTCCATAAACTACTTCTTCTATCAGTAATTTACCTTTATGGATGATACTATTCTGGCTGACTCAAATGTAGATACCCTGAAAAAAATATACTTAATGAAATGAAGAGAATTTTGCCTAGTTGGGGATTAAATGTTGTTCCTAAAAATACAAAAAGATTCTTTTAGTTATCTAGGATATAAGATAAGTTTGCAAAAAAAATTCCATAAAAGGCAAAAAAACAAGAGAGACCAACTAAGAACTCTTAAATGATTTTCAAAAAATTTTATGATGGGCGGTGGTGGCACATGCCTTTAATCCCAGAACTTGGGAGGCAGAGGCAGGTGGATTTCTGAGTTCCAGGCCAGCCTGGTCTACAAAGTAAGGTCCAGGACAGCCAGGGCTACACAGAGAAACCCTGTCTCAAAAAACAAACAAAAAAACAAAAGAAACAAAAAAAATGCTAAGACATAATTAGCTCTGGTTGGAAAGATATTACAAAAAGTACATGAGGGTCATTTGGATCTAAGATGGCTTCTGTTTTAGTAATTTTGCTTTTTTTTCAATATTTTTATTAGATATTTTCTTAATTTACATTTCAAATGCTATCCCAAAAGTTCCTTCCCCCCTCCCACCACCCTGTTCCCCTGCCCACCCACTCCCACTTCTTGGCCCTGGCATTCCCCTGTATTGGGGTATATAAAGATTGCAATACCAAGGGGCCTCTCCTCCCAGTGATGGCCAACTAGGCCATCTTCTGCTACATGTGGAGCTAGAGACACGAGTTCTGGGGGTTCTGGTAAGTTCATATTGTTGTTCCTCTTCTAGGGATGCACACCCCTTCAGCTCCTGGGGTTCTATCTCTAGCTTCTCCATTGTGGGCCCTGTATTCCATCATATAGATGACTGTGAGCATCCACTTCTGTACAAGACAGCTATATCAGGTTCCCTTAAGTAGACCCTTGCTGTCCTATGCAATAGTGTCTGAGTTTAGTGACTGATTATGGGATGGGTCCCCCCTGGTGGGGTAGTCTCTGTATGGTCCATCCTTTCATTTTAGCTCTAAACTTTATCTCTGTAACTCCTTTCATGGGTATTTTGTTTCCTATTCAAAGAAGGAATGTAGTATCCACAAGCTGGTCTTCCTTCTTGATTTTCTTGTGTTTTGCAAATTGTATCTTGGTTATTCTAAGTTTCTGGGCTAATATCCATTTATCAGTGAGTGCATATCCAATGACTTCTTTTGTGATTGGGTTACCTCACTAAGGATTATATCCTCCAGATACATCCATTTGCCCAAGAATTTCGTAAATTCATTTTTTTAATAGCAGAATAGTACTCCATTGTGTAAATGTACCACATTTTATGTATCCATTCCTCTGTTGAGGGACATCTGGGTTCTTTCCAACTTCTGCCTATTATAAATAAGGCTGCTATGAACATAGTGGAACATGTGTCCTTTTTACCAGTTGGAACATCTTCTGGGTATATGCCCAGGAGAGCTATTGCAGGATCTTTCGGTAGTACTATGTCCAATTTTCTGAGAAAATGCCAGACTGACTTCTAGAGTGGTTGTAAAAGCTTGCAATCCCACCAGCAATGGAGGAGTGTTCCTCTTTCTCCACATCCTCACCAGCATCTGCTGTCCCCTGAATTTTTGATCTTAGCCATTCTGACTGGTATGAGGTGGAATCTCAGTGTTGTTTTGATTTGCATTTCTCTGATGATTAGGGATGTTGAACATTTTTTTCAGATGTTTCTCAGCCATTCGGAATTCCTCAGTTGAGAATTCTTTGTTTAGCTCTGTACCCCATTTTTTAATGGGGTTATTCGTTTTTCTGGAGTCCAGCTTCTTTAGCTCTTTGTAGATATTGAATATTAGTCCCCTATCAGATTTAGGATTGGTAAAAATACTTTCCCAATCTGTTGGTGGCCTTTTTGTCTTGCTGACTGTGTCTTTTGTTTTACAGAAGCTTTGCAATTTTATAAGGTCCCATTTGTCAATTCTTGATCTTACCACACAGGCCATTGCTGTTCTGTTTAGGAATCTTTCCCCTGTGCCCATATCTTCGAGGGTTTTCCCCACTTTCTCCTCTATAAATTTCAGTGTTTCTGGTTTTATGTGGAGGTCTTTGATACACTTAGACTTAAGCTTTGTACAAGGAAATAAGAATGGATCAATTCGCATTCTTTTACATGCTAACAGCCAGTTATGCCAGCACCATTTGTTGAAAATGCTGTCCTTTTTCCACTGGGTGGTTTTAGCTCCCTTGTCAAAGATCAAGTGACCATAGGTGTGTGGATTCATTTCTGGGTCTTCAATTCTATTCCATTGATCTATCTGTCTGTTGCTGTACCAGTACCACGCAGTTTTTATCACAATTGCTCTGTAGAACAGCTTAATGTCAAGCATGGTGATTCCCCCCAGGTTCTTTTATTGTTGAGAATAGTTTTTGCTATCCTTGGTTTTTTATTATTCCAGATGAATTTGCAAATTGCCCTTTCTATCTCAGTGAAGAATTGAGTTGGAATTTTGATGGGGATTGTGTTGAATCTGTAGATTGCTTTCGGCAGGATAGCCATTGTGACTAAATTAATCCTGCCAAACCATGAGCATGGGAGATCTTTCCATCTTCTGAGATCTTCTTCAATTTCTTTCTTCAGAGACTTGAAGTTCTTGCCTTAAAGATCTTTCACTTCCTTAGTTAGAGTCACACCAAGGTATTTTATAGTATTTGTGACTATTGTGAAGGGTGTTGTTTCCCTAATTTCTTTCTCAGCCCTTTTATCCTTTGTGTAGAGAAAGGCCATTGATTTGTTTGAGTTAATTTTATATCCAGCTACTGCACTGAAACTGTTTATCAGGTTTAGGAGTTCTCTGGTGGAATTTTTGGGGTCCCAAATATATACTATCATATCATCTGCAAACAGTGATATTTTAACTTCTTCCTTTCCAATTTGTATCCCCTTGATCTCCTTTTGTTGTTGAATTGCTCTGGCTAGGACTTCAAGTACTATGTTGAATAGGTAGGGAGAAAGTGGGCAGTCTTATCTAGTACCTGATTTTAATGGGATTGCTTCCAGGTTCTCTCCATTCACTTTGATATTGGCTACTGGTTTGCTGTATATTGCTTTTATTATGTTTAGGTATGGGCCTTGAATTCCTGATCTTTCCAAGACCTTTATCATGAACGGGTGTTCGATTTTTCTCAAATGCTTTCTCAGCATGTAATGAGATGATCATGTGGTTTTTGTCTTTGAGTCTGTTTATATAGTGTATTACATTGATGGATTTCCGTATATTAAACCATCCCTGCATTCCTGGAATGAAGCCTACTTGGTCATGATGGATGATCATTTTGATGTGTTCTTGGATGTGGTTTGCGAGGATTTTATTGAGTATTCTTGCATCGATATTCATGAGCGAAATTGGTCTGAAGTTCTCTTTCTTTGTTGGATCTTTGTGTGGTGTAGATATCAGAGTAATAGTGGCTTCATACAATGAGTTGGGTAGAGTACCTTCTGTCTCTGTTTTGTGGAATAGTTTGAGGGGAGTTGGAATTAGGTCTTCTTTGAAGGTCTGATAGAACTCTGCATTCAACCCATCTGGTCCTGTGCTTTTTTTGGTTGGGAGACTATTGATGACTTCTTCTATTTCTTTAGGGGAAATGGGACTGTTTAGATCATTAATCTGATCCTGGCTTAACTTTGGTACCTGGTATCTGTCTAGGAAATTGTCCATTTCCTCCAGGTTTTCTAGCTAATTTTGCTTCTTTTACTTGCAGTAAATTTTGAGGAGAAGTTAACTATAAAATTAACAAAAAAATCCCCCAAACAAGTGACTTTAGTTTACTAAAATAATTCAATTCTCCCAAATATTGTAAAAGGATACCGGTTCCTGGAGCCCATGCATTGTACACTGATACAAACAAATCTGTTTGTATTAACAAACAAATGTTATATGTCAGAAAATATAAGTAAAATATTTCAAAGTCTGTATAATTCAACTAAAAATATCAGAATTATATGGAATTCTTCTGTTATTATTGAATTTTCCTGTTTATCTTAATATAGTTACGGACTCTCAATATGTAGAGTTTGTTTTTGTATATAGAACATCAGAACTTATTCAGGATAGTTCACTGTTTATTCAACTACAAGTGATCAGAAATAGACATTAGTCATTGCATATATGACATTGCTGCAGGATATTTGAGCAAATTATAAACCCCAAGATTGTGTTGTCTATTGGAAAAAACTGTTTCTAGCTTTGGTATGGCTGAGCTTTAGCACATCCCTATGGTCAGTATACAGAAATGCACTTACTACACACCTTAATCCCAAACAGTGAAGGTAAAGTTAGTTTATAGAAGGGAGCATCCATGTTTGAAAATGATGGCTAATTGTATGGCAGATGAATTAGCAAATCAAAGAAAGATTTTACAGAATAGAGTATGCCCCGAGTATAAGAATAGAATATGAGAACAGAAGAAAACGTGGGGTCACTTAAGAGAGAGCAGCAGAGAGAGAAGGGGGAGGTATTACTGGAATACTTTTACAAAGACACATTGCAAAAAGATAACAAGCTAAACACAGGTGAAGACAGAATGAACCAGAGTAGAACAAGCCAGAAGATTAGAACACACTACCAGAGTTAGTTTGAAACGAAACAAAGCCAAATTGAATCAGTTAGCTTTGAGTTTTGAGCCAAGAAAAGCTTAGTTGAATCAGCCAGCCATAGTTCAGAAAGAGCTAGGAAGGGGTGAGATTATTCAACGGTAAGTCTCAGAAGCTGAAAACATTCTAGGCCACATAAGATTGTACAGAGGCTAGAAACTTCTAGGACTAGGCCTAGGTTAGCAGATGGAGGCAGTAAGCATGAAATGACAATTACATCAGGCAAATAAAAGATACTTTACAATATATCAGATCACATGTAGGCCTACTAGACTCTCTAATTAAAGGCCATGATGAAATTGATTAGCTGTTGATAGGATATGCACTAGAAGCTTCAGAATTTCATAATAAATACCATGTTAGGATAAAAGGTTTAAAAATAATTTTTTATATCACTTGGCAATAATCCAAGGAAATTATAAGGAAATATCCTACTTGTTCTTTGCATAACCAAATTTTATTTACCTACAGGGAGCAATAACACAAAAGATATTCAAAAAATAAAATTGGAAAATTGTTTCAGTTTGCAGAGTTTGGAGAATTAAAATAAGTACACCATAAAATACACACATATTCAGGATCTCAGTAGGAAACTGCTTTAAGTTCTGAAAAGACTGATACTATAATTACAAATTTATGAGAAATTATGGATATTATGGGAGTACCTACACAAATAAAAACTGGCAATGCTCTAACATGTCTCTAGTAAATGGAAGCAATTGTTTTACATATTATAAGGCATATTACAGTTATGCCACACAATTCTGCAGGACAAACAGTTGTAGAGGGATCTAATAGTACTTTAAAGGAGATGCTTAACAAAGAAAAAGGGGTAACAAATACTGCAAAGTTAGTTTATAAAATGCTTTGTTAACTTTCAATTTTCGAATGCTTGGGGGCAAAAAGAAAGGTACTGAGATTCACTGGATTATAGAAAAAAAAAAAAAAACAAGCAAACTGCTGAACTAAATCATTTTGTTTACATTAAGGATGCTCTAACTTCAGAATAAAAGGAAGGAAATGTGTTACATTGAGAAAGAGGTTTTATATTTGTTTCCAGAGAAGAAAAATTATGGATTCCTTCAAAATCAAGATTCCCCCATTGAGAATTCTGTTTAGCTCTGTACCCAAGTTTTTTGTTGTTGTTGTTGTTGTTGTTTTTGTTTTTTGTTGTTGTTTTATTTTTTGCCAATTTTTATTAGATATTTTCTTCATTTACATCTCAAATGTTATCCCGAAAGTCCCCTAAATCCTCCCCCATCCCCCGCCCTGCTCCCCTACCCACCTACTCCCACATCTTGGCCCTGGTGTTCCCCTGTACTGGGGCATATAAAGTTTGCATGATCAAGGGGCCTCTCTTCCCAATGATGGCCAACTAGGCCATCTTCTGCTATATATGCAGCTAGAGACCTGAGCTCTGGGGATACTAGTTAGTTTATATTGTTCTTCCACCTAAAGGGTTGGAGTAGTTTTAAACTTAGTTTTATTTATTTATTTATTTATTTATTTATTTATTTATTAGAGTCTAACTTCTTGAGTTCTATATATAGTGGATATTAGCGCCCTATCAAATGTAGGATTAGTGAAGATCTCTTTCCAATCTGTAGATTACCATTTTAGACCTATTGACAGTTTCCTTAACCTTACAGAAGCTTTACAGTTTTAAAAGGTTCCATTTGTCAACTGTTGATCTTAGAGCCTGAGCCATTGCTGTTCTGTTCAGGAAAATTTCCCCTGTGCCAATCTGTTCAAGGCTATTTCCCACTTTCTCTTTTATTAGATTCAGTGTATCTGGTTTTATGTTCAGGTCCTTGAACCACTTGGACTCAACTTTTGTGCAGGGTGATGAATAAGGACCAATCTGCATTTTGTACATACAAACCACCAGTTAGACTAGCACCATTTGTTGAAGAAGCTTTCTTTTTTCCACTGTATGGTTTTGACTTCTTTGTGGAAGTATGTGAGTGTGTGCATTTATTTCTGGGTCTTGAAATCTTTTCCATTGATCAACCTGTCTGTCTCTCTACATGTAGTTTTTAATCACTATTGCTCTGTAGTACAGCTTGAGGTCAGGGGTGGTGATTCCCCCAGAAGTTCTTTAATTGTTGAGAATGATTTTTGCTGTCCTGGGCTTTTGTTATTACAGATGAATTTGAGAATTGCTCGTTCTACCTCTGTGAAGAATTGAGTTGAAATTTTGATGGGGATTGCCTGAATCTGTAGATTGCTTTTGGTTAAATGGCCATTTTTACTATGTTAATCCTGCTGATCCATGAGCATGGGAGATCTTTCCACCTTCTGAGGTCTTCTTCTATTTCTTTCTTCAGAGACTTGAAGTTCTTGTAATGTAGATCTTTCACTTGCTTCATTAGAGTTAAACCAAGATATTTTATTGTATTTGTGACTATTGTGAAGGGTGTTGTTACCCTAATTTCTTTCTCAGTTTATTTATCATTTGTATAAAAGAAGGCTACTAATTTTATATCCAGCCACATTGCTGAAGTTGTTTATCAGCTGTAGTTGTACTCTGGAAGAATTTTGGGGGCCAGTTACGTATACTATCATATCATCTGCAAATTTCTGTCTTAGTTTCTTTTACATTGCTGTGATAAAACACCTTGGCCAAAAGGAATTTGGGAAGAAAGGGTCTTGTTTCCTCTTGCAAGTTTGAGGTCTTACTTCCTCACTGAAGGAATTCAGGTAAAGACTCAGTCAAGAACCTGGGGGCAGGAATTGAAGCAGAGCCCATGGAGGAATATTGCTTATTGACTTCTTCCTTGTAGCTTACACTGACTGCTTTCCCAGAACCACCAGCCCAGGAATATCACCACTGACAATGGGCTGAGACCTTCCACATGATTCTCTAATTAAGAAAATAATAATACACACTTGCTTACAGGTGAATTGTATGGTATCATATTCTCTGGACAATTTTTCTTCCTGAATGCTTCTGGCTTGTATCAGGTTCACATAAAACTTACCACCACACTAACCAATCCATTACGTACAGTATTTTTTAAGATTCGTGTTTAATTATATGTATATGTGTAGTGAAGGGTATATACACATGTAAGGGCAGGTGCCCACAGAGTTCAGAATATTTTTTATACTAGAGCTATAGGTGGTTATGAGCCACCCAACGCTACTTGGCTGCTGGAAACTGAACATGGGTCTTTTGTAAAAGTAATACACATCACTAATCCCTGAGTCTCCAACTTTCAGTTAGAAATATAATTCAATATAATTTTTGAGTCAGTCCACTTGCTTAATCAGACTCTGTGAATGCAGAATGCAAAATAGAAGAGGTGGAAAAGGGAGGAGAAGAGAAAGAAGAAGAGGATGAAGAGGTGGAGGAGGAAGAGAAGAAAGAGGAGGAGGAGAAGGAAAAGGAGGAGGAGGAGGAGGAGAAGGGAGAGGAGGAGGAGGAGGAGGAGGAAGAGGAAGAGGAAACAACTTAGCAGGCTTGATATTCATTCCCTCCAAGAGAAACAAAATGTTTGTGGAAATGACAATATGTATTTTAGTTTTAAATAAACATAAAAAAATGAGTGATGTCTTTTAACAAAGTTCAGTTGCCATTTTAAATTACAATTTTGGTGTGTGTGTGTGTGTGTGTGTGTGTGTGTGTGTGTGTGTGTCTGTGTGTCTGTGTAAGCCAGAAGTCAACAGTAGGTATTGGTATAGCTAGTATGGTCAACTTGACAGATTCTAAAATCATCTAAAAGATGTGGCTCTAGGCAAACCTATAAGGGCTTATGTGAACTGTACTGTAAGAAGACCATTCTTATGGATAAGACCATTCCATTTGTGAAAATCCCTAACTATATAGATTAGAGACATGGAACTGGGCACTAGGATCTATTGCTCTTTCCTGATTGAACACATAATGTGACTACTGCCTCCAGCTCCTGCTCCTGTGGCATACCTGTCATGATAGACTGTAACCTGCAACTTTGCATCAAGTAAACCCTTTCTACCTTAACTTGCTTTTGTCAAAGTATTTTATTATAACAGAAAAATAAACTAAGAATAATGTTTTCATCATTTGCTCTCCAACTGAGATATTATTTCTTGAGATAGAGTCACTGAACATGAGGATTATCAATAGTCAATACTCTTGGCCAATGTGCTTTAAGGATCCTTCAGAATTACCCACTACTACCTCTCCCCAGTGCGTGGTTACAGACTTGAGTCACCAAACCCTTCTTTTTAATATATATTTTAGGGATCAAACTCAGATATCTTTGTTCAACAAAATTCTTGTCTTGCTTTGGTTTCAATTGCTGTGATAAAGACCACAACCAAAAGCAACTTTTGGATGAAAGGGATTATTTCACCATCACCAAGGGAAGTCAAGGTGGAAACCTGGAGGCAGGAATTAGAACAGAGACAATGGAAGAATGCTACATATTGGCTTGTTTCAAAAACACATTTAGCTACTATTTTTACAGTTCTTAGGTCCACATGCCCAGATCTGGTGCTATCCACAGTGAGTAGAATCCTGGTATATTGATCATTAACCAAGAAAATGCCCCCACAGACTTGCCTGTAGCCCAGGCTTACAGAAGCATATTCTCAATTAAGAATTTCCCTTCCAATTCTTGGGCAAATGGATGTATCTGGAGGATATCATCCTTAGTGAGGTAACCCAATCACAAAAGAAGTCATTAGGTATACACTCACTGATAAGTGGATATTAGCGCAGAAACTTAGAATACACAAGATACAATTTGTAAAACACAAGAAAATCAAGAAGAAGGAAGACCAGTGTGTGGATACTTCATTCCTCCTTAGAATAGGGAACAAAATACCCATGAAAGGAGTTACAGAGACAAAGTTTGGAGCTAAGATGAAAGGATGGACTATCCAGAGACTACCCCACTTGGGGATCCATCCCATAATCAGTCACCAAACTCAGACACTATTGCATATGCCAACAAGATTTTGCTGAAGGGACCCTGATATAGCTGTCTCGTATGAGGCTATGCCAGTGCCTGGCAAATACAGAAGTGGATTCTCATGGTCATCTATAGGATGGAACACAAGGCTCCCAATGGAGAAGCTAGAGAACATATCACAGGAGCTGAAGGGGTCTGCAACCCTATAAGAGGAACAACAATATGAACTAACCAGAACCCCCAGAGCTCATGTCTCTAGCTGCATATGTAGCAGAACATGGCCTAGTCAGCCATCATTGGGAAGAGAGGCTCCTTGGTCTTGCAAACTTTATATGCCCCAATATAGGGGAATGCCAGGGCCAAGAAGTGGGAGTGGGTGGGTAGCGGAGCAGGGCGGGGAGAGAGGAGAAGGAACTTTCAGGATAGCATTTGAAATGTAAATTAAGAAAATATCTAATAAAAAAAATTGGGGAAAAAAAAGAATTTCCCTTCCAAAATGAGAGTAGTTTATTTCAGATTGACTAAAATACTAACCAGCATACATACCTCTAAGACATCTTTACTGTATTTTCAAAAATCTGCTATGTGATGCAGAAATACTTAGCGTTAGATATTGTACCCACCTGCAGCTACAAGAACTGGGTTCCTGAGTGGGAGGCCAGAGCTGTAAGAGAGAGAACAGTTAGAGAAGAAAGGAGACCAAGACAGATATCTGATCAAGGCCCAATGTTAACTGAAATTCTGTCCTTATAAAGGGGGAAAGCCCATCTCCACTCTTGATGCCTTATGCTAGCCTGTAAGCAATTAGGTTCGCAGAATGTGTCAATAGCTGGGTTGCCTGCTGTCTCAGGAATTTCTCAGGAAGGCAGGTTCAGCCTCTCAGCAGGTCTCCCAGAAGAGCAGCAGAGCAGCAGCAGGTGACAGAACAATAAAACCATCTAGGTAGGAAGGCTCCATCCCAGGTGGTCTCATTCACAGTGGCAGCAAGTCTGAACCAGCCTGCTCAAAGCTGGGGGAGGCTACAAGAAATAAGCAAATGAAACAAATAAATAAAATCAAAAGACTGAGAAATGGAGAGATGGCTTAGGGGTTAAAACCACTTCCTGCTTTACCAGAGGGCCCCAGTTCAGTTTAGCTCACAATAGCTTTTAACTCCAACTTCTGGGTATCCTATACTCTGTTCTGATCTCAGCAGATATGCCCCCACACATGTAAACCTTGAGGGAAATACACATAATTAAAATTTTTTAAAGCTGAATGATTTAAAGAAAATGGAATCTTAAATTTGTATAAAACCATCATGTGTATTCTAAAGATAACTGGAGGAAGAACCTGGTGGATATGCTTCCTTGCCACATAGACAGAGGACCAGGAACAAGCTACAGGGTTGGTTTCTCACATGTTTCCACTATCAATCGTTCTTATTTCAGGTCATGATTAAAGAGTCTTCACATATTGTAAGTCATGGATGAATATGAAATGAGATAACTAATGTAATTTAACAAGTGGCACCAGCTTAAAAGATAACGAAAATGGGGAGCTTTTCTAAAATATTTTATAACGACACAAAATCCAAATCCCTCTTTAGGGGATGTCAAAGTGTGTCATGTGTGTGTGTGTGTGTATGTGTGTTATGTTCATCTGTACATATATTATATTATAAGTAAGTAATGTGATAAATAAAAAGACAGTGAGAATGTAGGCTTGTTCCAATGGTTTCTGAGTTTTAAATTCCAAGTTAACTTTAAAGAGATTAAAATGAGAGTAATGCTTATATTGGAATTTAATAGAAAATTATGGTCACAGTTATGATTTAAAAATAAGCATTTGAAATTTGCTCTGATTTTTCACACCTTCACTTCATGAATAAAAAGCCAGGTGTCAAGATATATTCAATTTTCAGTAATCTTTCTTATTTATTTACTTTGTAACATGATGTTTTGAGAATAAATGCCTGATATGACTGCTTCCTTGTCTAAAGATGACTTCACTAGTTATTTAAATTACAAATTAGATTTCCACTGTAGTTTCAAAGGTTCCCTCTTGATTCCAATATTGATTAAGTTACATCAATAATAACTATACTTCACTCCTGACCTTTAAGAAAAATCCAAAGATTACATAAGGCATTCCATTTCCTAGGACACAGCTCTGCCTGTATCCTTAGAGGCCTGTTGTTGCCAGGGACAACCAGGTGAAACTCCAGTCCCCAAGACACTATTTACTGGGTCCCCAGAAATCCTAGCAGCCATGAGTTCTATCATATCCCCTCTCCACTGAATCTTCTAGTCCATACCTCTAATGAAATCCCAGATACCTGTAGTCATCAGCATCTACACGGAAAGACCTCTTCCCCAATTCCTTGCCTGCTGGACCCTGTAGGCAAATCCAACAGCCACAAGATCCACTCTACCCCCTCTGAGCTTCATTTCCCAGGCCACAACTCAGCCTTCATTCCTGGAAGTCTGTTACCACCAGAGACAACCTGCTCTACCTGCAGTCCTAGAGGCTTGATAACATCAGGGACTACGAACTGCCCTTGTAGCCTTAGAGACTTGGTTCCATCAGGAACTACCAGGGCAGTCAACATTAAGAACAACTACATGACTAAATGCTGGCCTAAGAAGACAATATACAAAAGCCAGGACTATATGGTACCATCGAAAACCAGATATCCTACTACAGCAAGCGCTAGATAGACTAACACACCTGATTCATAAGAAAATGACCATAAATCTATTATTATGAAGATGACAAGGGCCTTTAAAAAGGAAATAAATAAATTCCTTAAAGAAATACAGGAAATACAATCAAACAGGTGAAAAAGGTGAATAATACTGTTCAAGACCTGAAAGTGGAAACAGAAGTGAAAACATAAACAGAGGCAATCCTGAAGATGGACAACCTAGGAAAGAGAACAGAAACTACAGATCAACAACAGAATACAAGGGATAGAAGAGTAAATCTTAGGTGTAGAAGATACCATAGAAGAAATTGATACATCAGTCCAAGAAATTCTAAGGCTAAAAACATTCTAACAGAAAACATTCAGTAAATTTTGGACACTGTGAAAACACCAAACCTAAGAATACTAGGAATAGAAGAAGGAGAAGACTCAATGGCCCAGAAAGTATCTTCAACAATATCATACAAGAAAAATTTTCAAACCCAAAGAAAGAGGTGGTAATAAATGTACAAGAAACTTGCAGAACACCAAGTAGCGTAGACCAAAAAAAGAAAATACTCCCAACACATAATAATCAAAACACTAAATATACCTAACAAACAATATTAGAAGCTACAATGGATAAAGGCCAAGTAACATATAAAGACAGACCTACTAGAACTACACCAGAATTCTCAACAGAGACTTTAAGAGCCAGAAGAGCCTGAGAAGATGTACTACACTCTGTAAGATATCACAGATGGCAGCTCAGAATACTATACTCAGGAAAACCATTACCATAAAAGGAGAAAACAAGATATTCCATGAAAAAAAAATTTAGCAATGTCTTTTCACATATCCAGTCCTACAGGAGCTCCTGAAAAGAAAACAAAAGGAGGGTAACTACACCCAAGAAAATACAAGATAGGGATAATTCCACACCAACAATATCAAAAGAGGAGAATCACACACACGCACACACACACACACACACACACACACACACACACTCAGAGAGAGAGAACAACTAGCAAAATAAAAATAATAGGAACTAACAATAATTTGTCATTAATATTTCTCAACATTAATGGTCTCAATTCCTCAATAAAAAGACACATGCTAATAGAGTGGATACATAAACAGGATCTATCATTGTGATGTACACAGAAACACAGCACAGCAGCAAAGATTGATCCTACTTCAGAGTAAAGGCTCAGCAAAAGGTATTCCAAGCTAATGGACACAAGAAAAAAGATGGAGTAGCCATTCTAATATCCAATAAAGTAAACTTTCAACCAAAAGTACTGAAAAGAGATACAGAAGGATACTTTTCATACACACCAAAGGAAAAGTCCACCAAATTAAGGTCACAATTCTGATTGTCTGTGCCCCAAATGCTAGGGTACTCACATTTGTACAAGAAACATTACTAAGGCTTAAATCACAAACCAAACCCCACACATTAATAATGGGAGACTTTAACACCCCTCTCTTACTAATTGACAGTACAGCAAAGGAGAAACTAAACAGAAAAATAATTAAATTGACAGAGGTTATGAATCACATGGACCTAACATATACAGAACATTTTACCCCTAAACAAAAGATTATACCTTCTTCTCAACACCTCATGGAATGTCTCTAAAATTTACCATATAGCAAGTTAAAAATCAAGCCTCGATAGATACAAGAAATTTGAAATAACTCCTTGTATGCTATCAGACCACTGTGGACTAAAGCTAGATTCCAACAACAACAACAGAAAGCGTACATACACATGGAAACTGAACAACTCTCTACTCAGTGATCCCTGGGTCAAGGAAGAAATAAAAAAGAAATTAAAGACTTTTCACAATTCAATTAAAATAAATGCACAATATACCCGAACTTATGGGATGTGATGAAAGCAGTGTTTAAGAGGAAGTTCATAGCACTAAGTGAATTCATGAAGAAATTGGGAAGTTCTTGTTTTAGCAACTTAAAATTACACCTGAAATCTCTAGAATAAAGAAAAGCAAATATACTCAAGAGGAGTAGGCAGCAGGAAATAATCAAACTCAGGGTTAAAATCAGTAAATTAAAAACAGAGGGAATGATATCAAGAATCTACGAACCCAAGAGCAGGTTCTTTGAAAAAAACAGCTAGATATACCCTCTCCCAAATTAACATAAAGGCAAAGGGAAATTAGCAAAATTAAGGAAATCAGAAATGAACAGGGAGACATAACAACTGACACTGATGAAATTCAAACAATCATTAGGTCTTGTTTCAAAAGCCTGTACTCCACAAAACTGGAAAATCTAAATGAAATTAATGTTTTCTATACAGATAACACTTACCAAATTTAATTCAAGTTCAGGTGAACAATCTAAATAATTCTATAAAGCCAAGGAAAAAGAAGCTATCATTGAATCTTCCAACCATAAAGGAAAGCCCAAGGCCACATAGTTTTAGCACAGAATCCTATAAGATGTTCAAATAAGACTAAATTTCAATACTCCTCAAACTATTCCAAAAGTAGAAACAGAAGAAACATTGCCAAACTCATTCTATGACGCCACAGTCAAACTTTAGACCATATGATCATCTCATTTGATGCCAAAAAAATCCTTTGACAAAATTCAACACCCCTTCATGATAAAAGTCTTGGAGACATCAGGGAGACAAAGTACATACCTAAACACAATAAAGGATATATACAGCAAGCCAATGGCCAATATCAAATAAATGGAGAGAAATGTAAAGGAATTCCACTAAAATCAGGGATGGGACAAGGTTGTCTACTCTCTCCCTGTCTACTCAATGTAGTACTTGAAATCCTAGCCACAGCAATAAGACAACTAAGGGGATACAAATTGGAAAGGAAAAAGCCAAAGTAATGTTATGGGCAGATGGTATAATTGTATACAAAATTAACTCCCAAAATTGTAGCAGAAAACTCCTACAGTTGGTAAATACCTTTAGAAAGTGACTGGAAACAAAATTATTTCAAAGAAATCAGTAGCCTTTCTTTATACAAATGATAAACAGACTGAGAAAAATAATTAAGGAAATACCATTCACAATAGCCACAAATAATATTCAAGCAGGTGAAAAATCTATATGACAAGAACTTCAAGTTCCTAAAGAAAGAGATGGAAGAAGACATCAGAATATGGAAAGATCTCCCATGCTCATGGATGTGTAGGATTGACATTGTGAAATGGCCATTTTATCAAAAACTACCTACAGATTCAATGAAATTCCCATCAAAATCCCAACAAAATTCTTCACAGATATAGACATTACAATTCTCAACTTCATATGGAAAAATAAAAAACACAGGATAGCCAAAACAATTCTGAAAAATAACAGAACTTCTAGGGGAAACACCATTGCTGACCTCAAGCTGCACTACAGAACAAAGTGATAAAAACTGCATGTTACTGATACAAAGACAGACAGGTCAGTCAATGGAATAGAATTGAAGACCCAGAAATGAACTCACACACCCACAAAATTGATCTTTGACAAAGAAGTCAAAAATCATAAAGTGTAGATCAAAGAAAGAATCTTCAACAAATGGTGCTATTCTAACTGGTGGTCTGCATATAGAAGAATTCAAATTGATCCATATTTATCACCTGCACAAAACTCAAGTTAAAGTGGATCTAAGACCTCAATATAAAACCATATAAACCAACTCAATAGAACACAAAGTGGGAAATAGTCTTGAAATCATTGGTAATGGAAGCAACTTTCTGAGAATAAACCCATAGCTCATCACCAAGATCAATAATTAATAAATGAGATGTCATGAAACTGAAAAGTTTCTATAATACAAAGGATAATGTCAATAGGACAAAAATGACAGCCTACAGATTTGGAAAAGTTCTTCACCAACTCTACATCTGACAGAGTGCTAATATCCAACATATATAAAGAACTCAAGAGATAAGACACCAACAAACTAAATAAACCAATTAAAATAGGATACAGAGATAAACAGATATCAATCAGCAGAAGCATTTCTAGTGGCCAGGAAACACTTAAAGGAATGTTCAATGTACTTAAGTATCAGGGAAATGCAAATCAAAAGGACTCTGAGATTCTACTTTACATTCATCAGAATGGCAGAGATCAAAAAAAAAGGGGGGGGGGGACAGTACACGCTGTTGAGCGTGTGAAGCAATAGGAACACTCCTCCATTGCTGGAGGGAGTGCAAACTTTACAATCACTGTGAAAATCATTTTGATGGGTTTTCAGAAGTTTGAGGATAGTTCTGCCTCAAATCACAGCTCTACCACTCCTCGGCACATTCCTCAAAGAAGTTCCACCATACAACAAGGACACTTGCTCAACTATGTTTAGCTTTATTTGTAATAGCCAGAAACTAGAAACAACATAAATGTTCTTCAACTGAAGAATGGATAAAGAAAATGTGGTTCATATACACAATGGAATACTATGCAGATATTAAAAACAAGGACATCATGAGTTTTTCAGGCAAATGGATGGGGCTAGAACTATCCTGAGTGACAAAACCCAGAACCAATATGCATGGTATGTACTCACTTATAAGTGGGTATTGGCCATAAAGTACAGGATAACAAGACTACAATCCATAGACCCAAAGAAATCAAATAACAAGAGGGCTCAAGGGAGGACGGTTTAATTTTTCTCAGAAGGGGAAATAAAATAAATATAAGCAATGGATGGAGGGATGGAAGTGGGTGGGAGAGAGGGTGGGGAAGAGAGCTGGGCAGAGGGTCAGGTATTGGGAGAGTAGGGGAGAGAGAACAGAGATTTGATGTGGCAGGGTGCCGAGGGTGTCTATAAAGGTGACTCTGGATGAAACTCTCAGCAATGGGCAGATATGGATCCTGTAGTTGTCACTTACTTTAACTAAGCAGGACTCCCAGTAGAGGTATAAGGACAGCAACCCACGCAGAAAAGTTTTGAATCAGAATGTGTCCTGCCTACAAGATATGCAGGGACAAGGACAGAGTAGAGATGGAAGGAATGGTCAACTAATGACTGACCCAAATTGAGACCCAGACCCATCCCAAGGGCAAGAACCAATCTTTGACACTATTAATGATACTCTGTTATACTTGCAGACAGGAACATAGCATAACTGTCCTCGAAAAGGCTCTCCCCAGCTACCAATGGAACCAGATACAGAGCCCCATAACCAAATATTAGATGGATTTTGGAGAGTCTTATGAAAGAGTTGGAGGAAGGATTGAAGAACTTGAAGAGGATAGGGACTCCACCAGAAGACTAGCAGAGTCAAGTAATCGGAACTCCTAGGAAACATCAGGACAAAGCAGATCTCCACATTCTGGTTCAAAGAAAGCATTAGGAAAAATGTGGATATATAACAATCATCACATATCTGGTTCATCTCAAACTAGTATCAAAGACTCAAGCAAACCCCTGAGTTGGGGATTCTACTAAAAAGTGCCACATACCACTTGAATTGTTTTGTGTATGCTTTGAACTATGCAGTGGTGGTGCTGCTTATGACTCAAGATGATGGCTGTTTCACCAAGGTAGATCTCTACAAGAAGTTGCTGAGCAGTGTTCCTTCCTTTCCAGACCATTGTGTAACTCTAATCTTTAATATGTAGGTGTAAGATTGAAGAGTAAGTGTGATTTGCAGCTTTTAGAAAGATGCAATACAATTTTCTAATGGTATACTTGACAAGTTTATCTAGATATTTTTCCAAGCATGACTCATGAGATGTGTAACACTTTTTTTTAGTAAAATAAATGGAACTTTAAGTAATAAAGAGACAGCATAATACTACTTGTGGAATATTGACACAAACCATCTAATGTTGACAAACTTTCATCATGGTTGTCAGAGCAATTTAGATGGCAAAGCACACACCATCTCCATTATCTTTTAATTTGTTGCTAGGCAGTTACTTCTTGCCAGATACTGGCTAAAGAAATATGATTAACTTTTCATTATTACTCAGGAATCTATGCTGAGAATAGAGACAGAATCAAAGTCATGCATTTATTTTCAAACAGGTCATGAACAAAAGGCTATCAGGGAACAAGAAAAGACAATTGGAATCTTTAGGCTAACTGGGAAAGGTTTCCAAGACTAAAATACATATAAGTTAGAACTTGACACAAGTTTACTGGAAAGAAAGAAAGAACTCAACATATACAGAAACAACATAAACAACATATTCAGAAACAGTGCTGTGAGCTTTACATGCTTTGAGGGGTACATGCTGCTCAGTGTGATTGCCATACTCACTCTTCCTATGCCAGCTACTTCCTTAGCTGGACCAGGATCCCTGGCTGGATTAGTCAAAAGCTGTTGCTTTTAGGCTCAGATGTGCTTCATACCTGGGCATGACTTCCTCTTGGGTGGATACTGACATTCTTGCTTTCAGAGCAATGATTCTATTTATAGTTGGATAGTTGTTTTCTTCTAAAACTTTTTTTAGTCTCCATTGTTTTGCTTGCATATACTAGTGGCACCTTTGGGTTTCTGGATCTGAACATCTGAAAAAAAATGGAGAAAATGAAAGCTATCTAAGACATACAAGAGAAATAATCTCCCTTTAAAATACTTTCTGGAAAAGTGAGTAAGAGATTGCTTCATTCAATCACTCTATTATTACTTTAAAAAACAAAAACAAACAAACAAAAAATAAACCAACAAAACATGCCCATGTTTCATGTGAAATTAAAGTATCAGCTAACTACTTGAAAGACAAGTTCTCCTGCCAAATTCTCAGCAAAAAAATGAGATATATTGTCCCAAAAGACAGCCAGCTAGGATAGGAGGCAAAGTCAGGAGGGGGAAGAGGCCAAATAAGAAATAGACCTTGTAGGGGAGCTTTAAGAAAGTAATCTAATGATGTTTGTTTGTGTGTATGTTTGTTTGTTCTTGTAAGGCAATGGGAATGAGAAGGGCAAGGCTGCCAGAGGCCTGTTTACCATGATCAGGACAACTAGAATCCTTTCACCATGGATCACTCAGCGGTACCGTTCAGCTACCTTTGACTTCTAGGCATTTTATTTTATTTTTTTCCAGAGTGCCTCAGTTTCTTTATTTTATTTTTATTTTTTATTAGATATTTTCTTCATTTACATTTCAAATGCTATCCCCAAAGCCCACTATACCCTCCCCCTGGCCCTGTTCCCCAACCCATCCACTCACTCTTCTTGGCCCTGGCATTCCCCTGTACTGCGGCATATAATCTTCCCAAGACCAAGGGCCTCTCCTCCCATTGATGGTCAACTAGGCCATCCTCTGCTACATATACAAGTAGAGACACAGCTCTGGGGGCGGAGTACTGGTAAGTTCATATTGTTGTTCCACCTATAGGGTTGCAGACCCCTTTGGCTCCTTAGCTACTTTCTCTAGCTCCTTCATTAGTGGCCCTGTGTTCCATCCAATAGATGACTGTGAGCATCCACTTCTGTATTTGCCAGGAATTGGCATAGCCTCACAAGAGAGAGCTATATTAGGGTCCTGTCAGCAAAATCTTTCTGGCATATGCAATAGTGTCTGGGCTTGGTGGTTGTATATGGGATGGATCCCTGGATGGAGCAGTCTCTGGATGGTCCTTCCTTCCATCTCAGCTCCAAACTTTGTCTCTGGAACTCCTTACATGGGTGTTTTGTTCCCATTCTAAGAAGGGGCGAAGTTTCCACACTTTGGTCTTCCTTATTCTTGAGTTTCATATGTTTTGCAAATTGTATCTTGGATATTCTAAGTTTCTGGATTAATATCCGCTTATCAGTGAGTGCATATCATGTAGGTTCTTTTGTGATTGGGTTACTTCACTCAGGATGATATCCTCCAGATCCATCCATTTGCCTAAGAATTTCATAAATTCATTGTTTTTAATTACTGAGTAGTACTCCATTGTGTAAATGTACCACATTTTCCATACCCATTCCTCTGTTGAGGGATATCTGGGTTCTTTCCAGCTTCTGGATATTATAAATAAGGCTGCTATGAACATAGTGGAGCATATGTCCTTATTTCCAATTGGAACATCTTCTGGATATATGCCCAGAAGAGGAATCGCTGGGTCTTCTGGTAGTACTATGTCCAATTTTCCAATTTTCTTATGAACCTCCACACTGATTTCCAGAGTGGTTGTACCATCTTGCAATCCCACCAGCAATGGAGAAATGTTCCTCTTTCTCCACATCCTCTCCAGCATCTGCTGTCACCTGAATTTTTTATCTTAGCCATTCTGACTGGTGTGAGGTGGAATCTCAGGATTGTTTTGATTTGCATTTCACTAATGATTAAGGATGTTGAACTTTTTTTAGGTGCTTCTCAGCCATTCAGTATTCCTCAGTTGAGAATTCTTTGTTTAGCTCTGTACCCCATTTTTAGTAGGGTTATTTAATTTTTTGGAGTCCAGCTTCTTGAGTTCTTTGTATATATTGGATATTAGTCCCCTATCAGATTTACAATTGGTAAAGATTCTTTCCCAATCTGTTGGTGGCATTTTAAACATGTTTCCATGAATAGGTAAAATACTAAAAAGATTTAACATAGAAAGCACATGTAAGATTGTAGGTCTGTCTGGCCCTGCTTCCTTCTCCATTTTCCATGGACTCCTTCCCATCAGCATGTTTTCCATCAAATGTTCTTCCAGTTTACCATCTCCAGTTTACAAAATGAATTGGAGCTCACTTTGTTCCTAGGAAAACACTGCCAGAAAGAAATGGCTTATCAGTTTCATGTGTAAAGCAGCATAGGAGTTTACCTAACACAGAGAAACCTTGGTCTTTCTAGGAGATTCTAAGTTAATTCCTCTGTTTTGCTTCTTGGTTTTCAAGTTCATTTGTGAAATCTCTACCTGCTCCTAGGATCTTTTCAGCTTTGAAAATGTTAGGTGCTAGCTTCTCTCATTGGCACTCTTTCCCTCGTAGCAAGATCTGTTTTCTTTATTATAATACAAGAGAATGAGCATAGATCTGACCCTGAAAGGCATTTGGCAAGCCTGATGATAGGATGCATAAATGACAAATCAAAAATCAAATTCATTTTATACTGATGTCACTTCTTATTTCATAAAGAAAATAAGCAGAAGGCATTTCTATTACTCTTTGGTAAACAGGTCTAACAGAATATTCTACCCTTCATTAGGAGGAATGAAGCAATGTAATCAGATACAACAAAGCCTATTAAAGCTCTGCCTGTGTATATACACATAGAGATAAGAAAAAATAATGGATTCTCTGTAGTGTTTCAGGAAGAAACATTTCTAAGCGCTTTTTTCCACACAAATAACTTCTGAGCTTAAGAGAACATTGGATTTAAAGAGGACAGAGCCTTGGGAGAACCTGTGCAAGCCACTTTAACAATAGAATATTGAACCTTTCAGAGTGCCACAGAATAAGCACAGCTGAGGACTGGGAGACATTTCCAAGTCTGCAGAGCACAGAGGACTCACAGGGAACTATGCATGGGAGAGAAGCCAGAATGAGAGGATTTGTGCTGCTTCATATACCTGACCAGCTCTGACCACCACGATTTAAAATACATTTGGAACTAAACACAGTGGACAGACAGTGATGAATGCTAATGCTCAGCTCACTTTCTCATTTTAGGTCCAGGACCACAGCATGTGGCATGATAACCACCCACATTAAAGATGGGTCTTCTGGTGTTAATTAACCTAATCTAGATAATCCCTTACAGACACCCAGAGATTTGATTCCACAGTGACTCTAAATATCATCAAATTACCAATCAAGATGAATGATCACGCCAGATTAGCCTGGTTCTTGTATTGTAGCCCATGCTGTCCCAAGTCTCATCTCTGCCTCAGCATCTGGAGTGCTGGGATAATCATCCTGTCTTACATATTGTTATTGGACCCTGAATTAACCATTTGTATTGAATATGGAGTGATTGTTTACTGACTCATTTACCCATTACTCCAAATCTGCTTAAAGAGAAGAACTAGGGAACAATTTCCTGTTTTTCTAGTGACCATATCATAAAATTACATGCTTCTGGGGCACATGGCTTATCTGAACTGTCCTAATGATTTAAGGCTGCTATACGCAATAGAGAGTCAGGACCACCTTTCAATGTGAAAGATAATGATTTGGCTCATTATTTTCTTTTCACGTTACTGTGATAAAATATCCTACAAAAGTAACTTAAAGGAGAAGAGTTGATTTTGGCGTGTGTTTCCAGTGTCCCAGAGACGACATGGCAGCAAGCTAGAATGGTGCAGAAGCAAGCAGCTGGCTGGATATATACACAATCGTAAAACAGGAAGCAGGGCTGAGGTAAAAATTCTCAAAGTCTGTCATGCCCTCAAGGTCCATAGGCTCCAGGTCCTAAAGGTTCCACAACCTTTCCAGGCAACAGCAACAGTTGAAGACCAAACATGCAAATATGTGGACCTGTGAAGGACAACTCACATTCAAACCAGAATGTGGGTTAAAATTAGTAAGGTAAACACAGAAAAAATATCAGTTACAAAGCTTTCACATGCCACAGAGAAGCAATGAACTAAGCCAGGCAAGGCTCTGTTTAAGTTTTGTGTCTAGTGACTGTATCTCACCTCGGTCTTGTCCTATAATACCCATTTGCTCTGACTTTTGTCCTCTGCGATTTGAAAGATTCTGTGCTACCACTCCTCTTTTCCATGATAGACTAACACCTCTAAAACCATGAGCTAAAACCCTTCTTCCCTTAAGTTATTTTGTCAAGCATTTGGTTGCAGCAAATGTGGCTAATATGGATATTTAATAAAGCTGCAAAATCTGCAGAAGTCAAATGATTTTACCTGACTGAATACACATTTCTGCAATATATATTTTCTGAATTCATTTAAGATAAGATAAGCCACACTATGATGTTCTGTGTCCTAGAGTATTAAATAAAACTTTGGCCCAAGATATGTTTAACTTTGAGGAATTTATTAGAATGTAAGTCATCAAAAGTCCATAAGTACCTGCATGGGAAACGAAGTTGCTTTTGAAGGAAGGCCCTGAGTACCAAGTGAATAGTCATACATAGAACTTCATTGAGTTCAGGCACTGAATAAAATAATTCAAACACACACACTTTGCTTTCAATATTCAAATAAGTACTGCAAAAGCTACTTATGAAGATTGGAATGTCCATGAAGTGCTGTCAAGTGTTTTTTTTTTTTTTTTTTTTTTTTTTTTTTTTTTTTGCTATGTCCAGAGAGTAAAAGCTTGCCAGTTTCTTGGCTCTATTGAATTCTCTTTCTTTTATGTTAAAATAATCCAACTACATAGAGTTAGATGCCTTAAAAATCACCCTGAAAACCAGCTGGTAAAGTTTTAGTTAAAACATCACAAAAGCAGTAAGCTTAGATATTTTTGTGGCCTCTTTTTCTAAATGCCTTGCAAAGTACTCAAGATACTAGATATTTAGGCAATAAGTAATGAATTGAGACATTTTATTCATTGCTAAAATGATAGCATTTAATATAAGAACCTACTTGCCTGTGGATCCCAGACCCCTAAATGGACAGCCTTGTCTGGTCTTATTGGGAGAAGAAATACTTAGTCCTGCAGCAATTTGCTGTGCAGAGTAGGGAACAGGGATGGAGAATGAGCAGATGGGGTTTGGGTCATAGGGTTTCTTGGCTTCTGGATTTATGATTTACACTATTCCAGTTTATTCTTTGTAAATGCTTGCATTTCTGAAAGCAAAGCATATTAGTCTCAAATTTGATAGATAATCTTGCTAGAACTATCCATGAAAAGTTTTAGATCAGAAACATTTCCTAAACTTATCAAAATTTAAAAAACTTACTCTATATCTTTCTCTATAACTGCTTGGGTCTGTACCCACATAACTGTTGAGGAGAGAGAGTGAACATGGCCCGTGTACATCTTCTTCTGATTCTCTGATTGTCCTTAAGTTTATGTGTTACAGTGCTTCTCTAGACTGCTTCTTTCTAAGAAGCTTTGTCATCATTTTGTCTTAAAATTATAGCACTTTCAGCTATATGGTTAGAAAGTATTAGCAAGATGTTAGAAAATCATCACTATTTCATATACTTGAAGGAAGGCAGACACTCCCTTTAGAATTAAAATGCCCTCAGATAAAAGTCATTTCTGAGAAGGAATTCTTATAATGTACCCAGAATTAAGAAATTTTTATTTCTGTAAAAATAATTTTAAAGTTCTAAAAGTTTGTAAGGCAACAAATTTGTTGCCATAGTAATAATATATAAATCAGCATCTCTGTGTTTACAAAAAGTATCATGAGTTGAAAATGTTCTTTCTGAAGCTAGAGAAGGGTCACATACATTGCTTCTGCATGTGCATGATAGCTGGGGAGCCCAGGCTCATAGGAAATTAGGAAATGATAATTAGAAACATGCACTAGAATCTCACCCCAACAAACTCTCTACAACAGAACTCCTGCTGCAGGCTTCCCTGCCCCTCCTGTCCCCATCTCCTCTGGATCCCACTTATCTCTCCCTTCTAAATTTTCTACTCTCCCTCATTGCTATACCACATCTTGCAACCCCACTACTTTTCTAACCCAGAGTTAACTACAAATCTTCACCTTTCCTTCTCTTCCTCCAGATTTAATCACCCAGGCTCATTGTCAGCTCTGTACACGTGCTTTGATTTCCCTCTCCTCTCTGACCCTATCCCCAGTGGAGCACAAAGATCTTCTTCTACTTTTCTTCCCCCAACTCATCCCATTATTCTAGCCTCCAACAACAGCAGGCATTTCCCCAGAAATACATCATCTGAATATTCTAAGGAAATAGGTCCCAGAAATTTTCCTACCAGGGAAGACACTCTCCAAAAATTAAAAGACAGAGAAACTATGAACGTAATAGACATTGTAAACCAAGTGGATTTAATAGATATTTGCAGAATATTTAAAAAAACACAAAAGAATATACTTCTTTTTCTGCACCTTGCAGAACTTTCTCCAAAACATAATACATGCTCAGATACAAAGCAAGTCTCAACAGCTAGAAGAAAATTGACATAACTCCCTGCATCTTATCAGATTACCACGGCTTAAAGCTGGATATTGATAACAGAAACAAGAGAAAGATTATAAACCCATGGAAACTGAACAACTCTCTACTAAGTGAAAAAAATGTATCAACAGAGAAATTAAGAAGTAAATTAAGGACTTTGTAGAATTCAATGAAAATACAAAGCTAAACAGAGGACAGAATAGAAGGGATTCTAAGAGGCAAGCTCATAGCACTAAGTGCCTGCAGAATAAAAGTGGATAGATCTCATACCAGTAACTTTTTTAAATGCTGAAATCACTCAAAATGAATACAGTACAAGAAATCAGCAAGCTTGGGACTAAAATCAATAAAATAGAAGCAAAGAGAACAATACAAAGAATCAATAAAACAAAGAGTTTGTTCTTTAAGATAATCAATAAAACAGACAAACCCTTATCCAAACTAACTAAAGATAAAGATAGATATCCAAATTAACAAAATCAGGAACAAGACCAGTGATGTAATGGCAGATACTGAGGAAATCTACTGTAAACATCTCTTCTCCACCAAATTAGAAAAGAAATGAATAATTTTCTCCATATGTACCTCTTATTGAAGTTAAATCAAGATCAGATAAACAACTTAAATAGACCAATATGCCCTACTGAAATAGGAACAGACATTAATATGCTTCTAAACAAAAAAGCTTAGAATGAGACAGTTTTAGCACAGAATTCTACCAGATTTTCAAAGAGTTAGTTACAATATAGTACTCCTCAAATTTTACCAAAATATAGAATCAAAGGGGCCATTGCCCCATTATTTTTATGAGATCACAGTCACTATGATGTCAAAACCATATAAAGACTCAACATGAAAGAGAATTACAGACCAATTTCTCTTGCGAGCATTGATGCAAGAGTACCCAGTAACATACTTGCAAACTGGAAACCAGAACACACTAAAATGATAGAAGACAATGATCAAGAAGGCTTCATCCCAGAGATTCAGGGATGGTTCATTATATGAAAATCAAAAAAACGTAATTCACTATATGAACTGACTAAACACACACACACACACACACACACACACAATCATCTCATTAGACATAGAAAAGATCTTTGACAAAAGCCATTCCTGGAGAGTGTAAGGATACAAGGGACATACCTAAACATAATAAGGACAGTTTATAGTAAACCCATAGTTAGCATCAACTTAAATGGAGAGGAACTCAAATTAATTCTACTAAAATCAGGAACAAGGCTATATTATCCATTCTTTGTATATCTATTTGATATAGTATTTAAAGTTTTATCTAGAGAAATAAGATGAAAAAAGAACATCAGTGGGGTAAAGATTAGAAAAGAAGTCCAAGTATCCTTACATGCAGATGATATGATACTACACATAAATGATCTAAAAATTTCACAGGGAACTCCTACAGCTGATAAACACTTTCAGCAAATTAACTGGATACAAAATAAATTCACAAAAATCAGTAGCCTGACTGCACATAAGTATAAAGGGCCTGTGAACAAAACCAAGGAAACAAACTCTTTCATGATATTTTGAAATATTGTAAGATATCTTGGGGTAAATCTCAGTAAGAAAGTGAGAGGCTTCTTTGGTGAAAATAAACCTTCAAGTATTTGAAGAAAGAATATTAAGAAGATATCAAAAGACAGAAAGATCTCCCATGCTCAAGGATAGTTAGAATTAACATAGTAAAAGAGGTCATCCTACCAAAAGCAATCTACAGATCCAATGCAAGTCATGGTTTAAATTAAAAATCAAAGTGATCAGGAAAATGTGTAACACTGGGAACAACAAAAAAAATTAGAACCTGTAGATATATTATCTAATGTCACTCTCCACAGTCAGGTTGACATTATTCCTCCTTCTTGTGCTGATTTACAATATACAGTCTTGGCAACACAGCATCTAAACATAGCACAGATCACTTAATCAGACACCTTTATTCATGATTTATTACAATGAATTCAATAGGAATTACAGATGCAAGAGAATCCAGTTTATTTTGACCATATTAAGTCACATTCTAAACGTCAAGGCCTTTTTCTGGTGGAAATGCAAGGATAGAGGTAGGTTTCTTTAAAAACTGTCTTTTTTTCCTAGGACCTAACAATGTAAAGAAAGTATGAGAATCTTATGCATGCTTTCATCAAAATGCTCTAGCTTTGAAACAGCATTGCTCACTAACTACAAAGAAGGTTAACTTGATAGTTTAAAAAATGTCCTTCATATACAGAAGTTAATATCATGCCTCTACCATCTTATGTTTGACTCCCTGAGGATTATTGCCAGATCATGTTTGTCCCATGGAGGTTACTCACACCCCCAGTTTTGAGCCCCTGAAATCTGTTCATGTCATTGCAAACACTTATTCCTTGCCCAGTTTTGCTGCTTTCCTCTCAGGAGAAGCAGTTTGGGATGTAATTACCTTTTCCCTCAGAGCTTTTGCAGTTTTAGGCCCCTGTAAAAATGTTAAAATCTGACAGTGCTCCTGCATGCACTGCCAAATCTTTTTAGGAATATTGCCAACAGTTTGGTATAACCCACATCACAGACATTCCACATGACACTCATGGTTACCTTTTTATGGAAAAGCTAACTTAAGTGTTATTTTAAAACAAAGGGAGGTGAAGAGAGGTACGATGGTTTTCCTCAAAATATTTTCTATTTTATATACTTTAAATTTTTAAAAAAATTGAGCAAGGATGGCCTTACACTGCAGAACATTTTTGTGCCCCTCTAAAACAATTTGGAGTCATAGTGCTTTGAAGAAATGTTTTGTTAGGCCAATTGAGTGACTAGATTCCAATAATTCATTGGAAGCACAGCTGTTTATGTTTTTTTCTCAGGGTGCTGAAAAAACATTGTGAGTACCTGAAAGACTGGCTCAACCTGTGAACAATGGTCAAAGAGGTTCCAAGATGTGTACATACGCTACCCCTGAAGAAAAGAAAGTGAGAGGAGTGAGACACAGAGCCATGAAGAATAGAGTCTCTCTACCAACAATGATGCAGATGAAGAAACTAGAGACTGTGTGATAAGAGTTGGTAAAATATCAAAGAAAAGGTGTGACTGCTGAATTCCTGCTTCTTGCTATTTGTCCCTTTTGAATGCATCTGTTACTGTGGAAACAAATTGGGTTTATGTGCCTGATCCTCCTGTGCTTTGCTTTGTTAATTGGGAAGAGAATAACATTCCTGTTTATGTCAATGACTCTTGGATCTTGTGTGTCCCACTGCTGAATATATTGCTCTCTGGGCAAAGACCGTCACATGATATTTAAGTATTGATGTCCAGAGCTTGCATGGTAAAATATGAACTATTCAGCATTCAAAGTTAGATGAATTAACCTCTTCCATTGCTATGCAAAACCTAGCAAGGATTTTCGGTCATTATTTTTTTGTCTCTAATTGGACTTCTATACTGTAGTCCGTAGGAATGTCTCTGGGAATTTGTTGTTGTTGGAGGTGGTGGTAGTGGTGGTGGTGGTGCTTATACTAGGAAACATTACAGCCTGAAGATTAATTTGCTACTCTATGCTTTGAAGATTTATTCACATTCTCTAAAATTAAAGAATAAAAAAGGGGGGAATTGCAGAGAATCGTGGAGTTGGCCTGGTCTAGGTTCCTTGAGAGGCACACATCATGGGTTCTTCAGGATAGAGACTGTGGCTTCTGGTGCACTGGGTGCCTTCTACTTCCTGAGAAAATGAAGTACTCCTCAAGCAGTGAATCATTCAGGCTACCTTTCTCTGTGTTTCTTAGAAGTCAGAGGGGCATATAGGAATTTGAGAGGACAATAGCTTTCAGACATTAATCTTGTGTGCCTTGTATACATTGTAGAGGTTATAGTGTTTTGGCAACTACATATGAATTGATACTGGCAACCACTATTATCTTCTGTTACTGATAAGGGTATAAAAGGTCTAAATTCTTGCAATAAACTAATTACAATCTTAGTCTTGCTATGATCCCTCCAAAACTGTGCCTTCTCAACATTAATTTTTCACTGGCCATATCAGGTAATCTTACTACAGTACTACAAAGCTATAGCAATAAAAACAGCATAGTATTAGCATAATAACAAACACATCAAACAGTAGAATCAAATTAAAGACCAAGAAGTAAATCTAAACACTTATGGACCCCTGAGTTTGGTAAATAAGCCAGAAACACACATTAAAAATACAACTTCTCAATCCCACTAAAATCAGGGACCAGACAAGGTTGCCCACTTTCTCCCTACCTATTCAGTATAGTACTTGAAGTCCTAGCCAGAGCGATTCGACAACAAAAGAAGGTCAAGGGGATACAAATTGGAAAGGAAGAACTCAAATTATCGCTATTTGCAGATGATATGATAGTATATATGTGACCCCAAAAACTCCACCAGAGAACTCCTAAACCTGATAAACAGCTTTAGTGCAGTAGCTGGATTTAGAATTAACTCAAAAAAATCGATGGCCTTTCTCTATACAAAGGATGAACTGGCTGAGAAAGAGATCAGGGAAACATCACCCTTCACAATAGTCACTAACAATATAAAATATCTTGGAGTGACTCTTACGAAGGAAGTGAAAGATTTGTATGACAAGAACTTCAAGTCTCTGAAGAAAGAAATTGAGGAAGATCTCAGAAGATGGAAGGATCTCCNAATGGATACAAAAAATTTGGTATATTTACACAATGGAGTACTACTCAGCTATTAAAAACAATAAATATATGAAATTCCTAGGCAAATGGATGGATCTGGAAGCCATCATCCTGAGTGAAGTAACCCAATCACAAAAGAACTCACATAACATGTACTCACTGATATGTGGATATTAGCCCAGAAACCTAGACTACCCAAGGTATAATTTACTAAACACATGAAACTCAAGAAGAAGGAAGATCAAAATGTGGACACGTCACCCCTTCCTAGAATTAAGAACCAAGCACTCATTGAAAGAGTTACAGAGATCATGTGTGAAACTGAATCCAAAGGATAGACCCAATGACTGCGGCTGCCAGGGATCCATCCCACAATCAGCCACCAAACATAGATACTATAGCATATGCCAGCAAGATAATGCTGAAAGGG
This sequence comes from Mus minutoides, assembly GCA_902729485.2. NCBI lineage: Eukaryota > Metazoa > Chordata > Mammalia > Rodentia > Muridae > Mus > Mus minutoides. The sequence goes on along the minus strand of LR753316.1, from coordinate 1,709,515 downwards.
CCAGGATATAGCTGTCTCGTGGGAGACTATACCAATTCCTGGCAAACATGGAGATGGAAGCTCACAGTCAGCTATTAGATGGAACACAGGGTTCCCAAGGAAGAAGGAGCTAGAGAAAGTACCCAAGGAGCTGAAGGGGTCTTCAACCCTGTAGGTGGAAGAATAACATGAACTAACTAGTACCCCCTGAGCACATGTCTCTAGTTGCATATATAGAAGAGGATGGCCTAGTTGGCCATCAGTGGGAAGAGAGGCCCCTTGGTCATGCAGACTTTATATGCCCCAGTACAGGGGAATGCCAATGCCAAGATGTGGGAGCGGGTGGGTAGGGGAGCAGGGCTGGGAGGGGGGAGGGTATAGGGAACTTTCTGGATAACACTTGAAATGTAAATGAAGAAAATATCTAATAAAAGTTGGAAAAAAAATACAACTTCTTCAACAAATGGTGCTGGTCAAACAGGGTGTTTGCATATAGAGCAATGCAAATAGATCCATATTTATCACTGTACACAAAACATAATTCCATTTGGATCAAAACTCCAACCTAAAGCCAGATACACAGAACCTGATTGCAGAGAAAATGGTAGAAATATTGCCCCAATCTTCACCATGGATCGTGTGTGTGTGTGTGTGTGTGTGTGTGTGTGTGTCTATACATGTACATACATGCATGTGCACACATCTGTAAATCTCATATATAAAATGTATAATTAGTTCTTCCCATTAATATATACCTTGCAGGGAAAACATAGGCTTTTATATTGTCATATTTAAAAACAATTATATCATTTACTTATATCTCCCATATCCTGGATAGTATTTTCTCATCAAGAAGTAAAAGTTTGGCACTAGTGAGTTTCATATCTCAGAAAATTGTGTCCTCATTTTTTTTGTTTGCTTTATTGAAGTCATTGTTTTTTTATTATATATTTTCTTAATTTACATTTCAAAAGTTACATCTACCCTCCCCCCCCCCGCCCTGCCCCCTTACACACCCACTCACATTTCTTAGCCCTGGCATTCAACTGTATTGGGGCACATAAAGTTTGCAATACCAAGGGACGTCTCTTCCCAATGATGGCCAACTAGGCCATCTTCGGCTTTATGTGCAGCTAGAGACACGAGTTCTGGGGGTTCTGCTTAGTTCATATTGTTGTACCTCTTTTAGGGTTGCAGACCCCTTCAGCTCCTGGGGTACTTTCCCTAGCTTCTCCATTGGGGGACCCATGTTCCATCATATAGATGACTGTGAGAATCTACTTATGTATTTGCCAGGCACTGGCATAGCTTCATATGAGACAGTTATATCAGGGTCCCTTCAACAAACTCTTGTTGTCCTATGCAGTAGTGTCTGGGTTTGGTGACATATTATAGGATGGATCCCCGTGTGGGGTAGTCTCTGAATAGTCCATTCATTTGTCTTAGCGCCAAACTTTAATCTCTGTAACTCCTTTCATGTGTATTTTGTTCCTTAATCTAAAGAGGAATTAAGTATCCATATCTGATCTTCCTTCTTGATTTTCTTGTTTTGCAAATTGTATCTTGGGTATTCTAAGATTCTGTGCTAATATCCACTTATCAGTGAGTGCATATCTGGTGACTTTTTTTATGATTGGTTACCTCACTAAGGATGATATCCTCCAGATACATCCATTTGCCCAAGAATTACATAAATTCATTGTTTTTAATAGCTGAGTAGTACTCCATTGTGTAAATGTACCACATTTTCTTTGTCCATTCCCCTGTTGAGGGACATCTGGGTTCTTTCCAGCATCTGGTTATTATAAATGAGGCTGCTATGAACATAGTGGAGTATGTGTTCTTATTACCAGTTGGAACATCTTCTGGTACAAGCTTGCAATCCCACTAGCAATGGAGGAGTGTTCCTCTTTCTCCACATCCTCGCCAGCATCTGCTGTCACCTGAATTTTTTATCTTAGCCATTCTGACTGGTATGAAGTGGAATCTAATAAAAGAATTCTCTGTTTAGCTCTGTTCCCCATTTTTCATAGGGTTATTTGGTTCTCTGGAGTCTAACTTCTTGAGGTCTTCATATATATTGGATATAAGTTCTCTATCTGCTGTAGGATTGGTAAAGATCTTTTCACAATCTGTTGGCTGCCATTTTTTCCATTGAGCATGTCCTTTGCCTTATAGAAGCTTTGCAATTATCTGAGGTCCCATTTGTCAATTCTTTTTTTTAATTTTTTTTTTATTTTTATTTTTTATTTTTTATTTTGGTTTTTTGACACAGGGTTGCTCTGTATATCCCTAGATGTCCTGGAACTCACTCTGTAGACCAGGCTGGCCTCGAACTCAGAAATCCACCTGCCTCTGCCTCCCTAGTGCTGTGATTAAAGGCATGCACCACAACTGCCTAGCGTCAATTCTTGATCTTAGAGCATAAGCCATTGGAATTCTGCTCAGGAACTTTTCCCCTGTGCCCATCTGTTCCAGATTGTTCCTCACTTTCCATTCTATTACATTCAATGTCTCTAGTTTTATTTGGATTTCCTTGGTCCACTTAGACTTGAGCTTTGTACAGGATGATAAGAATGGGTCAATTTGGATCCTTCTACATATTGACCTCCACTTGAGTGACCACCCTTTGTTGAAAATGCTGTCTTTTTTCACTAGATGGTACCTTTGTCAAAGATCAAGTGACTGTATGTGTGTGGGTTCATTTCTGGGTCTTCATTCCATTGAACTACCTGCCTGTAACTATACTAATACCATGCAGTTGTTTTGTTTTGGTTTTGGTTTTGGTTTTTGGTTTTTGTTTTTTTTAATCAAAATTGCTCTGTAATTCAGCTTGAAGTAAGGGATGCTGATTGCCCCAGAAGTTAATATATTGTTGAGAATAGTTTGTCCTATCCTGGATTTTTTATTATTCCAAATGAATTTGAGAATTGCTCATTCTAATTCTATGAAGAATTGAGTTGGAATTTTGATGGGTATTACATTGAATCTGTAGATTGGTTTTGGCAAGATGGCTATTTTTACTGTATGGCATTTTTACTGCCAATCCATGAGCATGGAAGATCTTTCAATCTTCTGAGATTATCTTCAATTTCTTTCTTCAGAGACTTGAAGTTCTTCTCATACAGATCTTTCACTTGTTTGGTTAGAGTTACACAAAGATACTTTATATTGTTTGTGGCTATTGTGAAGGTTGTCATTTCTCTAATTTATTTCTCAGCTTGTTTCTCCTTTGACATAGGAAGGCTACTGATTTGCTTGAGTTGATTTTATATCTGGTCACTTTGCTGAAGCTGTTTATCATCTGTAAGAGTTCTCTGGTGGAGTTTTTGGGGTCATTTAAGTATACTATCATATTGTCTGCAAATAGTGATGTTTTGTCTTCTTTCTTTCCAATTTGTACCACTTTGACCTCCTTCTGTTGTCTAATTTCTCTAGTTCCAACTTCAAGTACTACATTGAATATATAGGTAATGAGAGGGTACCCTTGCCTAGTCCCTGATTTTAGTAGGATTGCTTCAAGTTTCTCTCCATTTAGTTTGATGTTGGCTACTCAATTGCTGTATATTGATTTCACTATGTTTAGGCATGGGCCTTGAATTCCTGATCTTTCCAAGATTTTTAACAAGAATGGATGTTGAGTTGTGTCAAATGTTTTGACAGCATCTAATAAAATGATCATATGGTTTTATTTTGAGTTTGTATATGTAGTAGGTTATGTTGATGGATTTCCATATATTGAACTATCCTTGCATCCTTGGGATGAGGCCTACTTGACTGTGGTGAATGATTGTTTTGATGTGTTCTTGGATTCAGTTTTCAAGGATTTTATAGAGTATTTTTGCATTGAGATTCATAAGGGAAATTGGTCTGAAGTTCTCTTTCATTGTTGTATCTTTGTGTGGTTTTGGTATCAGCATAACTGTCACTTTATAGAATGAATTAGGTAGTGTTGCTTCTGTTTTTAGTTTGTGGAATAATTTGAAGAGTATTGGTATTAGATCTTCTTTGAAGGTCTGGTAGAACTCTGAACTAAACATACCTAGGCTTTTTTTTTTTTTTTTTTTTTTTTTTTTTTTTTTTTTTTTTTTTTTTTTTTTTTTTTTTTTTTTTTTTTTTTTTTTTTTTTTTTTTTTGGTTGGGAGACAATTAATGACTGCTTCTATTTCTTTAGGGGTTAAAGGACTTTTTAGATGGTTTCTCTGATACTAATTTAATTTTGGTATTTTGTATCTGACCAGAAAATTGAGCATTTCATGAAGATTTTCCAGTTTTGTTGAGTTTAGGACTTTTCAGTATGATCTGATGATTTTAAAAATTTACTTCATTTCTGTTGTTATATCTGCTTTTCATTTCTGATTTTGTTAAATTAGATATCATCTCTGTGCCCTCTAGTTAATCTGGATAAGGGCTTATCTATTTTGTTGATTTTCTCAAAGAAGCAACTCCTGCTTTTGTTGATTCTTTGTATATATTTTGTTTGTTTGTTTCTACTTGGTTAATTTCAGCCCTGAATTTGATTATTTCCTGCCATCTACTCCTCTTGGGTGTATTTGCTTCTTTTTGTTCTAGGGCTTTCAGGTATGCTGTCAAGCTGCTAGTGTAAGCTCTCTCCAGTATCTTTTCGGAAGCACTTAGAGCTATGAGTTTTCCTCTTACCATGACTTTCATTGTGTTGCATAGGTTTTGGAATAAAGTGTCTTCATTTTAATTAAATTCTAAAATGTCATTAATTTCTTTCATTATTTCTTTCTTGACCAAGTTATCATTGAGTAGAGCATTGTTTAGCTTCCATGTGTATATGTGCTTTCCATTGGTTTTTTTGTTTGTTTGTTTGTTTTCATGTTTTTGGTTTTGGTTTTGGTTTGTATTTAAGACCAGTCTTAGTCCCTGGTGATCTGGTAGGGTGCATGAGATTATTTTAATCTTCTTATATCTGTTGAGGTCTGATTTGTGAACAATTATATGGTCAGTTTTGGAGAAGGTATCATGTGGTGCTAAGAAGAAGGTATATTATATTGATTTAGGATGAAATATTCTATAGATATCTGTAAAATCCATTTAATCCACAACTTTTGTTAGTTTCACTGTGTTTCTGTTTAGTTTGAGTTTTCATAATTTGTCCATTGATGAGAGTGGGGTGTTTGAAATCTCCCACTATTATTGTGTGAGGTTCAATGTGTTCTTTGAGCTTTAGTAAAGGTTTTTTTGTTTTTGGTTTTGTTTTTTGGTTTTTTGGGTTTTTTATGTAGGATCCCTTGTATTTGCAGCATAGATGTTCAGTATTGAGAATTCTTCTTGTAGATTTTTCTTTTAATGAATATGATGTGTCCTTCCTTATCTTTTTTGATGACTTTTGGTTGAAAGTTGATTTTATCAAATATTAGAATGGTTATTCCAGTTTGTTTCTTGGGATCATTTGCTTGGAAAATTGTTTCCAGCCCTTCACTATGTGGTATTGTTTATCTTTGACACTGAGGTGTGTTTCCTGTATGCCTCAAAATCCTGGGTCCTGTTTATGTATCCAGTTTATCAGTCTATGTCTTTTTATTGGGGAATTGAATCCATTGATGTAAAGAGACATTACTAAATAGTGATTTTTGCTTCCCATTATTTTTTTATGTTATTTTTATGTTTATGTTTCTTTTGGCTTTGTTGAAAGATTACTTTCTTGCTTTTTCTAAGGTGTAGTTATCCTCCTTGTGTTGGCATTTTCCATCTATTATCCTTTTTAGGGATAGATTTATGGAAAGACATTATGAAAATTTGGTTTTGTCAAGGAATATCTTTGTGTCACCATCTATGGTAATTGAAAAGTTTTGCAGGGTATAGTAGTCTGGGCTGGCATTTGTGGTCTCTAACATTTTGTATGAGATCTTCCCAGGATCTTCTAGTTTCCATAGTCTCTGGTGCAAAATCTGGTGTCATTCTGATAGGTATGCCTTTATATGTTACTTCACCTTTTTCCCTTACTACTTTTAATACTCTTTCCTTGTTTTGTGCATTTGGTATTTTGATGATTATGTGATGGGAGTAATTTCTTTTCTGATCCAATCTATTCAGAGTTCTGTAGTCTTCTTGTTTATTTATGTGGATCTCTTTCTTTAGGTTAGGGAAGATTTCTTCTATAATTTTGGTGAAGATATTTATTGGCCCTTTATGTTGGGAATCTTCACTCTCTTCTATACCCATTATTCTAAGGTTTGGTCTTCTCATTGTATCCTGGATTTCCTGGATGTTTTGGGTTAGGAGATTTTTGCATTTTTCATTTTCTTTGACTCTTGTGTCAATGTTTTCTATGGTATCTTCTGCCCTCTGGATTATCTCCTCTATCTCTTATATTCTGTTGGAGATGCTTGTGTCTATGACTCCTGATCTCTTGCCTAGGTTTTCTATCTTCAGGGTTGTCCCCCTTTGTGATTTCTTTATTGTTTCTGTTTCTGTTTTTAGGTCCTGGATGGTTTTGTTCAATTCTTTCATGTGTTTATTTGTGTTTTGTTTTGTTTTGTTTTTTTTATAATTCTTTAAGGGTTTTTTTTTTTTGTGTGTGTGTGTGTGTGTGTGTGTGTGTGTGTTATAATTCCTTAAGGGCTTCTACCTGTTTACCTGAGTTCCCTTGCATTTCTTCAAGGGAGTTATTTATGTCCTTAAAATCTTCTATCATCATGATGAGATGTGATTTTAAATCAGAATCTTGTTTTGCTTGTGTTTTGGGCTATCCAGGGCTCAATGTGTTGGGAACAATGTGTTCTGATGATGCCAAGTATGCTTGGTTTCTGTTGCTTATGTTCTTGTCCTTGCTTTCTGCCATATGGTTATCTCTGGTGTTAGCTGGTCTTGCTGTCTCTGACTGTGTTTTGTCCCTCCTGCAAACCTCTGTGTCAGTACTCTGGGAAGACTAATTCTCTCCGGGAGGAATTTGGCTATGAAGAGCTGTGGTGCAGGATCAGGATCATCTCTGGGGTGCAGACAGGAACCAGAAGAATCCTGTCCCCAGCTATTCCTTGGTTCCTGTGTCCTGATGGCTCTGGTAGCCTTCCTCTTGAGCCAGGAATTTGAACAGAAGGGGTAGTCTTACCTGTGATCACAGGTGTGTCAGTTCTCCTGGGAGATCAGCTCTCTCCTGGTGGTATTTGTGTAAGTAGTGCTGTGGCAGAAGAACACCTCCAGGCCAGAAGGAAACTGGAAGACTCCTGTCCCAAGCTGCTCCTATGTTCCTGTGTCCTATGGGTTCCAGATGGGTTCCTCTGAGCTGCAGTGGTGGTTTTACTTGCACTTAAAGGCTTGTCTGCTCTCCAGGAAAGCCAACTCTCTCCCAGCACTATTTAGGTATGGGGCCCAGTTGCAGAAGATTAGTTCTACTGGGCCAGAGGGACACAGGAAGACTCCTGTCCCAGGCCACTCCTAGGTTCCTGTATTTCACTTTCTTTTCTTCTCATGTTTTATTAGTTCCTTAAAATTTTTTATATAGTGTATTTTGATTGTATTCAACCCCATTCCCTACCCACTTTTCATTCTTTTTTTTCACCCTATCAAGTTCAGTTTGTAGTACCATTATACTAGTGCATATGTGGCCCTCACTAGAGGTCAGTCACCAGAAGCTACATCTTTAAAGAAAACTCGCTCTCATTTCCCCACCAGCTATTAATTGTTAATAGTTCTATAACTCCAGGTAAGAACTCATGCTCATCTTGCCTCTTTTTGTTGGGATTTTGTCTGGCTTGAATTTGTGAGTGTCAAGCACATACTGTTATAGTCCTCTGAGTTCATATGTGTTATAGTCCTGTGATTTATGGACAACATTGTGTATAGGTATCTGTAGGTTAACAGATAAAAAGCCTAGTCCTAGAAATGTATTACTTCTCTTAGATATGATAGGAAATGAAGTCCTAAGGACCTCCAAACATTAACAGGTATTGACAGTGCTCATGGTTGCCCTCCAGAAACTTCTAGCAAGACCCTATGGCTGATGTTCCATCATAGTAGGCTGCATTCTTGAAGTGTGTGTGTGTGTGTGTGTGTGTGTGTGTGTGTGTGTGTGTAGACCTTTTTAAGATGGAGTCTTATGTAGCTCATCTAGGCTATGAAATTGGTATGTAGCTGAAGATTGCCTTGAGCTCCAGATCCTTTTTGTAACTATTTTCCAAGTTCTAGGAATAGGGTCTTGTCCTCTTATTATTAAATTTCAGCCTCTTCACTGAAAGGTCAATTTCACTGATTAAAAATAAGAGACAGTTGAACCTTCGTTTAGCCATTCATGCTAATCCCTAATTAAGGAACAAGTGATTATGCTACCTTTGCACGGTCAGGATACCGCGGCCATTTAACTTAAGTCACTGGGCAGGCAATGCCTCTAATACTTGTCATGCTAGAGGTGATGTTTTTGGTAAACAGGCGAGGTTCTTGTTTGCCGAGTTCCTTTCATTTTTTTCAATCTTTCCTTAAAGCATTCCTGTGTTGGATTAACAGATTAGTTTTAGGTGTATTTATGGTATAAATATAACCTATACTCTGATAACTAACAATGGGTATCCGAGTTGTTATACACTTATGCTTGGAGAATTAAGAATTCTTGTTACTCATAAATTGTCATAAAGTAGATATTCTAATATCTAATTGGGTTAAACATTAAATCCTTCAGTATATTATATCAACATAATCAACTTTAAAATACAACTCGAACTTGCGAAAGAAATAACCACCGACGAGAATTCGGATGTTACCAATTCAATATATCAACAAATAAGTGATAAATAGGTTTTTTCCATTCCTAAAGAGCTGTCTCTCTTTTGGCTATATTTTAAATTTACTTTTAGATTTAATATTCTTTAAGCAAATTTAAAGTTGAACTTAAATTCATTTTTTGGATAACCAGCTATCACCAAGCTCGTTAGGCTTTTCACCTCTACCTAAAAATCTTCCCACTATTTTGCTACATAGACGGGTTGATTCATAAAAATTGTTCTTAGGTAGCTCGTTTGGTTTCAGGGTTTCTAGCTACAATTCTTTTAGCTAGAAGATTTCTAGTTAATTCATTATGCAAAAGGTACAAGGTTTAATCTTTGCTTATTTGTACTTTTAATTAATCTTTCATCTTTCCCTTACGGTACTTATTCTATAGCTCCTGAAGAAGAATATTTCTTTCTCCAATACTTTAATTAAGTTAAATGGTTTAATTTATGAAAGTATAAATAGTTATGTTAATAAATGTTAGGGCTAGAATTAGTTCAGAGTGATCATTTGTTATGAATTCTTCTGGGTGTAAGCCAGATGCTTTAAATTAAGCTACACTGCGATTATTCCAAGCACACTTTCCAGTATGCTTACCTTGTTACGACTTATCTCCTCTCATAAATAAGTAATTTGTTATTATTTATATTAAGTAGAATTTAATTTGAGGAGGGTGATGGGTGGTGTGTGCGTACTTCATTGCTCTATTCAATTAAGCTCTCTATTCTTAATTTACTAAATCCTCCTTAGTCCTTTAGTTTCATAAAGGGTATCTTAATGTTCTTTTTAAAGAAAATGTAGCCCATTTCTTCCCATCTCATTGGCTACACCTGGACCTAACGTTTTTATGGATATCCTTTGCTTACTCTATTTCCTTTTTAGGGTTTGCTGAAGATGGCGGTATATAGGCTGAATTAGCAAGGGATGGTGAGGTAGAGCGGGGTTTATTGATTATAGAACAGGCTCCTCTAGATGGATATAAAGTACCGCCAAGTCCTTTGAGTTTTAAGCTGTAGCTAGTAGTTCTCTGGCAAATAATTTCGTTAATCAAATTATTTAAGTTCATGGCTAAGCATAGTGGGGTATCTAATCCCAGTTTGGGTCTTAGCTGTCGTGTATTATAAATGATTAGAATCACTTTCGTAATTGAATTTAGGTCCTAACAATGAATTTTCACATATTAGTTGGATTTTAATTCTATTTATTTATTTATAGACAACACATTTTATGCCGAGAATAATTAGTTTGGGTTAATCGTATGACCGCGGTGGCTGGCACAAAATTTACCAACCCTAAGAGGTATAACTTAGTCAAACTTTCGTTTATTGCTTAATATTTATCACTGCTGGATCCCGTGGGGGTGTGGCTAGGCAAGGTGTCTTAAGCTATTTAAATGTGCTTGATACCCTCTCCTTAAAGTTTAGCTAAATATTTAAGGGATTTTACGCCCGTTTACAGAGATTTGCATGTGTAATTTTACCTCCAATTAATTATAAGGCCAGGACCAAACCTTTATCTTTATGGGATAAATCTATCTATCTAAGCATTTTCAGTGCTTTGCTTTATGATAAGCTACATCAACTAACCTGGCTAACCTTATTGTTTTGTGAAACTTTCAAGTTTTTCTCCACTGAGTTATAACTATGTTCCCATAGAAATATTCCAACTTTTCAATATGTTTCCTAATGAACACGTGTAATTTTTGGACTTATTCTAATTACTTTTATAACTACCATAATTTTCTTAGTAGGTATGATATGGTATCTCGGTATTATTCTAGTGACTAAAGTTGTTTATATCTTATGTGTATATTGGCTTGTGATTTCTGCATCTTTTCTGAATAAAGGTCTATTAAAGTCTTTTTCAATTTCAGTAACTGTCATCTGTGCCATTGTGTGCTCCCACCAGTATATGAGAGGTGTCCAACTTCTCTAGACCCCATCTAATGCTTGTTGTACAAAGTCATCTTAGACATCAAAGTGGTTAAGGTTGTGAATTGGTTTCTTACTATGGGTTTGATAGAAAATGCTGCCTATCTTTTACTGTTCATCTGATTTTGTTTTTGTTTTAAAGAAAAATTCATACAAATATTTCCCATTTTTCTAGCCATATAAAAGATTACATGGATTTTATTATTCTGATTCTTTATACTGTAAATTCACTGTAATTTATTTAAACTCTAATGCTTACTATGCACATAATTGTGTATAAATTACAAATTTTCTTGGTATCATAGTTTTCTCATCAATAATAATAACATCCTATTACCAATATCAGCGTCTACATGAAGGTTACATTCAGATAAACCATTATAACAGTGACAGAAGCACTATAAATAGTCAGGAAATGAAATTCAAGTAAAAAATGTCTCATTAACTGTTGATAGTAGCAATGGTACCATTAGAATTCTGTAGTTGGATATTAGATACAGCAACCAGAGAAATAAAAATCATTATAATTATGCTTAGAGTTCTGTCAAAAATAGTGGTGGAGCATTTTAAGTTGTGATGTCAACCTCAGGAAACTCATTAATTTAAGTTATAATTACAGAAATACAATAAAACATGAAGTGGTATAAGGAAGTGAAAACATTTACAAAAGGAAAGTAATTACAAAATAAAACTAAGTCTTAAATGATATTTAGAACAATTATTTAGCTTGCATCATTATGAAGTTTTATATGCATTTTACATGGTTTAGTGCTCCACAAATATATCTGGATAAGGGGACAAATAATGCCAAGTATATTTAATAAAGATTCAAGAAATGGTATTATTTTTATTTATTTAAAATTATATGTAACACATATACATGAATGTATACATACACACACACACACACTCACACAACTTAAATAATGCTGTTTCACTTGAGCTGACAGTGCTTTCCAATACTAGGCATGTAAAAACTCTATTTGAATTGTTTTCAGTGTAGTTCAAGAAAAAATGTATATATATATATATATATATATATATATATATATATATATATATNAGAGAGAGAGAGAGAGAGAGAGAGAGAGCAGCCTTTGGTTGCCTCTCGAAATTAAAGGTGTGTCTCTATTGTTTAAGTCACAAAGACATTTCACACTTCAGAAATAGGAATCCCAAGATTCAAAATGGATCTGACTTGAAAGCATCTTTCCTGCAGTGATGCTTTTATAGTACCAGAAATTACTAGTTAATCTACCAAGAGACTGATGGACTTAGTCCTAGCCTGGTGTGATGCCTATGAACTATAACAACGTCTAGAGTAGGAAGAAATCTCTAAAGGTACAATAGTGTCACGTATAGCTTAGCAGTCACCAACAGTTTTCTACTTGGTTCCTAACAAGGGACAGAAAGGGAGTGGATCTGGATTGGAAGAGGGGTGGCGAGGAGCTGGGAGAAGTTGGGGTAGAATATACTTTTTTAACAAAAACTATTTTAATCAAAATTTCAAAAACATAGTTCCACTCTAGAGAATGCCCATAGACCACAATCACCAACCTCTATAAGGAGACCACAAAACAGCCTATAAGGGTAAATATTTAGGGGAAATCCATTTAAAATTAATCAACTATATCATAAAGCCCATTCCAGTGTGTATGACAGTTGACAGTTTAGGAAACCATGAAACCTGAATGGAAATGCACAATCAACAAGCAGGTTGAACACCATCATTTCCAGGCAGATCACCTGGTCTGAAAATGTCTCCTTGTATTCCTTCCTTGATGAAGCCTGGGCCTGATGAATATGGTCTGGTTCAGACACTCCCTAGAGCTGTTTTGTTACTTCCTGAGCTTAAAGAGCTTTAATGGAAGATAGAATGTTCCTACTCACTGTAGAACATCCTGCATCTATTGAGCTTCAATCCAAGATAAAATGTTTTATATCAGAGACAATTGGTACACAGTGACAGTGTACTTAATACAGATATCTGTGACTAAGGATAAGGATACGCTTCAGTATTAAAAGAATATTATGTTTAAGTATATACATTATAATGATATTTTACTTTATATTCAATTTATTTAAAAGTAAGTACTCTTCTTTTTTGTATTCTTTTATTGGATATTTTCTTTATTTACATTTCAAAAGTTTTCCCCTTTCTAGGTTGCTGCTCTGGAAACCCCCTATCCCATCATCCTTCCCCTTGCCTCTATAAGGGTGGTCCTTTACCCACCCACCCAATCCTGTCTTCACTCCCTGACATTCCCGTATACTGGGGTATTGAACACCCTCAGGCCTAAGGGTCACTCCTCCCACTGATGTCCAACAAAGCCATCCTCTGCCACATATGCCACTGGAGCCATGGATCCCTCCATGTGTACTCTTTGGTTGGTGGTCCAGTCCCTGGGAGTTCCAAGAGGTCTGGTGGACTGACACTGTTGCTACCCCATGGGGCTGTACATCCCCTCAGCTCCTTCACTCCTTTCTCCAACTCCCCCACTGGAGACCCTGCTCTCAGTCCAATGGTAGACTGTGAGCATCCTCCTCTATATTTGTCAAGCTTTGGCAGTGCCTTTCAGGAAACAGTCTTATCAGGCTCCTGTCAGCAAGTATTTCCCAGCATCCACAATAGTGTCCAGGTTCGGTGACTGTTTATGGGGTGGATCCCCAGGTGGGGAAGTCCCTGGATGGCCTTTCCTTCAGTCTCTGCTTCGCACTTTGTCTCCATATATCCTCCTTTAAGTGCTTTTTTCCACCTTCTAAGAAGCACTGAAGCATCCACATTTTGGTCTTCCTTCTTCTTGGACTTCATATGGTTTGTGAATTGAATCTTGGATATTCCGAACTTTTTGGCTAATATCCACTAATCAGTGAGTGCATACTGTGTATGTTTTTAGTGACTGAGTTACCTCACTCAGGATGATATTTTCAAGTTCCATCCATTTGCATGTGAATTTCGTGAAGTCATTGTTTTTAATAGCTGAGTAGTACTCCATTGTGTAAATGTACCACATTTTCTGTATCTTCAATGGGTAATTAAACAGAACTGTTAATGATTCAGTTTCCTTTGCTCTGTGGTATATATGCCAAGCTATGTGTGTATGTGTCATATTTGTAAGTGTACCCTTGTTGTCTGTGTGCACACATAATATAACTTTTACTAGGCAAAGGTGGTTTAAGTTGGGCTTTATGGGACAATGAATAACTTAGAACTAGTATATACATTCTATTAAGCCCTTTTATGACTATGGGGCATGAGTTTCCCAGACTGCTGGCCTAAGTCAACTTGCATTATTGAAAACACTGAGAAACTTAGAATATCCAAGAAACAGTTTGGAAAACACATGAAACTCAAGAAGAAGGAAGACCAAAGTGTGGATACTTCGCTCCTTCTTGGAATGGGGAACAAAATACCCATGGAAGGAGTTACAGAAACAAAGTTTGGAGCTGGGACAGAAGAAAAGACCATCCAGAGACTGCCCCACCCAGGGATCCATTCCATAAACAACCACCAAACCCAGGCACTATTGCATATGCCAGAAAGATTTTGCTGATAGGACCCTGATATAGCTCTCTCTTGTGGGGCTATGCCAGTGCCTGGCAAATACAGAAGTGGATGCTCACAGGCATCTATTGGATGGAACACAGGGCCCCCAATGAAGGAGCTAGAGGAAGTACCCAAGGATCTAAAGGGGTCTGCAACCCTATAGGAGGAACAACAATATGAACCAATAACCAATACCCCCCAGAGCTGTGTCTCTAGGTGCATATGTAGCAGAGGATGGCCTAGTCAGCTATCAATGGGATGAGAGGCCCTTGGTCTTGCCAAGATCATATGCCCCAGTATAGGAGAATGCCAGGGCCATGAAGCAGGAGTGGGTGGGTTGGGGAGCAGGGCAGGGGGAGGGTATAGGGTACTTTTAGGATAGCATTTGAAATGTAAATGAAGAAAATATCTAATTTTTAAAAAAGAAAATATTAAAGCTAATTGATCCCAAGGTCAAGTTCCTTGACTGACTTCATGGAAGTCAATCTTCCTCTGAGCAATTTTATGAGGCATAGTGTCACAATGGACTGAACCAGACAACCTTGGTCTGCCTCACTTACCATTCTCTAATTTATTCTCTTGTGTAATCTTAAAAGTTTAACTATCTTTTTCAAAGAGGGGCCTATTAACACCTATAATCATTCATTCCAATTATCATGTTTGGCCTTCAAAAACAGGGCATTCCAATTTCATGGGCAAATACAGGATGTAATTTTACACTTGAAAATAATGTCAAGAACTATCCTGGAAGAGAAAGCAGAAAATATTTTATCCACCAAAACCCAGTGCTTTACAGTAGAATCAGAAATGTGCTTTGGCACATCTAGAAAATTCTAAATGTTGAATTCTGCAAATTAACATATTGAAACAGTTTTTAGTTTTGGTCTGACAACTACACAAATCAGCTCAAAATTTATTAATAATAATTGCTGTAAAAAGCAGTTACTAAAAGTGTAATATGTATGGTTGTTGTGGCCATTACTTCTTTTCCTTCCTAAGGCTTTGATAAAATACATCATTTAGCTTTCATGGAACTAGAATAATATTTTTAATAAACATGGATTCGGAACTTGGACTGATATCCATGTGCATATGCTAATCACTGTGAGGCTTTCTTCTGTAGGATTGGAAGGACGTTAGCTCTGGAAACTTCTAACCAATAGATTGCCAAACATAAGACATAAAGAAAAATAGGTGATGATGATAGTCAGCTTAGGAAGCTTAGAGCTCTGAAAAAGGAGGTAAAGATAATGTTACAGGTTGGCTAGTAATGGAGATATAGTAGGAGTTAAATTCAGATGGATCAGCACAGGCAAAAAAAAAAAAAAAAAACAAAAAAAAAAACAGAACTTAAAGCATAGTAAGTGGAAATCTCTCCAGTTGGATCACCTAAACTGGTTTCACAGAGTTTTTAACAGAAGAGCAGATATGACTCTTTCTTCTAGAAAACATTCCAATTTTGAGGATACTGTTAGACCTGAGGAAAGAACCATTTTCATGACAGTCTAATTAAAGCAAGCTGTATTTAAAACTATCCAGTTGGCTGCCTCTCCTAAAATCAGAATTTTATAGGGCAGCCCTTCATTTCCCTTTGAGGTTCCTTTTATGGGGAAGGCTTAGAGCTGTAAAACAAAAAACAGCTATTGAGATAATTGGGCTGTTAACACCTGGACAGCCCAATGCGGGTACTCAGGGATCAAGGCTGCCTGTGGGGTACATAAAAATGATTGTAGCACTGGGGACATAAAAGTGGGGAAATCAGGGCTCAAAGCTTCCTGTGTGGTAGATAAGTGCGAGAATCCATCACACGGATTGGGAGTCATCACAGTATCTTGGAAGACACGTTTGTGTAAGGAAAAGGGCAATTATGTCTCAAGTTCACGAGTTAAGCAAGGCAAAAGGTGAGCAAACAACATAGGGTTACAAGTTAAGTGTTGGTTGAAAAATGTAATGTCCAGGCTATATTAGGCTTAGGAAATGGAAACATATGCTTATAAGGAATGGAGACTTAATAACAATGTATGGCAGTGTGGCCTCTTAACAATAATGTGGCTCCTGCTATAGCTTCACAATGCATAAACCCATACATACATGTACTGATATATAGGTAGATGTATTGTCATATTTTATACATCTACGTATAAAACACAAATTGTGGGTTGAGTTTTTTTTTTAAAACTTCCCATCCCTGATGGAGAGAAGGAAATACATGTTATATATTGATTACTGGATTACCATTATAGTATCTAATGTAGTCAAACTACTGTTTTGCATATTTTTACTTTTTCCTGTCATGGGAGATCTCAGAGTTATAAAGCTCTCTCCCACAAAAGACAGCTGTACTTCTAAAACTGTTTTCTGAATTTTTCTAGTAAGAAGTTTGATTTCTTAAAAAAAAAACAAAAACACAACACAGAGATGTTACAAGAATACATTTTTGTTTTAATCTCAGGTGTGGGATATGAGACTACTTTAGACTGTCCACAGAAGTTGACTATGACTTGCCTGGTACAGAGGCATAATTTTGACCACTGCAGATAGCTCATTCAAATGTATAATGTTTAGAATTCTGAAGACTTTTGAAAGAGTATATAAACGCTAAAGCCCCAAGAGGAGATGCGCCTTCTGCTGTTCTTCCTACTGCTCCTGCTCTTCCTGCTACTGCTGCTGCTGTGGGATCAATGCTATTGCTGTGGGTTGTTGCAGCTTGTCAAGTCATTGTGCACAAAGAGACAACAAGAAGAAATTGTATATCCTAATGCTGATGATCAAACTTGCTCCAAGGAACTCAACACTGCTAAGCAGTAAAAGTAGTCTAATACTATCAATGCTGCACTTTCCCTTTAGCCTTCTTTCTCTCTTACCCTTACCTAGGGGGGGGTGGGGCATTGGGAGGGTGGGAGAAGAGGGTTGGATGAAGGGTGAAAAAAAGGAACCCACAAAACAGAAAAAAAAAATAGCCTGTATTAAGTGGTAAACAAATCGGGACTAGACAGAATGCAAAATTTGATTTCACATGGCATAGAAGATACAGCAGGGGATGATGTGATGGATATTCAGTTTCAGAAAGTCAGAAAAAAAAGTGCATTGCAGCTGCTGCCTCTGAGGTATCCCCTTTTTTGCTCCCAGAGAGGAAATAAAAGGCTCATGTTCATTGATTGAACAAGAATGAGAGTTTCCCTCAGGAGGAAGAAAGGAAATGAATAATGCTAAAAGGCAGATCATAGCCTTCCCAGGCACTCTGTACTTCTTGGTAAGTGGAAAGCTGAATGTGTGGCCTGGGAGAGGAGGAGGTTGTGCAGGGCAACAAGGTAAAAGAAAAGCTGATTGCAGCCTCTCAGGGGAGCAACAATATGAACTAAGCAGTACCCCCAGAGCTCCCAGGGACTAAGCCACCAACCAAAGAGTACACATGGATGACTCATGGCTCCAGATCTATATGTAGCAAAGAATAGCCTAGTCTGTCATCAATGGGAGGAGAGACCCTTGGTCCTGTGAAGACTCTGTGCCCCATTGTGGGGGAATGCCAGGACCAGAAAGCAGGAGTGGCAGGGAGTGAGCAGAAGGAGTGGGGAGAGGATAAGGGGAAGAAGTCTTTTGGAGGAGAAAACAGAAAAGGGGATAACACTTGAAATATAAATTTAAAAATATTTAATAAAGAAAAAAAGAAAAAGAAAAGAAGAGAAAAGAAAAGAAAAGAAAAGAAAAGAAAAGAAAAGAAAAGAAAAGAAAAGAAAAGAAAAGAAAAGCTGAAACCCATTTTGCAAGAAAAGGTAATCTCCAACCAACTTTGCCACTAAAGATAGAGAGGAGTGATGACCTGGAATTATAAAATCATCATGAGTTTCCTCAGTAGTCTTACAACACAAGCCTGCTAATGGTGCAGGTCATGATTCTGGGTGGTGTCTTGTAGAAATCCTAGGTCTAAGGCATTCCAAAAAGTCCATGGTTTCCTATGGCATGCATTCACCTTATGTAAAACGAATTCTAAGTAACTGGGCTACTCAAAATAGAATTATTCCCCAAAAATGAATGGGGCTGGTAAGAGCTGTGCTAGAGGCTGGTCAGAAGCTACAATGGTTAACACGATAGAACAAAGAAGCTGTGAATATTAAACAGTAAAATGACCAAGGGGAATGAATATTTTCAAAGATAAGTTCCTGGGTCAAGGGTTGTACTCTGACCTTGAAGAATAATTTCCATTTGATGATGCTACTACAGAACAATGTCACTTAGCTGCTTTAAGGGACAAAGTTGACGAGACTGGGAAAAGGTCCACATCATTTATTAAAATTATATAAGGCTTTAGTAAAGCCTTCACTGATTTTTTAAAAAAGATTGATCTCAGCTATGAACAAAGGTATATCAGAGTCTGACTCAAGGCAGATGTTGACAGAGGCTTTTGCTTTTAAGAATGCAAATATAATGTGAGTTCTTTTCTGATTGGGTTACCTCACTCAGAATGATACCCTCCAGATCCATCCATTTGCCTAGGAATTTCATAAATTCATTGTTCTTAATAGCTGTGTAGTACTCCATTGTGTAAATGTACCACATTTTCTATATCCATTCCTCTGTTGAGGGACATCTGTGTTCTTTCCAGCTTCTGACTATTATAAATAAGGGTGCTGTGAACATAGTGGAGCATGTGTTCTTATTACCAGTTGGAACATCTTCTGGATATATGCCCAGAAGAGGTATTGCTGGATCCTCCAGTAGTACTATGTCGAATTTTCTGAGGAACCTCCAGACTGATTTCCAGAGTGGTTGTACAAGCTTGCAATCCCACCAACAATGGAGGAATGGTCCTCTTTCTCCACATCCTCTCCAGCATCAGCTGTCACCTGAATTTTTTATCTTAGCCATTCTGACTGGTGTGAGGTAGAATCTCAGGGCCATCATTGGGAAGAGAGGCCCCTTGGTCTTACAAACTTTATATGCCCCAATACATGGGAACACCAGGGCCAAGAAGTGGGAGTGGGTGAGTAGGAGAGCCGGGAGGGAGAAGGGTATAGGGGACTTTCAGGAAAGCATTTGAAATGTAAATGAAGAAAATACCTAATAAAAAATTGGGAAAAATGCAAATATAAAAGAGGTATTAGACTATTAAAAGCTTAGACTGGAACAGTAGAGAAGAAAATAAGGAATACAACTGACTTTGATTTTCACAAGTATCATGTTAACATCATAGAACAAGCTATTGCTAAGTGTCCCTGGTATCAAATGTCTGGTACTTACATTGCAGGAAAGTCAGTTATTTACAAAAAGACCGTAACCAAAGATTCTTAAATGTCTCAGATCTCAAAAAGACTGGCATTAACTTGAGAAATATCGTACTTTCTGCTGGAAAAATGAGTGTTCCTTTTCTAGGAGCAATGGTTTTCATAAATATTGGGCAGAAACAGTGCCTAGGCCTCCTGGGGTATGCAAATGTTATGCCAAGGGATACCATTAGATTAGTGAGTGTAGATCCAAGAGATATATTCTAGGGAATTTATTGCCACCCGGAAATGTAATTGAAAGCTTAGCAACTTGAGTTATGGTAGCAAAGATTATGAGATGTTTCCCTCTTATGAACCAGGGAAATACCAAATAGGCAAAAAACAGGAAAAAAAAAGAAAAACACCCCCCCCCCAAAAAAAACACAATAAAATGCTGCCGATCTCATGCACACTTCTATGGGCAGTACAGCTCTAGACTTGGGCATAGAGAAACTTATCTATACCCTATCCCCAAAGATTCAATATTATAAAGTAATTCCTGGAGTTTATAGTCTTTTGCTCTTAGGAAGAGCAAGGGGAAAAAAGTGAATTGACTTCTCAAGGACTCATTTTGCATCCAAGTGTTTGAGACTGGGAGTTCAAATAAGAAATTAAAGTTATGGCATATAAAAAGGAGATGAACGTTAACATAGGTGATAGAATTGCTCAATAAAAGAGCTTCTGGGGATGTCACTATTTCTGACTTAAAGCTGTTCTACAGAACAATAGTGATAAAGCCACATATTATTGGGACAAAGAAAAGAGAGGTCAATCAATGGAAAGGAATTTAAGACCCAGAAATCAACCCATACCCCTATGGACACTAGATCTTTGACAAAGAAGCCAAAAGCATACAGTGGGGGAAAAAAGCATCTTTAATAAATGGTGCTGGTCCAACTGGCAGTTTTCTTGTAGAAGAATACAAATTTATCCATATTTATCACACTGCACAAAGCTCAAGTCCAAGTGGATCAAGGACCTCAACATAAAATCAGATACACTGAATCTCATAGAAGGAAAAGTGGAAATAGCCTCAAACACATTTATAGAGGGGGAAATTTCCTAAACAAAATATCAATGCCTCAGGCTCTAAGATCAACAACTGGCAAATGGACCTCATGAAAGTGAAAAGCTTCTGTAACGCAAAGAGCATTCTCAATGGGACAAAACAGCAACCTACAGATTGGGAAAAGGTTTTCACTAGCCCTACATCTGATAGAGGGCTAATATCCAAAATATATAAAGAACTCAAGTTAAACTCCAAAAAATAAAATAACCCAATTTAAAAAGACAAACACACAAACAAACAAACAAAGAATTCTCAACAGAGAAATCTCAAATGTCCAAGAAGCACTTGAAGAAATATTCATTATTCTTAGTCATCAAGGAAATATAAATTAAAAAATAAACACAGAGATTTTACCTTATACTATTCAAAATGACTAAGATCAAAAACTCAAGTGACAGCACATGCTGGTGAGGATGTGGAGAAAGAAAAACATTCCTCCATTGCTGGTGGGAGTGCAAACTGGTACAACTACCCTGGAAATCAGTCTGGTGGTTCATCAGAAAATTGGAAATAGTTCTGCCTGAAGACCCAGCTATGCCACTCCTGGACATATACCCAAAAGATGCTCCACTATACTTCAAGGACACATGTTCCATTATGTTCATTATAGCTTTATTCATAATAGTCAGAAGCTGGAAACAACTCATATGTCCCTGAACCAAAGAATGGATACAAAGGATCCCAGGACCCAATTGAGATGACATTAATTGAAATGCCAGAGTGGGGAGATAGAACCTGAAGAGACCACCTCCAGTAGATAGACAGGGTCCCCATGGGCTCAACCATCTCAGATGCAAAGGAGATGGAGGAAAAACTCTCAGAGGGTGAACCAGGAACAGAGAACATTTGGAATGTAAATAAATAATTTTTTTAAAATCCTCAGCTAATACTCTTTCCCTACAGCAAAGGCAAAAATTATTCCAGTATAAAGAACAAGAGGGTTCCGAAATACTGGAAACAGAAACTGCGTTCTGGCAAACAATGATTAATTATCAAAGGTCAAAAGTAAACCTGCAAGTGAATGGAGATGAAATAGAGATTTGGTGAATACAGGAGCTGATGTAACTATTATTTTCCAAAAATATTGGAATTTTAAAAAGATTTATACATAGTTTCAAGATATTGATAAGTTATCACAGGTAAAACAAAGTTTATAATGAGTTAAATATGTGGACTTAAAGGTCAAAAAGGACAATTAAGACCTTATTTGGTTGATATACCCTTAAATAATATGAGGAAGGGAACTATTACAGCAATGGGGTACCAAGATTAATATACCTGCAATCCTAGAGACAGCTCATGAAAATAACTAGGGATAAAATAGTAGATACTCTCAAGGAAGCAATCTCACACTATGCCAGTTGTGCAGTCTAAGATATCACAGGGACTGAGTATCTAAATTTATAGGTGGAGGTACACTGCTGAAATACCAACAGGCTACCCTTACTGTGATTAATTAACAAACCTATATGAGTAGATCAGTAGTCATTAACAAACAAAAAAATCACAGACACTTGAGCAGTTGGTACAAAAACAGATGGAGGCCCAACTTTTGGAAGAGTCTATCAACCCATTGAATTCTCCTGTACTTGTGATAAAAAAAGAAACAAATCTGGAAAATTGAGGCTGTTAAAAGATTTAACAGTGCTGAATAGAGTAATTCAGGCAGGAGGCCTGGTACAGCCTCGTATTCCTTTGCTTTCTTTATTACCTAAGGCGTGGCTTGGGATAGTAATTGACTTAAAAGATTGTTTTGGGTTTTTTTTTTTCCATAATCTTGCATGAGCAGGATAGGGATAGGTTTGCTTTCATAGTACCTATTACAATAATGGTGGACCAGTAAAAAGATATCACTAAAAGTTGTTCCACAGGAAATGTTAAATAGCCCAACTCTATGCCAATATTTTGTGCAACAACTGCTAGAAATAACTTGTAGGTAGTTTCCTTAATGATTCATCATTATATGGATGGTTTTTTGTTGACTAATTCTTATACAGATACTTTAGAGGAATGTTTAAGGAAACACAAAGAATTCAGTCATGCTGCGGGTTACAGATTGCTTCTGAAAGATTACAAAGAGTAGACTCTATTAACTCTTTGGGTTATAAAGTAAGTCAATCAAAAATTCAACTCAAAAGGTACCAATCGGGAGATTCCTTGCAAAGTCTTAATGATTTACAAAAATTAATGGGAGATAGTAATTGGGTATGTTCTATCATTAAGTAATTTGTTTCAAATGTTACAAGGGGATTCTGATTTAAACAGTCCAGTATGGCTAACAGTTGAAGCAGAGAGAAAGTTAACTCTGGAAGAAGAGAGACAGCAAGATACATATGTAAGTCACATAGATCCCAAACTTGATTGTATTTTGGTGATTTTGCTTTCAACTCATTCCCCTAATAAACTGTCTATACACTCCTAATCAGCAGGAAGTAGTCTCTTGTCTCTCTCAGCTTCTTTCTTTCTTACCTATGAAGACAGAATAGATTTTCTTAGCATACAAAATAATTTTAAAACTTGCATAGAAATAGTTTCTGGCTGGGCATGGTGGCCCACGTCTTTAATCCCAGCACTCGGGAGGCAGAGGCAGGCGGATTTCTGAGTTCGAGGCCATCCTGGTCTATAAAGTGAGTTCCAGGACAGCCAGGGCTATACAGAGAAACCCTGTCTCAAAAACAAAAAGCAAAAAAAAAAAAAAAAAAAAAAAAAAAAAAAAAAAAAAAAAAAAAAAAAAAAAAAAAAAAAAAAAAAAAAAAAAAAAAAAAAAAAAAAAAAAAAGAAAGAAAAAAGAAAAAAAGAAAAAGTTTCTGATTTCATCATAAAAGTTGGAATAAGACTATGCCAATTGTTAGGAACAGACTCAGGTGAAATTGTAGTGCCTTTTAAAAATGCTGTGATCATGTCATTATGGGTAATTAATGTGGATTGTCAAAGACCTTGTAGCAAATATTTGGGTGAAATTAACAACAAATATCATAAAAATAGCATCTTTCATTTATAAAATGAGCTAATTGGATTCTCCCGTATGTTGTAAAGGGAATGCCAATGCACAAAGCATCTATATTCTATACTGATGCAAATACATTGGGAATGGGAGGCTATAAAGTAAGACAAAATAAGAAAAGTAATTCAAACCCCAAATAATGCAGTTAAAAAATCAGAGTTTATTACATTTTCTTGAATATTTAAATAGAATTACTAACTCTCACTATGTAGAAAGAATAGTTTTGCATATAGAAACTGCAAAATGTATTGCTGATATTCAGAATTAACCTTTTATGTATGGAACTGCAACAGTCAATTAGAAATAGAAACCA
Organism: Mus minutoides; assembly: GCA_902729485.2. Classification (NCBI taxonomy): domain Eukaryota; kingdom Metazoa; phylum Chordata; class Mammalia; order Rodentia; family Muridae; genus Mus; species Mus minutoides. Next base: position 1,685,681 of record LR753316.1, on the reverse strand, counting down.
TCCACTATATTTCACCCATATTTATTCTCATACCAGCCTTCCAGGTCCACTAGCACAAGAATATGAAGAAATTAACCAATTATTAATAGTTATATTATTTATTATAAATTATTAATAGCATTAATTTTTATGAAGAATATTATATTAACAGTAAAGTTTTGAGGAAAAAAACAGAGACAAAGACAAAGAGACAAAGTTCTGAGGTAAGACGTAAGAAAGGACCATCCAGAGACTGCCCCACCCAGGGATCCATCCCATAAACAACCAACAAACCCAGACACTATTGCATATTCCAGAAAGATTTTGCTGATAGGACCCTGATATAGCTCTCTTGTGAGGCTATGCCAATGCCTGGCAAATACAGAAGTGGATGCTCACAGTCATCTATTTGATGGAACACAGTGCCCCCAATGGATAAGCTAGAGAAAGTACCCAAGAATCTAAAGGGGTCTGCAACCCTATAGGAGGAACAACAATATGAACTAACCAGTCCCCCCCACCCCCCGCTGTGTCTCTAGTTGCATATGTAGCAGAGGATGGCCTAGTCAGCCATCAATGGGAGGAGAGGCCCTTGGTCTTGCGAAGATTATATGCTCCAGTACAGGGGAATGCCAGGGCCATGGAGCAGGAGTGGGTGGGTTGGGGAGCAGGGTGGGGGGAGGGTATAAGGAATATTCTGGAAAGCATTTGATTAGGCGAGATCTACTGTAAACCTTGGACACTAATGGAAAAACAAACAAACAAAAAAGTTTAGATCACTGAAAATGTCTATTTGTAATTTCCACCTAAACACAACACAATTAATGGTTTTAAACATAGTGGAGTAATAAATGTAATAACAATTTTTGTTTCTTAAAAAAAAAACCAGAAATATAGGAATTTGTTTTTATTTTTATCCTAGGTGTAGGGTGAGGGGCTGCTAGAGATTGTCCACAGCAGTTGACTATGACTTGCCTGGGGTTCTTACCTAGGCATGATTTTGACAGCTGTACATGGTTTCTGCAAGTGTATGACATTTGGAATTCTGGGGACCTTTGAAAGGGTATTTAAATGCTAGAGCCCCAAGGTGAGTGCTGTGGCTGCTTCTGTGCCTTGCTGCTGCTGCTGCTGCTGCTGCTGCTGCTGCTGCTGCTGCTGCTGCTAGTGGTTGCTGGTTGCTGTTGCTGGTGTTTATTGTGGTTTGTCAAGTAGTCATGGGCAACAAGACAGGAAGAAGAAATTGAATATTCTAACAGTGAAGATCAAATTTTCCCCAAGGAACTGGACACACTTAATCAGCAGGAAGTAGTGTAATGATATAATCTCTCCTTTCCTCTCTAGCAAGGAGATAGGTAGGTGAAGAGTGGAAGAAAAGAGAACCTACAATATAGTGAAAAGTCCAGTTACAAATTCTGCTTCTGAAGATATGCCTAATTGCATGAAATACAAATACTATTTATAGGCTGTCACAAAGAGGGAGCGATCACACTCTTGTTCAGCCTCTGAAAGTATTAGAAGTTATAAATTGAGGCCATAATTTGCAGAGAACTGAGTTCTCCAACACTCTACATGCTGCTTGGTTCTTTGCTGGCCAGTTTTTCCCCATACTCAGGAGGACACAAAAGAAAAAATTACCAAGAAAGGAGAAACCCTTATATACTTATATAGCCTCCTTGCTCAGATGGGGGCCATTGCCATTCTTTTTTTTTTCTTTTTTCTTTTTAATATAATTCTCCCTTTCTTGTGGGAAGCAAATCTTAAAAGAAGAAGCTTTGACTCATTTTTTTTTTTTTTTTATGTCCAGACACCATTTTCTTTTGTGAACACAAGGAACAAGGCTTATGCTGGGGTCAAGTCCAGAGGAAACAAAATACTTCTTCATAAATCCTAGTTGGCAGCACTTGTATGAAATATATGGAAACTAAAGATTGTGTGGTATAGTGTGATAATGCATGACAATAATCCTAGCACTCAGGTGGTTCATGCAGAAGGATTAGAATTCAAAGCCAGTCTGAGATATACACTGACATCCTATCTAACATTCCCACCAAAGGAAAGAAATTAAATAATATGACTTAACAATTATAATTAAGATTTCTGAGAGCCCAATTATTCTTAAAACTAGTAAAATGCAGATGGAAATATCGTTATTGGAATCAGAAGTCATTTCTGCTCATCATAGCACCTGCAGGTGCTGTCTGTGTCTGAGGGACATGTTGGTATCCCTCATGACATCCTGGTGACAGGAGCCTCTCACCTCATCCTCATTTGAGGATGGTTATTTTTTCATGATTGATTTTTTACATTGTTCTTCCTCATTCCTCTTTGTGTTTCCAATACAACTTCTACTTACCACAACAACTGTTCAGTGCTTATTGTTTCGCTGATTAAGTAATGAAATGATTAAATAACTAGATATTACTTTCTGTTTGAAATGTTTAGGTTTGAAAGGCTGCAGACTGCATTACAGATGTTCATTTACAAGCTATTATATAAACAACAGAAACCAACAAATCTAGGTCAAAAGCAGCCACAAGCACTTTGTGAAGTAGTCACTTATTCACAAACCATCAAGAGAGTTGGGTAACAACCGGATCTGATGCACTAGAATCTGATCTTGTCCATCCCTTTATGAGAGGGCTATCTCATAATGGGCTTCAGAGCTATAAAGTACTTGATAGGTTTCTGAATCATTTCATATCTCAGTGCACGTTCGCTCACCCTTTGTGTGCCCTGACATGGTAAGTTCACGTACTGGCACTTTTTTTTTTAAAAACTAAAATGACTCAAAATCCTGAGGAAAGACACCTTAATAATTTATAGTATTTTCACTCGATTTTATCAACAGTTTGCAATGTTCATTGATCATATGCACCCAAGAGAGATTATAACCTATAGTTCTTATGTATATAACCTATAGTCCTATAACCTATAGTTCTAATGTATATAACCTATAGTCCTATAATCTCTTGGGTGATCAGTCACCCAAGAGAGATTATAACCTATAGTTCTAATGTTCCTTCCTAGGCAAAATTTTCAAAAGTACATTAACTTCTACTATGAAAAATATATTCTAGTTGATATGATGGAATTGCCTGATCCCATGAGGAAATCAGTAGCTGACTCCTCAAGCCTATGTTTGGAAAGGATTCTCATTTATGCATGGGCACTCAGCTATTCCTCTACTGAACAAACATGTACACATACACATATATTGCATATGTAAGTCATACACACACACACACACACACAATCTTTCAATTAATTTAAAAAGTACATGTCAATAAGGTCAGGGTATATAGCTCAGGAACACAGTCCTTGACAACCACAATAACACCACCAAGAAAAGGGAGGGAAGATAAATAACCTAAATAGACCCTTCTCAAAAGAAGGCATGTAATATTCAATGGGTATATAAAAATTTCTTACCACTATTAACTCTTGGGTAAATACCAACAAAAATTACAATGATCTAGCTATCATCTTCCTTGCTAGAATGATTCATGCCCACCAATCAAATGTCAACAATCTAGAGGTCCAGCCAGCAGAGGTGAGTTCCATGTGGTCTTCTGACCTCCTTTGTCTGGCTCTGGCCTCACCCTGCCTTCCCAAGGAGCCTTTTGTGATCCCAAGAGCTTTGCTGTGGAAGCCTGTTTGGGGACCCCAAGAACAACTAGTTAGGATGCCTCCCCAAGCAATCCCTTTACATTTGGAGTAGCCTGAGGCAAAGACCACAGAGATAATTGCATGCTGCCCCCTAACCTTCTCTACTGTATAGCTTAAGAAATTTTTTGCCTTCCTGAGGAGTCCTGCTAGCATTAAGATCATCCAACAAAGACCAGGGACAACCAGATGGTGAAAGAAGAGTATAAAAACACAATAAATAAGAACAGGTGCAATATGTCACCACCAGAGTTCATCTATCTTCCTTCAATAAGTCCTGAATGTCCTAACACAGCTGAAGGGCAAGAAGATGACCTGAAATTCAATTTTATAAGGATAGGTCTTTAAAGAGGATATGAATAAATTCATTACATAAATACAGGAAAATACAATCAAACAGGTGAAGGAAATGAACAAAATTGTTCAAGAACAGAAAAGGGAAATAGAAGCAATAAGGACAACACAAAATGAGTCAATTCTGGAGATAGAAGACCTAGGGAATAGACAAGGAACTACAGACACAAGCATCATCAACAGAATACAAAAGATGAAAGGATCTCAGGCATAGAAGATACAATAGAAAAAGTGAATAGATCTGTCAAAAATGTAAAATCTAAAATGATAATGACATAAAACATGCAGGAAATTTGGAACACTATGAAAAGACCAAAGCTAAAAATAATAGGAATAGAATTAGGAGATGTCCAGCTCAAAGACCCAGAAAATATCTTCAAAAAAAAATATCATTGAAATTTACCCTAACCTAAATAGATGCCTATAAATGTATAAGAAGCTTACACAACACCAAATAGATTTAGCCAAAAATAAAACACTCCCAACACATAAAAATCAAAATACTAAATGTACAAAACAAAGAAAGAATATTAATAGTTGCAAGGAAAAAGGGATAAAGAACAAATAAAAGCAAACCTAATAAAATCACACCTGACTTCTCAACAGAGACTCTAAATGCAAGAAGAGCTGGGGCAGATGACTTGCACACCCTAAGAGACCACAGATGTCAGTTCATACTACTCTACCCAGCAATATGTTCAATCACTATAGAAGGATAAACAAAATATTGCACAAGACCAATTTTAAAAAATATCTTTCCACTACAAGGAAAACTCCAATTCAATAAGACAAACTACAAACAAGAAAACACAAGAAATAAATTATTTCACACCAGTAAAACACAAAAGAATAGAGTTTCACACACACACACACACACACACACACACACACACACACACACACACACACTACCACTACCAACATCAAAATAACAGGAATAAAAAATCATTGGTCACTAAAGTGTCTCAGCATCAGTGGACTCAACTCTCCAATAGAAAGACAAAGGCTAACAAAATGAATATTTGAACAAGATTCATCATTCAGATGCTTACAAGAAAAACACATCAGCAACAAAAATAGGCAGTACCTCTGAGAAAAGCCTAAAAAATGGTATTTCAAGCAAACAGACCCAAGAAACAAGCTGGAGTAGCCATTCTAATATCTAGAAGGAAAAAAAGATGTTCAATCAAAAGAAACTGAAAGAGATGAAATGAAAAAAAAGACATTTTATATGCCTTGAAGGGAAAATCCACCAAGAGAATGTCTCAATTCTGAAGAGCTGTTCCCAATGCAATTGTACCAACATTCATAAAAGAAATATTACTAAAACTTAAATCATGATTTGAAATCAACACATTAATACTTGGAGAAATCAACACCCATTATCACCAAAGGACATGAAGACAGAAACTACATAGTGAAATAACAATACTAACAGAGGCTACAAATCCAATGGACCTAACAGAGGCTACAAATCCAATGGACCTAACAGATATCTATGGAACAATTCACCCAAACACAACAGAATATATCTGTTTCTCAGAACCTTATGGAACTTTCTCCAAAATTGACAATATACTTGATCATAAAGCAAGCCTCACCAGATACAAGAAGATTGAAATAATACCTTACATCTTATCATACCATCATGGATTAAAGCTGGATTGTAACAGAAGAAAAAAACAGAAAGCCTATAAACTCATAGAAATGAAACAACACTCTTCTCAATACATGAAGTCAAAAAAGAAATGAGAAAAGAAATTAAGGACATTTTGAAATTCAATGAAAATGATAAGCTCTTTGCACTAAGAGACTTCATAAAGAAATTAGAGATATCTCATACTAGAAACTTAACAGTATATCTGAAAACTCTAGAATGAAAAGAAACAAACACCTCCAAAAAGAGTAGGTGGCAGAAAATCATCAAACTTAATGGCTGAAATTGTTTTAAAAATCACAAAGAAAGAGAACAATACAAAGAATCAATTAAACCAAGAGCTAGTTCTATGAGAAAAATAAACAGGAAAGACAAACCCTTAACCAAACTAACAGAAACAATATCCAAATTAACAAAATCAGAAATGAAACGGAGAACAGCAGACACTGAGGAAATCATAGGAATCATTAGGTCTCTTTAAAAGCCTCTAGTCTGCAATATTAGAATATATAAATAAAATGGATGCTTTTCTGTATGGATTCCACTTCCTAAAATTAAATCAAGATCAGGTAAATAGTCTAAACAGTTCTATATGTAATAATGAAATTAAAAAGTAGTCATTAGAAGCCTCCCAACCAAGTAAAGCCTAGGGCCAGATGGTTTTAGCACAGAATTCTACCAAATTTTCCAAAAAAGAGCTAAAACCAATACTCCTCAAATTATTCCACGAAATAGAAACAGAAGGAACACTGCCAAATTCATTTTATGAGGGACAGTTACCCAGATACCTAACTCACACTGTGACCAACAAAGAAAGAGTATCGGACCAATTTATCTTATGAATATTGATGGAAAATATATTCAATAAAATATTTACAACCAGAATTCAAGAACACATCAAAAACATCACCCAATATGAACAAGGAGGCTTCTTCCCAGGGATGCAGTTGTTCAGTATTAAACAAAAAACCTATCAATATAACCCACCATATAAACTTACTGAATGATAAAAACACATGATCATCTCATTAGATGCTGAAAATCCTTTGACCACATTCAACAATCTTTCATGTTAAATGTCTTAAAATAATCAAGGATAAAACACATATGTAAATACAATAAGACAATATACATCAAGCCAGTAGTTGACATCAAATTAAATAGAAAGAAACATAAAGCAATCCAATTAAAATCAGAGACAAAAACAAAGCTGTCTACTTTCTCTCTTTCTATTCAATATAGTACCGGAAGTTCTAGCAGAGAAATATCAAGAGGATACAAATTGGAAATGAAAAAGTCAAAGTATTGCTATTCAGAGATGATACAATAGTATATACAAGTTTTCCAAAAAATTCTACCAGAGAATTCTTACAGCTGATAAACATCTTTAGCAAAGTAATTGGATACAAAATTAACTCAAAATAAATCAGTACCCCTCCTTTTTACAAATGATAAATGGACTGAACAAGAAATTAGGGAAACAATATTCATAAAATAGGCACAAATAATATAAAATACCTTAGTATAACTGTAACCGAGTAAGTGAAAAACCTGTAAGACCACTTCAACTCTCTGAAGAAAGAAATTGAAGCAATTCTCAACTTCACACACACACACACAAAGAATCCCAAGATAGCAAAAATAATCCTGTACAATAAAAGAACTTCTGAAAGTGTCATCACCTCTGATTTCAAGCTCTACTAGAGAGCAATAGTAATAAAAACTGCATGGTATTGGTATAGAACCAGGCAGGTTGATCAATGTAAAGGAATTGAAGACAAGACCCTGAAATCATCCCACACACTCAAGGACAACTGATTTTTGACAAAGAAGCCAAAACCATGTAACAGAAAAAAAAAAAAAAAAAAAAAAAAAAAGAAAGCATCTTCAACATATGGTCCAGGTGTAACTGGATGTCTGCTTCTAGAATGCAAATAGATCCACATTTATCACCCTGCATCAAACTCAAGTCCAGGTCGATCAAAGACTTCAACATAAAACTAGACACATTAAATTTAATAAAACAGAAAGTGGGGAATAATAGCCTTGAATTCATTGGTATAGGAGCCAACTGCCTGAACAAATCACCAATGGTTCAGTCTCTAATAGGACCTCATGAAACTGAAAAGTTTCTATAAGGCAAAAGATAATATCAGTAGAACAAAATATCAGCCTAAAGATGAGGAAAAGATATTCACCAACCATATATCTGACAAAGAACTAATATCCAAAATATATAAAGAATTCAAGAAGTTAGACAACAACAAACTAAATAATCCAGTTAAAAATAGTGCAGAGCTAAACAGAATTTTCTCAACAGAGTAACCTCTAATGATTGAGAAGCACTTAAAGAAATGTTCAGTGACCTTAGTCCTCAGGAAAATGCAAATTAAAATGACTCAGATTCCAACTTTCACCCACCAGAATGGCTAAAATAAAAATCTCAAGGATTAGCACATGCTGGCAAGGATGTGGAGCAAGGGAACACTCATCATTTGCTGGTGGGATTGCAAACTTGCACAATCACTCTGGAAATCAATTTGGCAGTTTCTCACAACATTGGAAATTGTTTTATCTCATAACCCAGCTATACCACTCATAAGCATATACCCAAAGAATGCTTCACCATGCCACAAAACACTTACTCAATTATATTCATAGCAGTTTTATTCATAGTATCCAGAAACTGGAAACAACCCAGATGCCCCTCAAAGAATGGATTGATAAAATGTGGTTCATTTATGCAATGGAATATTACACAGCTATTAAAAATAAAGGCATCATAAAATTTGGTGGCAAATGGGTGGAGCAAGAAAATATCATCCTGAGTGAGGTAACCCAGACCCATAGGACATGCATGGTATGCACTCACTTATAAGTGGATATTAGCCACAAAATACAGGATACTCAGAGATGCTAAATAACAACAAGGGCCCAAGGGCTGATGATTGAATCTCATTCAGAAGGGGAAATAAGATATGCATCAGGAGTGGATTAAGGGGCAAAACTGTGAATGGGGAATGGGAAGTGGAAGGAATAGGGTAGAAATTAGATAGATAAAGGATAGTGGGGAAGAGAGGGCTCAGAGTGTAAAAGGAAATTGGCTGGGGTTGACGGGGGCATTTCTAGGAATCACAAGAGACCTGGGATATGGGAGGCTCCAGGGGATCTCTGATGGTGACTCTAGCTGAGGCACTTACCAGTGGAGGATATGAAGCCTAAATTGGCCACCTCCTGTAGTCAGGCTGGATTCTCAGTGAAGTGATAAGGACATCAACCTACTCACAAAACCTTTGAACCAAAGTTTGTCCTGCCTACAAGAAGTAGAGGGACAAAGATGTCACAGAGACTGAAGCTAGGGCCAACTAATAACTGTCATAACTTGATATCCATCCAATAGACTAGAACCAATTCCTGAAACTATTAATGATACGCTGTTATACTTGCAGACAGGAGCCTAGCATAGCTGTCCTCTGAGAGGTTTCACCCAGCAGCTGACTGAACAGATACAAAGACTCGCAGCCAAATGTTAGAAGGAGTTTGAGAAGTCTTACAGAAGAGTTGGGGGAAGGGTCAAGGAAACCAGCACAGACAGGATCTCCACAGAAAGATCAACAGAGTCAACTAACCTAGCCACTTTGGGGTCCAGAGACTAAACCACTAACAAAAGAATATACAAGGGCTGGACCTAGGCCCTCTGGACAAATGCAATAGATGTGTAGTTTAGTCTTCATGTGGGTTCCAAAACAACTGAAGTGAGAGTTTACCCTGACTCTGTTGCCTATCTGTGCATCCTGTCACCTTAACTAAGCTGTCTTGGTTGCCTCAGTGGGAGACAATGTACCTAGTTCTGCAGTGGTATGAGGTGAAGTTCTCACTCTTCTCAGAGATGAAGGGAAGGGATGTGTGATTGGAGTGGCCATGAGAGGGAGGGACTTGGAGAAGAGATCGGCTCTGAACAGGTTGTAAAATTAATAAATTAATTAGTGGAGGGGCATCAAGAAGAGGTCACTAACAGCCTGATAAGAAAAGGAAGGAAGATCAGAATTTGTGTGCTTTTTTTTGTCTTACCCTGTGACTCCCTCTGCTGTGCTATAAGTTGACAAGAAGGTCCCTGGTGACATATATTTCAACTTTTTAAATTCCACAATTTTGATCTACAAAATATTTTCTTTATAAACTTCCAAGAACTATATATATTACATTGTAGCAATAGGAAATAGACAAGAACACTGGATGTAAAAGAATTACACAATCATACTAAGAAACACATTCCTTAGTGTTTGAATAAATGTTCCCAAACTAGCAATTTCCTGAATAGTTTTAAGTACACAATGACACATTGGCTATACTATGTCTGCAGTGTGTGTTTCTTTGAGTGTGTGTGTGTGTGTGTGTGTGTGTGTGTGTGTATGCACATATACAAACCTGATATTCAAAAACTTTTACACCTCTGAAGCTAGGAGATGGCTGTAAGGAGATGTCAGCAATGTGTATATTTATGTGTATATGCTCATGTGTGAGCACGTGCATGTACATATAGATAACCAACAAATTTGTCTGGAAGGTGATGTGATTGAGAAGTCATGTATAACTAGTTATAAATATAGATTCTACAATAACTTTGAAGTCTCCCACTATTATTGTATGAAGTACAATGTGTGCTTTGAGCTTTACTAAAGTTTCCTTAATAAATGTGGCTGCCCTTGAATTTGGAGCATAGATATTCCAAATTGAGAGTTCATCTTGGAAGATTTTTACATTTGATAAGCATGAAGTGCCCCTCCTTGTCTTTTTCACTAACTTTGGGTTAGAAGTTGATTTTATTTGATATTGGAATGGCTACTCCAGCTTGTTTCTTTGTACCATTTGCTTGGACAATTGTTTTCCAGCCGATTACTCTAAGGTAGTATCTGTCTTTTTCCCTGAGGTGGGTTTTTTGTATGCAGCAAATGTTGGGTCCTGTTTATGTAGCCAGTCTGTTAGTCTATTTCTTTTTATTGGGGAATTGAGTCCATTGATATTAAGAGATATTAAGGAAAAGTAACTATTGATTCTTGTAATTTTTGTTGTTACAGTTGGGGTTCTGTTCTTGTGGCTGTCTCCTTTTAGGTTTGTGGAAGGATTACTTTCTTGCTTTTTCTACCGTGTAATCTGTGTCCTTGTTTTGGAGTTTTCCTTTGAAGGGCTATATTCATGGAAAGATATTGTGTGAATTTGGCTTTGTCAAGGAATAACTTGGTTTCTCCATCTATGGTAATTGAGGGTTTTGCTGGGTATAGTAGCCTGAACTGGCATTTGTGTTTTCTTTGATTTTGTATAACATCTGTCCAGGATCTTCTGGCTTTCATAGTCTCTAGTGAGAAGTATGGTGTAATTTTAGTAGGTATGCCTTTATATGTTACTTGACCTTTTTCTTTTACTGCTTTTAACATTCTATCTTTGTTTAGTGTATATGTTGATCTGATTATTATGTGTGGGGAGGAATTTCTTTTCTGGTCCAGCCTATTTGGAGTCCTGTAGGCTTTTTGTTTGTTCATTGGCTTCTCTTTCTTTAGGTTAGGGAAGTTTTCTTCTATAATTTTGTTGAAGATACTTGCTGGCACTTTAAGTTGAAAAATCTTCATTCTCATCTACTCCTATAATCTCTAGGTTTGGTCTTCTCATTGTGTCCTGGATTTCTGGATGTTTTGAGTTAGGATCTCTTTGCATTTTTCATTTTCTTTGATTGTTGTGTTCATGTTTTCTATGGAATCTTCTGCACCTGAGATTCTCTCTTCCAAATCTTGTATTCTGTTGCTGATGCTCACATCTATGGCTCCTGATTTCTCTCCTAGAATTTCTATCTCCAGAGTTGTCTCCCTTTGGGTTTTCTTTATTTTTTCTACTTCCATTTTTATATCTTGGATGGTTTTGTTCAATTCCATTACCCATTTGATTGTGTTTTCCTGTAATTCTTTAAGGGATTTTTGTGTTTTCTCTTTAAGGACTTGTACCTGTTTAGCAGTATTTTCTTGTAATTCTTTAAGGACTTCTACCTGTTTAGCAGTGTTCTCCTGTATTTCTTTAAGTGAGTTATTAATGCTATTCTTAAAATCCTCTCCCACCATCATGAGATATGATTTTAAATCCAATTCTTGATTTTTGGGTGTATCGGGATATTCAGGACTGGCTGTGGTGGGAGTACTCAGTTCTGATGATGGCCAGTGGTCTTGGTTTCTCTTAGTAAGAGTCTTATATTTGCCTTTCACCATCTGGTAATCTGTGGTGTTAGATGTTCTAGCTGTCTCTAGCTGGAGATTGTTTTTCCTGTGATTCTATTAGAATCTGTCAGCACTCCTGGGAGTCCAACTCTCATCTGAGTCCCAGTGGTCAGAGCAATCTCTGCAGGCAAACTCTCTTCTTGCAGGGAAGGTGTCTAGATGTCTGGAGTTTTGATACATCTCCTACGTCCTGGGGTCAGAGCCCTCACTTGCAGCTGACTCTCCTCTGGCAAGGAAGGTGCTCAGGGGTCTGGGTCTCAGCTCTGCCTCCTGGCTGAGGATGAAGGCCTGCAGGGATCCTGTCCAAGAAGCTCTGTTGCTTCTGCTGCCCACATGCTCTCCAGTGATCCCAAGGTCCTGGGTGTGCTATGGGGTCTGGGACATGGAGAGTCCTCTAGGGACCTTGGGACCCACTGCTGGGCACTGGGCTGGCCTTGACCAGTAGGAATCCCAGCCTCTGGTCCAGCAGGGTTCCTTTGTCCCTATTCCCACTGACACGAGACCCTCTAGGATTCTTTGGAACTGATGTTGTGTTCCACTCACCAGTGATCCAGAGGTTCTGGGTGTGCTAGGGAGCCTGCCGCATAGAGAGTCCTCTGGGGTCTTGGCACCCTCCACTGGATTCACTCTGATGATGGCACTGGACTCAAGATAATTTTCTAAAGAACTTTTTTCTAAGAAGGTGTAAGAAGGCTAGAGAGAAGGAATAAAGTGTGGTATTTGGAGCTCAGCCCATCTACCAAATGTATATGTTGTGTTCCACTCACCAGTGATCCAGAGGTTCTGGGTGTGCTAGGGAGCCTGCCGCATAGAGAGTCCTCTGGGGTCTTAGCACCCTCCACTGGATTCACTCTGATGATGGCACTGGACTCAAGATAATTTTCTAAAGAACTTTTTCTAAGAAGGTGTAAGAAGGCTAGAGAGAAGGAATAAAGTGTGGTATTTGGGGCTCAGCCCATCTACCAAATGTATATGTGTATATGTCTGTTTGTCATTACACACATATATATTGTATATATGTACATATCTTCTTGTAAATACATGCATGTGTAGGTATATGTATATATATATATGTAAATATGGATGAATACTTGTGGAGTTGATGAGACAACTGGTCAGGTCCAGTCAGAGTGTGTGTGTGTGTGTGTGTGTGTGTGTGTG
>LR753316.1:1612315-1624890 GCA_902729485.2 Mus minutoides | reverse complement strand
TTTTTTTTTTTTTTTTTTTTTTTTTTTTTTTTTTTTTTTTTTTTTTTTTTTGGTTTTTCGAGACAGGGTTTCTCTGTCTAGCCCTGGCTGTCCTGGAACTCACTTTGTAGACCAGGCTGGCCTCGAACTCAGAAATCCGCCTGCCTCTGCCTCCCGAGTGCTGGGATTAAAGGCGTGCGCCACCACGCCCGGCTCTGTATGTTTACTCTTTAAGGGCTTCTACCTGTTTACCTGTTTTCTTTTGTTTTGTTTTTTATTCAGTGAGTTATTTATATCCAGCTTAAAGGACTCTACCTCTTGAATGCTTTGAATTAGGAGCTTTATTCTTTTTTGTATTTTCTTTAACTGTTGTGTCAATGTCTTTTTTTTTTTTTTTTTTTTTTTTTTTTTTTTTTTTTTTTTTTTTTTTTTTTTTTTTTTTTTTTTTTTTTTTTTTTTTTTTTTTTTTTTTTTTTTTTTTTTTTTTTTTTTTTTTTTTTTTTTTTTTTTTTTTTTTTTTTTTTTTTTTTTTTTTTTTTTTTTTTTTTTTTTTTTTTGCTTGCTTGCTTGGGTTTTTTGTATGTTTTTTATTGGTTATTTTTGTTTACTTACACTTCAAATATTATCCCCCTTCCTGGTTTCTTCTTTAGAAACCCCCGATCCTACCGCTCCTCCCCCTGCCTACAGAAGGGTGCTCACCCAACCACCCAACCACTCCTGCCCTATTGCCCTAGCATTCCCCTACACTGGGGTGTCAAGCCTTTACAAGTACAAGGTTTTCCCCATGGATGCAGTTGAATCCATGGGGTTAGGTCCCTGAGAGATGTTGGGAGGGGGTGTCTTCTAAAGTCTTTTCAATTTCTTTCTTCAGAGACTTGAAGTTCTTGTCATACAGATCTTTCACTTCCTTAGTTAGAGTCACACCAAGATATTTTATATTATTTGTGACAATGGTGAATGATGTTGTTTCCCTAATTTCTTTCCCAGCCTGTTTATCTTTGTGTAGAGAAAGGCCACTGATTTGTTTGAGTTAATTTTATATCCAGCTACTGCACTGAAACTGTTTATCAGGTTTAGGAGTTCTCTGATTTGTTTGTGTTTATTTTATATCCAGCCACTTTGCTGAAGTTGTTTATCAGCTGAAGGAGTTTTCTAGGAAATTTTTGGAGTCACTTAAGTATACTATAATATCATCTGCAAATAGTGATATTTTGACTTTTTCCTTTCCAATTTGTATCCCTTTGACCTCCTTTTCTTGTCTTATTGCTCTGGCAACTATTAGATTTATGTGTTTACATTTTAAGGGCTTCTGCCTGTTTATCTGTGTTTGCCTGTATTTTTTAAAGGTGGTTATTTATGTCCTTCTTAAAGTTCATTATCATAACTATGAGATTAGAATCTTGCTTTTCAGGTGTGCTGGGGTATCCCAGATTTGTTCTGGTGGAAGAACTGGGTTCTGATGTTGCCAAGTAGCATTGATTTATGTTGCTTATGTCCGTGCTCTTGCCTCTTACCATCTGTTTATCTCTGGTGTTAGCTGCCCTTGCTGACTCTGACTGGAGCCTGTCCCTTCTTTGAGCCTGTGAGCCTGGGTATGTTAGAACTCCTGGGGGGTGGGGGTGTCACACTGACTCTGTGAGCTTGTGAGCCTGGGTGTGTCAGAACTCCTGGGGATCATATTATGTCTGTGAGCCTGGCAATTACAGTACTCCTGGGGGTCAAGCTTTCTCTGGGTGGGATTAGGGTATAGAGTACTCTAGCATAGGATCTGCTTCCAGGTAGAAATGGAAACTGGAAACATTCTCTATACTTCTTATACCTTTATAGGCATCTCCTTCTTTAGGTTAGAAAAATTTTCTAGTATTATTTTAAAAAAATATATGGTCCTTTGATTTGTAAACTTTTCTTTCTTCTATTTGTATAATTCTAACATTTGATCTTTTCATAGTGTCCTACAATTTTTCTGGATGTTTTGTGTGGGTATTTTTTAGTTTTAAGATTTTCTTTAACCAACTTATTTATTTATTCTCTTGTATCTTCAATGTCTGAGATTCTCTCTTCCATGTCATGTGTTCTGTTGCTAAAGCTTGTATTTCCTCTGCCAAGACTTCATCATATAAACTTCCCTAAACAGTGCTTCAAACTGTGGATTAAGTTATCTAATTGCCAATACTATGGCAGATATTTTTATGCAAACCATTACAGTGGGTTTTTTTAAATGATAAAACAAAATTGGGTAGACTCAGAAAGGAGATCTGGAAGGAGCTGGGGAAGGGAGATAATATCCTCAAAACACAATATATAAAATTCGCCCAAAAAATCAATAAAATTTTTTAAATCAATGAAGAAAGTTATTTATAACCTAAAAATTTTTTATCTGAGCTAGCAACGATCCATAAAGATTACACTGAAATATATCAAAACAGCAAGATAGCAATAGCATACCACCTATAAAACTTAAAAGAAGCAAAAAGAAAAACTATAGAAAAATGGGTTCCACCATAGTGAGAGGAAAGAAGGAAAGAAAGAAAGAAAGAAAGAAAGAAAGAAAGAAAGAAAGAAAGAAAGAAAGAAGTACATGGACAAAGGGAATAGGAGATCTGTCACACAGAGTAGAACAATACATAGTACATATAAGACCCAGCACAGAAAGAGATACCACAGTAAAAACTGTGCCAGCATACTGTTCACTCAATGTGATCAGATTAATATGATGAGGGATGGTGTCCCAGAGTGCCTACCTAACCTCCAAAATATAAACCTTGGTGTTCATATCACCTATACGCATTCCTTCCATCACTGGTAATAACATCATAGTACAGGAGGAAAGCTACAGAGGGCCTGTGAGCCACACATTAAAAGGAGTCTTCTGATGAGGGCTCTGTCCCTTCGACTTGTTGCCAAGTATCCCCAAATATGCAGTTGTACCATGCCTGCTAGCTTTCTGGCCAGGTGCCCTTATACTCTTCAGAGATGCCAAGGACTAGCTCCAACCATTGAGCTATATGCAGGCTTCTTCTCACACAGCCATCAATACTGGTCAATTGCACCTCCTCAAAAATCTAGGTGTGTGGTTACTGTTTAGTTTTTCAAGTTAAAACAAAACTGTGTTTGGATATATGTACATATGTGCTAAAACATTCTTCAGTATGGAACTAGAATGATTGCTCAGCAGTTAAAAGCACTTGCTGCTCTTGCACAATTCAGTTACTAATATCCATATCAGCTGATCCACAATTGCTTGTAACTAAATTTCTTGGTGATCAGACACCTTCTTCCGACCTTTATGGACACATATGTACATACTTATATGTAGACATTATACATGCACATAAATGAAAATAAAATAATGTAGAGAAGCATTTAAAAGCAAAGAAAACACTGATTACCTTGCTGGGGGACAAATGGGAAATATCACGAGACTACACCAACAAACATTTTCTCTCCTACTCTGGTTGTAGTAGTACCAGGCATTTTCATTTCTTGTTCTTCATACTTCTGCCATTTAAATTTTCTGGATTTCATGTTTTTTGTTTTTTGTCTTATTTTTCAAGCAATAAATGAAATTAGTATGTATTTTCATTTATAGGCAAAATAAGATCTTAGGGATTTATTTCTATGATAAGACATGATGAGCACAACAATTCTTATAGAGGAAACCATTTAATTGGGGCTGCCTTACACGTTCAGACACTTTGTCCATTATCCTCACAGAATAGATAGCTCTGAGGAAGAAGGTGAGAGTTCTACATCCTGATCTATAGTCAGCAGGAAAAGAAAGGTTACTCTGGGCTTGAGCTTCTGAAACCTCAAAGGTCACCCCTAGTGACACACTTCCTCCAAGAAGGCCACATCTACTTTAAGGCCATACTTCCCAATAGTGCCACTCCATATGAGTCTATGTGTGAAGTGCAAGTTTCTATTTGTATCATTAGATGCAACCTCACAGGCTATTTTGCTGTGGGAAACCCATGTGGAGTTTTGCTGAGGCAACACTCATGGTAGGACACATGATGTTTAGAGAAAGTATAAAGAAGACTTAACAGACAGTGATGAGGTGCTTACATAGCTATCTTTGCAATACTTCATTGGTCTCAACTCTTCACTGATATGCGCTTCATTGAAAGAGGCACAGCAGAAAACTTCTCCTGCCATCCACTGCTGCTCATGCTTGTTCCAGATGATTTGTCCCGATTCAGCAGAAGCCTGGCAGTTTCTACCGGATGATACCACCACTACTGCTTCATGTTTGGTATCCTGACATGTAGCCATCCAGCAGCCATGAAGAAGAACTGGGTACACCTGTAAAGATAGAAGCTGGGGATAGAATAGGGTGGGTTGAAGAGAGAAATAATGAGCCAAGACAAAATTCTTTGGTCAAGGCTGAATGTTTACATTTTAACTCTGAATATATACAGGGGGGAAAAGCAAAGACCCATCCTTTTTATGGCTGGATTCTGTTGCTTTGTTTCAGCTGGATTCTGTTGCAAAACAAGCTCAGCAGATCAGTGGGCTGTCTGCTCAAATCTCAGGCATGAAGATGTAAATGTAGCAAGGCCAGGGACCAGGCTCAAGCCATCAGAGACTTGTTTAGCTAACTCAAGGCTGGGGGAAGTCTACAGTTTCCCATTTTTTATTTTTTTTAAAGATAAACTGGATGGGAAACACAAAATTTACTCATGCTCTATGATCCCATCTAAGAAATATGGTGGCTGGCAACCATGCCTGTCTTAGGTCTGGGTCTATACTCCTACTTATGCATCTTTGAGGACACACTCATCTTGTTTGTGTTTATTTGAACAAACCCAGCCTTTTAGTGTTTGTTATGAACAAACACAGACCTTTAGCACTTGTCTCTATCTTAGGTTGATAGGAGCTCACAAATACCAGTTCCCTGCCTTTGACCACCATCCTTCATTAGCACACCTTTTTCCCATTCAGCCTAAAGCCTGGAAGGGCATATGAATGTGCACTCAATGCATTCATAGCAATGAATAACTGCCATGGTGAATAATTGAACTTTGCTGAAGGCAATCCTGTGTGAAGGCAACCAATCTGCTTAAGATACAAAGTCAAAAGTTAAAAACAACAGGATTCAGGTTATCTGTGGGGATGTCCCAGGTATTCAATTTAGCTGCAAATTAGCAATGATTAGACACAAAATCTGGCCACCAGGTATATGGGAGATACTTTGAAAAGTAACAGAAATATGTTACTTCTCTGGTAAGAGAGGAGACTATGCTCCAAGTTAACTCAGCTGAATGATAGAGATTTTGAGCCGTCTTTATAATTGGAATTATACTTACTAGAAGATGCAGGATCTGTGTCCTGATGGATCAATCTTTAAGGCAGCCATTAGGCTCCATCTTCTTTTTGTGAAAAAACACAGACAGAACCTTGCCCCATATTAAATACCTGATCAGGAATGGATGTATTTAAAAGTCATTATTAAGAGTATGTTTTTTTTTTAAATCTAAGCCTACACATGGAGGCCATTTTCATTTAGACCACTACAAGGCCCAACCCTGGAAGTCACTCTGATGATACTTTCCAGGTGATTCTTTCCACCGAGTCTATGAAGAAAAGTTCTATGAAAAATTTTACACTGAAATCATTTCTATATTGCAACATAGTCATTAAGGGCCTATGTGTCTTGTTTTTTTCTCCTTTGATGTGTAAATATGGCTGAACTACATAAATGCTATAAAGTATATTTTAAGATAAAACAACAAAAATTGTATTACATAATATTTGGTTAATAAGGTGAAGTTGTAGAAAGATTGAGTGAATGCTTAAAGAGAAAATCATCAGTCACCAGCCAGAATAGTTCATTGACAGTTCTCAATTTTCTCATAATAAAAATGCAACTAATCATTACTTCTAATGTTCATTTTTCATCAATAAATAAATGCTAGTGAGTACCTTATTTTCATTTGAAGTCTTTGTTATTAAAATGACTAACAAAAATAATTTCTATACTATCTATCTATGTGGAGAGATATACAAAATACTAACCATAATATGAAGTGTGGATAACATATATTATACATATATACACACACACATGTACACACACACACATATGTATATAATGACTATATATAATGCATTGATGTAATTGTGAGTTATTTATAAGAAGTTATTTACTCATAGTAAGAATAGTAAATTGATATTTTGACTTTGTTTTTAGTTTTGCAACTAGCCAACTAATGGAAATTTTCAAAAATTATTGTTGTTTATTGGTTAAAATCAACATCAGAATGTCATTAATTGTAGCTTTTATTATCAGATTAGAGAACAAAAATTGACTACCCATAAAACCTCAAAGATTCTTTTCTCTTTCAAAACTGAAGATTCTTTAAAATGAGTTAGTTGAGTACCATGAATAAAACATCATCTCTATAATGTTAGTAGAGACATTAAGAACAACCAAAGGCCTGAGTGACCAGGGTTAACCCATATCACAAATTAATTTACATATGTTCTGGCCCTTTTTCATGGTTTGTCTCATGGTAGGGAAAAATTAGTCTCCTCCTATTATATTTGGCCAAACTATAAATAAATCAATTTCCCTTTCTAGTTTCTGTTTCCTAAGTTCTTTTAGAATATGTGAAAACTGAGGCAGATAAGGATCTAAGTGTCTCATGGTTAGTTCTGAACACTGAGTGGTACCCATGTGTACAAATGGGCCACTATCCTTATATATTCTGTATACTCTCCTCTAACCTATTCTTCCTGATCTATTCTATTCTTTCAACCATCCATTCTATTAATAGACATCTGTATCTTTCGACAATCCAGGAAACATCCCTACCCCAGAAACGTCATTGGTCCAGAGTTCTCAGATTTCTCTGGAGTTCTCAAATCCTAATTCCTCTGTACCCTTTATCAGTATAGTGAGCCCAATATCATTCACAGAGAATTTTACTAATACCATATGCCAACAGTGTCACCTCAAGTTATAATGCTCCCTAAAGCAGAATTTTTGAGAATTCCCTGCTTACTTGCAGACTCAGTCTATGTTCTATTGTTATAACAAGATGCCTCAGACTGGTAAGTTTATAAGAAAAGGGATTTACTTTGGTACATTATTATAAATGCTGGGACATCCATAAGCATAGCACTAGCATGTAAAGGCAGCTTGCAAGGGCCTTCTTGTAGCATCATAACATAGCCAATGAATGAGTATATTCTAAGAAACATTTACACACATTACTCTGGACATCTTAATACCTTTGGCTATCATAATGTTAAAACAATAATCTCTAAAGGAACTAGACTTTCATCAGCCATATCATTTTGGAAGAAGGAAAAATCCAAAGCCTGGTGTCAGCCAGAAGGAGTTTGTCTTCTGGAAAAATATTACACAGGGTTATGACAATCTGTACAATCACCTTGCAGGTGGGACAAAAGCCCAGACAATGATGGGCCAAGGATGGTTGGGACAACAAAGTCATCAGGACTACTTAGATATTTATATCTCTCATCCTCTATCTAAACCAAAAGTTTATATTAGTATCTTGAAAATAAACTAGAGGAGTGTCAATGGGCCACTTTATATGTCTTTCTTTTGTTGCCAAATTAAATAAATCTATTCTATAGTTTTCACTATTACTTGCTTCTTTAATTGGCATGGTAAGAGTAGGTGGTGAAACCCAGCTTGTTAGGGCTGCCAGGGCCTAGGCTCTGACTTTAACAACTTTGGCAGCATAAGATCATTATATTTCCAATTAATACTCAAAGGACCAGTAACAGATAATCATTATTTAATTAGAAATGATGACAGAATATGCCTTCAAGTGCTCGTGCCAGAATCTAAAAACAAATGTGGAAAAAATGGTAAAATTCAATAGCTAGCATGATCTTCCTTATTTCCTACAGAAAATACCGTAATTGACTGAAAACTATAAATGGACACAGATTCCATCCACAGGCTGAGCTTTTTTTATCACTATTTCATTCGATTTTTTAAAGTGTTACTTTTATTGGCTTCCACTTTGTTTTAAAAGGTAGACATTACAATGAATTTGATCATTTCCTTCTGGGTTAGGATCCATATGTTTGTTCCTAAAGGATATTTATGAAAACATAACAGAAAGACTAGCTCACATAGCATGCCACAGCTCATAGCCAGTAGGCCAGGTCATGAATGATGGCAAGCTTAGGATACTCTCTTTTTCCATCCAGCAAACACAGTTTGTTTTATTACAAACTACAGGACATCTTTGATCAGACTTTTTAATGCCTTGGTTTTTAGTCATCATAATACACAATCATGTAGATTCGAAGTTAGAAGAAGCTAAATGGAATAATTATCATCCTCACATACTTATTATTTCAGAAAATTAATTGACAGAGGAAATTTGAAACTGGTTAAAAACTCAGGACCTAAAGCTTGATTGGCAGAGCCAAAATCCCAACTGACACCTCCCAGCAGTGACAGAGAGATGGCTCCTCAGTCTCCCAGCAGTGACAGAGAGATGGCTCCTCAGTCTCAGCATCCATAAAAAGGAGACAGTGACTGTAGAGCTCACACACAAATTCAATGAGTTAAATTTTGTAAAATTCTTAGAATTTTCATGATAAACAAAACTAAGGTTGTTTGTTTGTTTGTTTGTTTATGTGAAGTTTCCTTATAAGAATTTAAGCCTGGCATGGCAGCAAAAGGCTGAAATTTCAGTTCTTGGGTGGAGACACAAAAAACACAAACTGAACAGAAGTCTAAACTGCATAAAGATATCTTCTCTTTTAAAGGGCAATACAACAGAATAAAAACAATGGGAAGATAATAGAATAAAAAACAAAAAATAAACAAATATTTGTCTATAGCAATTCAGGGTCAAGTCACCATTAATTACCAGCTGGACTTAGTTTTTCATTGTTTTTCTAATTAATCTGCTCTCTCTCGCTCTCTCGCTCTCTCTCTCTCTCTCTCTCACACACACACACACACACACACACACACACACACACCATATGCATCATGGCTTAGAAATTAGCATTATAAAAGTAAATGCACAAAATCCTGTTCATTCTTTCTTTTCTCTAGTTGACACAGTCATTTTCCTTTCCTTGGGTACATGGGTTGAAATTTTTGATATTTTCACAATATGCAGTAGAGTTTACCAGATAGATGGCAGATGATAAAAACTAGCACCTGATGTTAGAGTGGAAATCTTGTGATAAACATAGAAGAATGCTAGCGTGATCTTTATGGTAACAAATAGATGTAAGCTGTCAATACAAACTTACACTTAGCTTAACAAATATACAGGTGACTATACATGAATTAGTGTATATATACTGATTACTATACACATGGATAGTCAGGCCTTTGCTTTGTCAACTGAGAAGTTCTAGAAATGATGGCACTCTGGGAGCAATAAGCGTACTCAGCACCTAGATATCAGTTTCTGTTTATATTTTTCAATACGGTTATATGAATTTCTATGTAAAAGCGGGTAGTTTTATAACCAGTGCAGAAAACATACAAAATGAGCCTATAGGATCTTATAGCATCAAAAGTAAGTGAATATTTAAATGTACCACAAATGCACATATACAAGCACAAGGATGAGTTAAATTTTTTTTCTGTGATTTTTGATGTAGGGTCTTTCTGAAGAGAACTGGTGATTAAACTTTACCTGATGGTGCTCCAGAGAAATGCCGCAGACCTTTCATGATATTTCTTTGTCCTGGAGAATGGTCTAGTGATTAATTATCCATGCTATGACTAGCTGTCCTCTCATAGGAAGTTGTTTGCAGTGATAGATACTCATATAGCTTCTGTCTTTACTCTTGTCTAATTTATAACTACCAAGACAATTACTCTGTAAAATTATCTTGGCCAGGAGAAAAGAAAAGATGCATCAATTCCAGCCCATTAGTGTGTACCAATGCACTGCAGTGAGGCAAGCTATCAATAATAGGGAGCCCAGGAGCAGGCCAGGTAGAAACTCTCTGTATCTTGACCTGGAAATCTGACACTGCTCTAAAATGTATTTAGTAATAAGATCTGTGTCAGTCCTTCATTTAGAGCTCTGCAGTGACTTCTACATGTGATTAGTACTCCTTCTGATGTTCTCAGAGACATGCTTGCTAAAAGATGCCCATCCTCACAGCCCCCACAATTCCACAGTGCCCTGGATTCCTCCATAGTTGTGCCAACACCTCAGTGTCCGCAGCACATACCTACCTCGTCGCTTGCCACAATCTCACCTTAGCCTGTGAGACAGGCAAGCTTTCATCAGTAGAATCAAGGACAGAGGATAACTCATGGACCCAATTCTTTAGCTCTGGGGCTGGTTGTTCTAAAACCCCCATTTCCCTCACATTCCTCTCTGTCAAGTATGCAGTTGTTCTAACCCTTTCTTCTGTTGTCAGCATAGACTTTATAAAAACCAGGTATGCCATTCCACTTTGGTTTTTAAAAAATTGCCTACACAAGGGATCACCTTTTCAAACATTACAGTAATCAAATAGCATATGTCTCACTCCCCCTTCCTCATACTAGTTACCCAGATGAATCCATCTGTGTTGAGACAGAGAAGAGCCTTTGTGAATTCATTGCCAAGACAGCTGCCTGCCTGGAGAGCTTTCTCAATGCCCTCAGGGCCAACGGCCAACTTCCTCAGTTCACTAAGTAGTACAGGCTTTAAAGATGCTGTTTACATTGTAGGTTCTGGGCTATTGTTCTCCTTCAGCATAATTTCTAATTACTTTCTGGGAAAAAAAAAACTCTACAGTGAAATGAACAAATTCTTTAAGGTAATTTTTCACGATGGGATGTTCCAGGTTTCATTGTCATAGAAGTGCCCATGACATCTGCTCCCCTACACACACACACACACACACACACACACACACACACACACACACACACACACAACACACACACACACACACACACACACACACACACACACACACACACACACTTATACCATTAGAAAATGCAACACCATTCCCTTTACACATGGCCAATATGACTAATGAAAATCCAAAGCTTCAATTTTTCTTCCTCAGGAAATATCCTGAATCATAAAAGTAAGTTGTAAAAGTCTTAATTGGCTTCACAACTTAATCACTTCTACACTTCATGGCATGTTTTTTTCTTATTTTCTTCTTAATAGAAATGATTTCCCTCCCTGGGCCTTTAGAGTTTTTTGATCCCACTCAAAATGTCAGTGAAATTCATCTCTTACATGCCATTTATTCTTTCGAGTAGTTATTAAAAAGAAATTTCAAACTCGCAATTCTCTACATTACCATGTTTATGTAAGCAAATAATTTGGAGTTTGTTTGAAGAGCGAACCATTTTTTTAAATGGTTCTCAAATTAGCCCAAATGTCATTAGTCTGTCCTCAATACCTGGATTGTCCACATTCACTAATAGTCTGGAATAAGATTTAGATGGTTTGTTTATAAAGAGAACAGAGTACATGTGCAAATACCACCCTAGAATTATAGAAAATGGGTTTTAAAGGTTAAATAATTCACCATCTGTTTCAGCAAACACAGCTGGTAGTATGAGAGTATATCTCACAAAGTAAGGAGTAATGAATTATATGGCTGGCTCACCTCTTAACAAATAAGGATCTGAAATTACTGTTTATAGCCAACCCCACCTTACCAGAAAGTGGAGCCTTTAAATATCTGCATTCCTAAACATACCAATACAGACACACACACACACACACACACACACACACACACACACACACACACACCATTATCATCATCTTCTTCATTATCATCGAAGCTACAAAAATAAAACCATAATTTATATGTTACTAAGTTAATTACATATTTTATTAACAAAAAAAAATGTTCCCAGTAGGACACACTTGATTGACCTACAGAATACCCAATTAGCTCATAAATTTTATTCCTTAATATGCCTATGAGAGTATTTCCAGAAGAGGTTAATATGTGAGCTGGTTAACTGGAGAAAGAAGAGCTGTCCTCATCAAAGGTGGTGAGTGTCATCCATTCATAAATAAGTGTGTTAAGGTTTTCTTTTTTTTTTATTAGATAATTTCTTCATTTACATTTAAAGTGTTATCCAGAAAGTTCCCTATACCCTCCCCCCTCCCGGCCCTGCTCCCCTACCCACCCGCTCCCACTTCTTGGCCCTGACGTTCCCCTGTACAGGGGCATATAAAGTCTGCATGACCAAGGAGCCTCTCTTCCCAATGATGGCCAACTAGGCCATCTTCTTCTATATATGCAGCTAGAGACATGAGCTCAGGGGGTACTAGTTAGTTCATGTTATTCTTCCACCTATAGGGTTGAAGACCCCTTCAGCCCCTTGGGTACTTTCTCTAGCTCCTTCCTTGGGAACCCTGTGTTCCATCTAATAGCTGACTGTGAGCTTCCACCTCCATGTTTGCCAGGCATTGGTATAGTCTCCCACGAGACAGCTATATCCGGGTCCTTTCAGCACTATCTTGCTGGCATATGCTATAGTGTCTATGATTGGTGGCTGATTGTGGGATGGATCCCTGGCAGCCACAGTCATTGGGTCCATCCTTTGGAGTCAGCTTCACACATGATCTCTGTAACTCTTTCAAAATGTGTGCTTTGTTCTTAATTCT